>JALMQS010000176.1:78856-269908 GCA_024734495.1 Forficula auricularia
AAAATTTGAATTCATTTTTAATTGATAGAGTTTGAAAAAATACTAAAGATTTTATTAATTTAAAAAGAATTCTTTAAAGGATTATAGAAATATTCTTATCTAATGAAATGTAGAATAAATGAAAGGGGATTGTCAATTCCAGATAACAGTGATGTCATTTTTCACTTTCTGCGTCATTTGATTTCAATTACCAACTTAAAGAATATGAAATAACTAGGATATAATTAAAGCGATTTGAACCGCGAAAGTTAAATTATCTAAAGATAAGAGTAAATAAATATTATATTTATTTAATATTCATTTACTATGAATCTCTACTAATTATTAAATTATCTAATCAATAATAATCAGTAGAGATTGTGGTGTTGGTGCAAGGTGAAACATCTTTAATAAAGATAAGAGTATTTGTGTTTATTAATGTATTGTAGCTAGATTGTATTGATGTTTGGAGGACCTAGCCACCGAGGACTTGTGCCTCTAAGCAGGTCGAGGAATAAAGATTTATTTATTTATTTATTAAATAATTTTACTTTACCATACAGGGTATGGTCAAGTATTGTATAAGTGACATGAAAAAAAGTGTTTTTTCCATATTTTTTTCGAAATATCTAAAAAACGGCTGAAACTATTTTGATTAAAAAAATTGAGCGAAACCATGGCATTTCACTCTACAAAAAAGCCCTAATAAGTAAACATCGAAAAAATTATATTTTTAGAGATAAAAATTGTTTTGTCAAAATGTCTGTTAGTCTGTCTGTTAGTCTGTGCGTTACCAAATTTTTGTGGACGAGCTAGCTCAAAAACGTGTGAATATCGAAACCAAATTTCACAGGTAGTCCTGGTGCATTGAGATTAAGAGCTGATTAGATTTTGGTGCATATCGACCCAAAATTAAGGTGCTGGAGGGTGGAAGGGGGGTTAAAGAATTAAAAAATATAGGCCATTTGAGCAAACTCAACCAAATTTTATATACATAATCAGTGGGACCCCAGAAGTCTAAAAATGAAAAAACTAACCCCTCAAAATGGGGAGAGGGGTGGGGGGTCAAAAAATGAAAATCTTGGCCATTTACCAAACTCAACCAAATTTTGTATACATAATCAGTGGGACCCCAGAAGTATTCAAAAAATAACCCCCTTTACATGATTATAAATAATTTTAGGGGCCAGGTTGTATGGTAAAGTTATGTGGATGGCCACATCAGAACATGTCAGCTTATTTTCTCTGACCATCCGTTCGGGCTCAAGCGCTAGTTGAAAATTGGCGTATTTTTTCTGTTTCCGCAAATCCCAAAAACTCGTACTTTTTTCGATTTTTGTAGGAAATTTTATAAACTTTCATTTTTAAAAGGAAGGTTATTTCCGAAAAGCTGATAGTTTTCGAAAATGAGATTTTTTTTGCCTTTTTTGCATTTTTGACAATGTTTCGTCACGAACTTTTGTTAGTAAACCTCAGATTCGGATTCAGCACACGCAAAAACATGGGAATGTGTATTCAGCGTCTTTTGCTTTTCCTGGAGGCAATGTACGTGAATTTTTATTAATGGGATTGCATTGGGTTCCGTTGAACTTGTTAATCTTGAAGATGATTATCTCAGTAGCAAAAGCTGCAGCATGTAAGCTTGGCTTTCTTTTCCGAACCAAACGATTTTTCACCCCCACTCAACTCCTTATCATTATACAAGGCTCAAATTCGCCCCTGTCTTGAATATTGCTCGCATTTGTGGAGAGGAGCCTCCAAGTATTCTCTTAATACCTTAGATGCAATTCAGAGGCGAGCTATCAGACTGATAGGCGATCCTACATTAACTGACACTCTCGACTCCCTAGCCCATCGTAGATCTGTCTCCGCCCTTTCCCTTTTTTAACCGACTTCAAAAAAGGAGGAGGTTCTACTATCACGGCAGGTGCTCTGATGAGATAAGATCAATAATCCCCCCAAAGCATGCTTTGCAAGTAGCACGCGTTTTGCCGACTCCCAACACTCTTTCGCGGTCAAACTGGAAAAGTGCCGGACCACTTCATTCGCCAATACATATATCCCCATGACTTCAAGGAACTGGAGCTCCCTCCCAGCCTCCATCTTTCCCAGCACCTATAATCTTCAAACCTTCAAAACCGGGGTGCATAGACACCTACGTCTACACCCTCTCACTTAATCAACTTTCCCTTCTCTTCGGTAATGCAAGGGTCTTTCGAGATCCATAGGAGCTGCATCTTTACTGGTACTCCCCTTCTTGCATTCGATTGCATTAAAAAAAAAAAAAAAATCCACAGATACCTTCGACTGCTACCCAATTCCTAAATCTCCCCTTATCTTCACGTTACAAGGGTCCACCACGGACTCCAGAGGTTGTATCTTCTTGGTGCAACTTCTTCTTGTATCAATATCATTATAAAAAAAAAGAGAGAATTGGGGTTGGTGTGGTTGTGTTTTGGTGGTTGATGAAAAAACGACGGTTTGTGGCGCCGTAGATGAGGTTTCTCCCAAAGCCATGAAGAATTTTTAGGAAGGACTTTTAATCCTCGGAAGCTTATTCTTGCATATTTGTATTAATTTTATTTTTAAAACCCCTCTTTTAATCTTAAACTACTAGAGAAATAATTTAACAAACCATTTTTAATAAAACCCTTGCTTTTTTGACCCCTGAAGGAAAGGGTAAATTCAACTAATTTTATCCCCCTCTTTCTGATCTACATTATAATTCATAATTTATTCTGAAAATATTCTTCCCTTGCTTAAAATTAACCCCCAACTCACTCAAAAACAAACCCAAAACCGTAAACTCCAAGCTCAACAAAGTCGTTAATAGATGTTTACGTCAGGAAGCCACCACCATCATTGTTCCCAAACCATATACGATCAAGAAATCAAAACTACCCCAAAACTTTCCCTCGAGGGGCCCTTTAGAGAACAATTTAACTGGACTTTAAAGGTATTTCAAGATATTAAAAAAGAATATAATTCTTAATTAAACATATGAAATATATTTAATTACGGTTAGTTTGCCATAAGAAACGGTTTGTTGTTGCCGTTACTCGTCCCATCAGCCTGCCCCTTGATGGCTACGCCTCTAGCTGAAGGAATCATTTGAATTTATTTGCTGGTCTTGTGCATGTCAATGATGTGCAGTTAAGTGACATGGTCTGACCTGTGTATTGTTGATCATTATTATAATAAGGAATACTATATTTATTTATTTACACTTTAAGAAAGCATTTTTTGTATTGTTGATAATCTTATCTATATTATTGTTATTATATATTACGAGCTGCTCCAGGCGTGCCGAAGGTGCCCTGGCGGGCGGCATTTCGGAATATGATAATTATTAGGTCTGTAATATATAAATAAATAAAAAAAATCTTTATTTCTCGACTTAGAGACAAGTCCTCGGTGGCTAGGTCCTCCAAACATCAATACAATCTAGCTACAATACATTAATAAACATCAATACAAATTAATTACAACAATTTAACAAATAATAAACAAGTAAAAAAAAAGAAGAAAAAAAAAAATAGAAATGTATGCTCATTAACAAAAACATGACCATAGATTTCCATCAAAAGACAAAAAGTAATTTAAAAATTCCGCGCAAAAACCCGATACCAGGAGCAAGCGACGCATTAGCCATCCCGGCATTTGCCATAAGCTGTTAAGGAAACCTGGTCAAAACCTTAACAAGGATGGTATGACCTCTCTCTACCTCACCTAATCTCTGCTTGTGAGAACTAAATAAAATTTTGCACAACTCTAGGACATTAGGACTTGACAAAATTTATAATTGATTTAATCATAGGGGGCAGAGGACTATAATCCCAAGTAGTAACAGACAGACTGTTCCACAAATCAATGCCAGATCCTACAAATGAATGTAAACCGATATTTTCAGAATCTTGGCTTACGACCTTTTTTCTATGATCAGCTCTACCCAAAAACTGTTCTGAAATTATTCGTTATTTCCTCCCAACTCTAAAACCTATAGTTTGAAAATACTAATTTAGCCCATTCCCTTCTCCAATAACTAGACCATCCTAATTCATTAATCATTGAAGGCACTACTAAACCAATCTAGTCGCCTCCTTTGTACCATATCAATTTTTCTCTCTAATCGTTGTGATGCTTGATTAGTTTACATAAGTTAAATAAACTTTGACTTGACTTCTCTAGATGTACCCTTCAATTCTTACCAAACATCCCCAATTTCCTATATGCTTATTGATTATAGTTAACTAATATGCATGTCCCACTTTAAATTTGCCAATATTGCCTAAATATTTATAATATTTAGATTAGAAATATTTAAGGTCAATTTAAGATTTTAGTAGAATAATTTTACTCGGAATGTGTTTCGTCCCCTCAGCAGTTGGACCCGAGTACCCAACCGGCAATTTGATCCAGTAGTTGTCGAGTCTGTAAAGTAAGCCTATCGCAAGCATGGTCAGTTAGCTGCCATGTGCGGCACAATCATCCGCGAAGAGCCTAATGGGTGACTGCACGATAGAAGGCAAATCATTTACACATATAAGAAAGAGAAGAGGACCCAGGACACTACCTTGAATCACCCCAGACGTGGCATCTACTCTGTCGGACAGGCCATTACCCACGATTACAACTTGAGTTCTATCTCTAAGAAAACACCAAATAAATTTGGGTGACTTAACAGGCGACCCTGCCGAGTTTAATTTTTTCTAAAAATAATTTTATGACTGACGTTATCGAACAGCCTTGGCAGAGTCCAAAAATACTGCGTCTGCACACTGACTTTGTCTAGAGCTTCCTGTAATTCCTGAATAGGGGAGACGGATTGAGAATTGCAGAATCAATTACCAGTCGTAATATTTGGACCCTCTATCGCTCCCATCATTTTGGCTATTGATTTTTACAGCATGACATTTTATATAGTCTTAAAAAACTAACATTACAAAATTTGATCTATATCGAAGAGAGGATTAATTGTTTGCCCCCACTCACATTTTGGGAGGTTGAAATTATTTTTTAGATATTTGCAAATAAATAACTCTCAGTTTTCTAAAGAGTAAATGTACAAAAAAGCTAAACATTTCTATATTTTGCCCCCCCCCCCCTTTCGCCCCCATATACAGTCAATTTTGATAGTTGACTTTTACAGGAATAGTTTCTTAAAGTAATAAAGAATAACTCTACAAAATTTGATCAAGATAGGAGAGAGTTTGAATTTTTGCCCCCCTCACATTTTGGATAGTTGGGAGTCGAATTTCAAAAAATCCTGAAATTACTTTTTAGATATTTGTATTTAGAATTTTATTAAGTAAAAATCAAGTAGATATCTTATCGTTCTTAATTGAAAATGCATAATTAGTGTAAACACATTGCAAAGATATTTTGCCCCTTTTGACCCCTTTAGGGGTCGAATTTCAAAAAATCCTGAAATTTATTTTTAGATATTTTAATTTAGTATTTTTATAAGTAAAAAGCAAGTAGATATTTTATTGTCCTTAAGAGATATCGCATAATCAGTGAAAAACACACTTTGCCCCTTTGACCCCCTTAGGGGTCGAATTTCGAAAAATCCTTTCTTAGTGAGCCCCTATGTCATAGATGTAATATCCTCTCCAAATTTCATGTTTCTATGTCCAGTGGTTCTGGCTGTTTTGATGATGAGTGAGTGAAGTGAGTGTATCGGGCAAAGAATTTTATATATATAGATTGTATTTTATAATTGACTGTATTATTTAAAAGAAATTCCATATGTTTATTCGATTGTTATATGTTATGTTTTAAGTAAAAGAAATAATAATAACATTTCAAAAAAAATAAAAGATTCTCAAAAAAAAATTCACAAATTCAATCTCATAAAATTAATTTTGATTGGAATGCACCCTCTCTATCGGCGACAAGTTGAACTAAATTTGTTGACTAATATTTTTTTTTTCTAACCTCATATATATATATTAATGTTATTACTAATATCCAACATGTCATGACATTACATATTAATCAATTTGCCTTTTTGATAAGAAGTTAGAAAATTTTGTGATAATCCATTATAATTACGACTAAATTTATTAATTGTTCTATTTTTAGAAAAGAAATATTTAATAGTGTATATATAAAAGAATAAAAAGTGAAAGTCGCAGGCAGCAGTAGCGATGATGCAATTAAATTTATTTAAATTAAATCCCTAACGTTATCTGAAATACGAATTAGAAGAAAAAACAAGACTTAAAATTAAAGTGAATGACACGTTTAAGAGATTAACCGAATCTAATGAATAAAATCCATTTTCAGGTAGAGTATCCTATTGCAATACAATATCCAACTAACTGTCTTATATTAATCAAATAGAAAATCTTTTATGAAAAATACAATCGTTTAGGGAGAAATTCTCCCTTTATCAAAAGAAATTTTCAATAAATAGTTGCTTTAAAATATAATCATAATAATAATAAATCAGCTACTTATATAGAATTAAATATTTTGAAAAAATACAGTGGGTGGCCAAATTATTATAATCAAATAATTTTTATTAAGTAAATAATTATATTTTATTCAAACTTTTCTAAAAAATCTATTAATTAATCTAGTGTAATAACCCTTTTGGACTGGCCTGTCAACTCGCCAGACCTCAATCCGATCGAAAATGTATGGGCGAAAATATTAGAATTTTTTTTATCTTTACAAATAAAATAAACTGCAACGGATCGTTGCTAAACTTTATCCAAATTCATTTGAAATATTAATATGTGTGTTCCTTTATTATTAATCAGATATCACTTGCAATTTGTAGTTCATATTGACATTAATTCAAAAATAATTCTCATTTAATAGTCGAGGAATAACCAGTCTACATTTGATTTTTGACATTTCGGTTATTATTGTAACCATTGCTGATGACATGGAGGAATCGACTTAAAATCATAAATAGCCATCGATTCTCATCTAATACTTGAGGAATACCATTGCTGAAGACATGGAGGAATCGACTCAAAATCAAAAATAACGAACGATTCTCATCTAATACTAGAGGAATAACCTTATTGCATTCCATTTTTGATGTTTTGACTATTAATGGCAACCTCAACCGAAATGTCAAAAATCCAATATAGAATGGTTATTCCTCAAGTATCAGATGAGAATCAATCGCTACTTTTGATTTTAACTCGATTCCTCTATGTCTTCAGCAAAGGTAACGGATAAGAAAGCAACGCAGTTGCTATGGTTACTTATAAAATTTCCTCCCAAATATTTTAGCATTTCACAGAGAGAAGCCTATCCATTCTTACTTAATCAAGGCTAAATGTAGCTATATTAAAAGGTTCAAATGAATAAATTTTAAAGAATTTAAAAATTAAATAAAAAGTACTATCTTACTCTAGAGTAAAGTACTTTAAAAATATAATTTTACTAAAAACTTTATTTAACCTTTTTTGTGGTCCCCAAGGTACTTAATTAGGATATTAAATTTCATCAAAATTGGTTAAGTCATTTTCAAGATATTTAGAAAAAACTAAAAGTACTGAAATAAAGTACTAATGTTTGTGGGCCGATATGTACCAAAAACTAATCAGCGCTTCATTTTGTTAAACTAATGGTAGGTTTTCAATTTCATTTCAATCGGTGTAACGATGTGGAAAAAATCGTGGGCCAAAAAAACGATAACATACATACATACATACATCCGCACACACTAAATGACAAAATGGCACTTTTTGGCCTCTCGACGAGACCCCATGTAATTTTTGGCAAAACCGTCACGTGCTAAAATTCAACCTAATTGAATACTACAATTTGTGACTTTAATTGAGACCATGGGTTCCGTAGTCTTTACCTGAGGACCCTTTGAAGCCACGCTTGCCGGGAGAGCGATTACAATACTTTCCCCATGCTTCGCATTGGATAAAGTAAAAAAAATATATATTACTAGTTTTTAAAAGTGATACATAATTATGTAATTGACAGATAAATTAAATGACATATCAATATTCTTAAACATGCGGTTAAACTAAATGAAAACGTTGAACGCATAGGTAAATTTGACCCAAACAGACAGGCAGACTTGACAAGTTGATTAAAACAGAATAAATATTTTTATAAGTCTAGGTTTACAATTATTATGGCAATTCTACAGTAACTGTGGCGCCGCGATCTGACGATGGATTCTTATAGTACTCACCAAAATAAGACGAAAATGAAGAATACAATTTTTTGAGATTTCGCTTAGTTTTACAGATATCCAGTTTAAAAAATACTTTTTTTTGTATTTATTTTCTTTTATTTTTCATTTGTTTTTTTATTGAAACCTTGGAAACCGTAGTATCAGCGTGGCGCCGCTATCTGATGACGGATTCTTTTAGAAAATAAATATTAATTAAAAAATAATTAGTAAATTCCTCAAAAATTCGAATATGTAAAACTCGCTGCCTGTTCGGTTAAGATATATTCAGATAGCGGTGCCACACGGAACCCCTTGATACTATAGTTTCTGTGGATTCATTAAAAAAAACAAATGAAAAATCAAAGAAAATAAATACAAAAAAACAGTATTTTTTAAACTGGATATCTCGAAAACTAAGCGTAATCTAGAAAAATGGAATTCTTCCATTTTCATCTTATTTTGGTGAGTACTATATGAATCCGTCGTCAGATCGCGGCGCCACAGATACTGTAGAATCCCCATTATTATACTATGGTAAATATGCTTTCATTTATAAATAGTACGTGGAGGCACCGAGCGATGCTCGGTAACTTCTTCCTTCAGTTAAAATCTTTATTTTAATATTATTTTTAATTTAAAATTCTGATAAAAAGGTCGATTTTTATATGAGAGCCGTTTTCAAATTTAAAAAATACAAATATATCTAAATAGTATTCGGCCACTGTACCCCCCCTCCTCCACCTTGCTTGACCCCACCCCCGAAACCTCGCCTTACCCCAGGATCCCTCACCACTGCCTCCCACATCCACCACATACACCCCCGCTCCGCATCAAGATCGCTTTCTCATCCTCAAAACTTGTTAATAGAGTTTGTTTCATCAAAATCGTTAGAGCCGTTTGAAAAAAAAAATACAAATTCTTACATATATATACCTGGAAGACCGAGCTTTGTTCGGGTTTAGTTAATGCTTGACAACAACACACCACAATCACAATATTTCTTCAAGGCCTTTGAGAAAAAAGGATTAACCCAACCCATTGTCTGCATGGGTACAAAAGGAAAAGAGTAACCTTTTTTAAAACCCTAAGAATGGGATTTGTCTACCTGAGAATAATTAATTTGATTACGAAAAAACCCATCAAAAACAATTTTGTCGACGATGAGACCGTGACAGATCGAATTGTCACCCCAGAAAACCCCTAACCCGTGAATTTCATCAAAATCGGTAGAGCCGTTTTCAAAATAGAACTAAGATACAAATATATATACAAACAAATATATATATAAATAATAATAAATATATAAATAAATATACAATTTTTGCTCGTTTAATAAGAGTAGATACCTATTTTTCCAGAAATATGTTATTAGGGACAATCTGATAAAGCATTTTTTGTTCATTAAAAAACTAATAAATATGCATATATAGATGTTATGTTAAGTTCTGTTTTTTATTTATTTATGAATTATTGTAACATATGAGTTTTTTTTTTGTACGCGAATAATTATGAGTGTGTTACCTAGGGTTGGGTGGGGGGGGGGGTAGTACTGGCCTCGAAAATATTTTAGAACTTTAAGGGGGCCGCGACTAATAAAAGGTTAAGAACCACTGATCTAGATCATTTTCTACAGTGGCTGGCCAAATTATTATACTCATTTGAAAAATCAAATCTTTCCTACGTTTTTAACAGTTTAGCTTCTTATTAAACTCATAATATCATTTCAATTGTTATCTTTATAGCTTGATTACCTTAGGACAGGCTTGTCCAACCCGCGTCTCTGACCCCCCCCCCCCCCCCCCGCTTGGACAATTCGATCGCGACACACTTCCGAGATCAAAAGTAGATCTTATATACCGGCGACCGCCCCCCCCCCCCCCCCCAAATCAGAGGTCTGGATCCGCGCCTGGTTCGCGCCAGGCGTCAAAACCCCTTGCCACGGCCCTGGGCGGCCCCAAAGAAAGAAATTTGCTAAGATAAAATAATTACTAGGGCTCGGATTTATAGGCATTAAAAATCTTTAAAATCAGCAGGCAACTAAAATCACCAAAAATAACTAAAATTGCTACTTAAAAAGACATTTTAAGTAAAAATAGTCACTTAATTTCAATTTCAAATAAGCCAGACATTTTAAGTACAAATAGGCACTTAATTTCGAATAAGCCATTTCGGATGGTGTTAAATTTTCCTCTTTTGCACTTCTATATTCTCTTAAATTTCTGGCTATTCTTTCCATTATTGTCCATCCAGGATTCCGCTTCAGAATATTGTCCATTTTTTGATTGAGATTAATCTCAATAGGAGCAGAGGATTTTTTAATATTTTCTTGAAATCTAGAATATTTTTATGGACTCTATTAAAAGAGAGATTTCTTGCTTCTAATGCTATAATGGTTACAGTTAGATTGTTCAAATTACACTTTATATAGGTTGCTAAATCAGCCTCAAGATTAATAGAAGTTAAAACATTCTTAGCCCCCTCCTTATAGATAAAGATTCATCTTCATTGATTGTTTCTATGACCTAAATTAATAAATAAATAGAATTACAGAACAATATTTAAAAAATAAATTTCAAATGTACCTTTTGAATTTCATCCAAATGGTCAGCATAATTAATATATAGCTAATTGGATCCAGGTTCCCCACCTTATTAATTTTTTCAGAATATTTTCTTAATAATTCAAAAAAAACTTTTAAATTTAGAAAATGTATCGTAAAAAATGGAAATTGCCAATTTTAGTTAAAATAGGCACTAAAAAAAGTCATTTATAGATGAAATAGGCACGAACACCCAGATTAAGGCAAAATAGGCATTATAGGCCCTAACAAATGCCTCTTAATTTATTCAGAATTTAATGAAACGCATAGATATAAATTTTAAGCCATAAATATAAAAAAAAGGCAAATAGGGCGAAATCCGAGCTCTAGTAATAACCCTTTTGGACTGGCCTGGTAACTCGCCAGACCTCAACCCGATCGAAAATATATGGCCGGCCCTAAAAAAAAAAATTCGAAAAGCTAAAATAATTCCTAACAAAAGGGGCTTGATAGAAAATATTATTAAATTATGGCACAATACACCTGTACTTGAAGAAATAGCCAAAACAGGCATTGCCGCAGCACATACCAAATGTTGTGATTGCTCGAAAGGGAGGATTCACTAAATATTGAATTTGTATTGTCCTAAGTTAATAAACCTAAAAGAATAACAATTGGAACGATATTATGAGTGTAATAGTAAGCTAAAGAGGCGACTGTGGGTCAGTGGTTAGAGTGTCGGGCCGCTGGCCTGAAATACGCTGGTTCGAGACTGAGTCTCGGCAGATATTTGCAGTCGCCTTCTCTTGGAAAGCAATGGCAAACTACCAAGAGTATAATTGCCTAGTCAACCTCTCCAAACTAGCCGTTCTAAACCGGCGTTAAAAAGTAGATCCAGTATAGCTTTGTAAAAACAGCTAAACACACTCATCACAGGTATTTGTGGAGGGGAGCCGAAACGTCAGGGAGACCTGATATCTACTCTTATTAAACGAGCAAAAATTGTATATTTATTTATTTGTTTGTATATATATATTTGTTTATATATTTGTATCTTGGTTCTATTTTGAAAACCACTCTACCGATTTTGATGAAATTCACGGGTTAGGGGGTTTTCGGGGTGACAATTCGATCTGTCACGGTCTCATCTTCGACAAAATTGTTTTTGATGGGTTTTTTTCGTAATCAAATTAATTATTCTCAGGTAGACAAATCCCATTCTTAGGGTTTTCAAAAAGGTTTCCCCTTTCCTTTTGTACCCAGGCAGACAATGCTGGGTTGCCTTATTTCATTGTTCTAAAAGGCCTTGAAGAAGTATTATGTTTGTGGTTTGTTGTTCTCCCTAAACGTTAGAATTATTAATAAACGTTTTATAATTGTTTTTATAAAGAACCTTATTTATTTAATAGAATAAAAAATAATCAAAAATTTATTTAAAAATATCTTTCGCATAAGCAGGTCTCAATTTTCTGAAAAAAAAACACAGTGGTCGAATACATTATATATATTTGTATTTTTTTTTAATTTGAAAACGGCTTTCAAATAAAAATCGACCTTTTTATCAGAATTTTAAATTAAAAATAATATTAAAATAAAGCTTTTAACTGAAGGAAGAAGTTACCGAGCATCGCTCGGTGCCTCCAGGTACTGGAACTTAAAGAAGAAGAAGAATAGTAAGCTAAACTCTTAAAAACGTATGAAAGATATAATTTTTCAAAATTTTGACTTTTCCAATGGTAAAAATTTAAATAAAGAGCTTAATTGATGAAAAAAAAGATGTATCTTAGAAATTATCGAAATTTTAAACAACAACAAAAAAAAGATCAGATATATGGATTCTGTTTTTCTAATAGGTATTTATAAAAAAAAATTTGGAGAAAAATAGTATTTTTCGTAAATATGTATTTATATTTTTTATTTTAATTCAAGGTAATTTCATCTCTATAAAATATTTATTTATAATTCTTTTTTAAAGCAACTCTTTATTCAAAATTTCCATTAATAAAAGGGAGAATTTCTCCGGAAACGTTTGGATTACAAATACATTTTCAAATAAAAGATTTGTATTTATTTATATTTATAAAATATTCAATACAATTTTTCCTATACAGTTATATTAAAATTTATATATATATTTTTTTATATTTTCAGGCAACTACTATAAATAAATTAACAAAATGTTTGCGACATTAAAGAATAAAATAAAAGAAGAGACTGGAAGTGATTTGAATAAAATAGCGAATTTGTTGAACAGTCCTTTGTCGAATAGTTCCCGGGAGGAGAGACATTCCAGGCAGAATAGTGGCTCAAGTATCAGCAGTCTGGGGGGAATCACCCCCGAGGAATCCGCATCCCCTTCTGCCGCCAACATCCTGCTCAAGCAAGACAGCACAGAAATCAAACTGGCCGACGGAAAAGTAAATCATTCATACATACATTCATTCTATCATTAAATTAAGTGAGAGATAAATTTAACCTAATTTATCGAACGAGAGAATTTACCACTGCTCGAAGCCCCTATAAACTTAGCAAATTGGATATTGGATTGTATCTAACTTTCTGAGCTTTGGCTTGTGATCCCGGCTTCTTTCCTTCTACTCTGTTCTTTTCACGATGGAGGGGGCCAGCCCATACAGGCCTTTAGGGGATGCACCTTCTGGTGTATCTCCTTCTCACATCAATATCATTAAAAAAAAAAAAAATAATTAAATTAAATTAAAATAATCTAATAATTTCCCCAGCAAGAATTTTATTAAAATTATATATACAGGGTGTTCCATAGAACTCGTTCATTAAAAGTTGGGAAAATTTGAAAGTGAGTCAAAGAAAGGGGGGGGGTTCCAAAAAAAAATTAAAGTGCTAAAATTTTGAAACAAAAATACTAGAAATCTATTTACTATAGATGAGTCCCATATTTAAAATGGGATATGATTAATTTCTAATGGGCTTAAAATTAAGAGGGGGTAGTAGGGTTCTTTCGTAAATTATTATAAACAATTTTATTAAATATAGCATTCACAGTAGAAAATCTTCTTCAATACAGATTACTGGCTTGTTTTATTATTTTTTAATATTTTTCAAGGGCGTTCCCAGGATTTGAGCTAGGAGGGCGGGGGGGGAGCTCATAGTTTCGAGGGAGAGGGGGTTTCGAATTAATAAAATATAAATAAATATGTAGTTTATAAGTTTAATATTATAAATTATTTCTTCTTCTATGGGGGGGGGGGGGCAGCTCCCTCCTGCCCATAGTTGGGCACATAATTGATATTTTTGGTAACAATTAAGAGGCCTTGGGGAACTTTTGTAGGTTATATACAGGGTGTTTTAGAGAACTCGTTCATTAAAAGTTTTCATGGAAGGAGTTGAGAGAAAATTTTGAACTTTGACATATTTATGTTTTGGAATCTGCTCTTTTTAAATAAATTATTAACAACTTCTGGACACTTTCTGCTTTGCTGGAATTGCTATTAACTTTCTTATTTTCTATGGAACCCCGCAAATATTGTTGCATCATTAGATTAAGTGTTGAAAACTAAGATGATTTTGTATAATGCACTTGATGTCTAAAATTCATAATTTCTAAGTTATTTGAGATAGTTTGTCAAATCTACCAATTTAGCGTTCATCTTTAAAAATTAATAATAATTAAACTATTGTTTGTAGAATTAATTTGATCAATCAGAACTCTTAAGTAGACATTAAAGAATCTTAATTAATCATAAAAATTCAAATTTTATATCCAGGATGACCAAAATAATCGTTTGTTTCTGAAAATCAAACAGTTGTTAATACTCAATTTTTTCAAATTGAACATGCCATAAATTTTAGTATTTTTGAATTCTTCATAAAAATCCAATAGGAGTTTATTAAATATTCCTTATACTAAAAATGAATAGTTTTTTAAATAAAAAATATTTTAAATTTCACTCGTCCAGATCTTAATTGTATATACCTCATTTATAAGAGTATGTATGAATAATTAAGATCTGATTTTCAGAAATAACCGATTATTATTGTAGGGACGGGTTTCACCAAATTGGCTCGTAGGGGTCAAATAACACACTTAATTATTAGTAAAAGTATTTATTTACAAAAGGGGGGAGGTTACATATTTCTGTCTAGGGGTAGATCATCTTAAAACATCAGCTTAGAACTAACAACGTACAACTGACTTAAAACATCAAATTAGAACTAACACGTACAACTGCCTTTAAGCAACTCCCGTTGTCGACTGGCAACAACTAACAACTCACATTCACACATGCATATCAGTGGTGGTGGGGGGGGGTGCACTGTCAGTCAACACCCCATCAACACAAGTTATCATTATGACAGAAAGCTTTTAGCCTGACTATAAAGTTCTTAGGGACAAAAGCCGCCGATCTATACAGGGCCTGGAACAAAGAGGATGGGCCGCAATCTCTTGAGGCACCTGCTAAACATATGCTCTTAGTAAAATAGAAATTATGAAAGTTCATTAATATAATTTCCCACATTATGATCATCCCGGATTGACTAAGATTCTTTAATATCTAATTAAGAGTTCTAATTGATCAAATTAATTCTACAAACAACAGTTTAATTATTATTAATTTTTAAAGATTAACGCTAAATTGGTAGAATTTACAAACTATCTAAAATAACTCAGAAGTTATAAATTTTAAACATCAAGTGCATACAAAATCATCTTAGTTTTTTACACTTGATCTAATGATGCAACAATATTTGGGAGGGGGGGGGTTCCATAGAAAATAAGAAAGTTGATAGCGATTGCGGCAAAGCAGAAAGTGTCCAAAAATTGTTAATAATTTATTTAAAAAGAGCATATTTCAAAACATAAATATGTCAAAGTTCAAAATTTTCTCTCAACTCCTTCCATGAAAACTTTTAATGAACAAGTTCTCTGAAACACCCTGTATATAGGTATTGGTATAATGTATAATTAAAAGTGGAATGTTTCAGAAATTCCAGACGCTAATGACCTTAGCAGTCGTTGCACCTTTAAACCCCTAATAATAATAATAATAATAGTCGGAATCTCGGCCTTCAAGCAGTAACTACGTAAAAATAAAATGTATTTTGAGTATTTTCAAAATACAAAATACCTGAAAACATGTATTTTAGATACTCATTTCAAATTATATTGGAAATGAGTATTTTCGATACAAAATACAAAAGTATCGAAAATTCGAATTTTAAGGTTCCGCCAAATGGGTTTTTCTTAGGATTTTTTTGAAATTTAGTCAGATTATTATTTAAATACTTCTGAATCGATTGGTGGCAAAACGAAATTTATGAACAATACAGTTCCGGAGATATTAAATTTCAAAAATCGAGTTTTCAGGCTCTTTAACATTGCACTATAAGGGATATCGGAAAATTTACAGTACATATTTAATTATAATTAAGAAACCTTTCTTACCATTTTTATAAAAAACTAAACCAACATTAAACAATAACCAATACATATTTTAAGACAATTTTGATTCATAGTTACAACACAGTTTCTGAGATAATAAGGAATAAATAATGAAAAATTTAGACTAAAAACAATTTGGCAACAGCGCATTTTATTTAACCAGCGAAAGATGCATACTCTATATTTTTTCAAAATCATAATTTTCATAAGGTGGAACGTAGGCTTTGATTACATTTGTTAAAAGATAACAAAACGAGTTTTATAGAAATTTAAAAGAAAAAAAAAAGTTTCAAATAAAAGTTTATTTATATCAAGAGGGAAACTAAACTATGCTATTGTTTGTTGACTTAGAACAAGCTTTCAAGGGTATGTCGAAGTCAAGTAATGTTTTTTAAATAGAAACCTATATTTTTCTGTAGATATTCATAATCTTAAAAAAAACTGAACAACTTTCATAAGAACTATTTTTTTATACGAAATCAAATAAAAAAAATATTAAATCAATTATATCTCAAAAAAATCTTATAAATTATTTTTAACAATTATTTAACTTAATTATCAAATAATAATGGTCAAATATTTACTTTTTAAATAAATAATTATTAAATGCAAAAGTCACAACAATGAAAATAAGGGTTTATAATGATCTTAAATTTTCTATGATATTTCATGATAAATCATAGATATTTAATTATAATTAAGAAACCCTTCTTACCATTTTTATAAAAAACTAAGCCAACATTAAACAATAACCAATACATATTTTAAGACAATTTGGATTCATAGTTACAACACAGTTTCTGAGATAATAAGGAATAAATAATGAATAATGTATAAAAAAATTTACACAAAAAACAATTTTGGCCATGCGCTAGATTTTTCAAAATTATAATTTTCATAAGGTGTAACGTAGGCGTTGATTACATTTGTTAAAAAATAACAAAACGATTTTTATAGAAATAAATCAACCTTTAACAGGTATTTTATCTGTCATTTTAATATAAAAATATTCAATCTCTTACAATGGTGCCAGATTTGTCAAACGAGCACGGGATTGGCTAGAATTGGTACATAAACAGCAAAAAGTTTTTTTATGAATAATGAATCCTTATTGTCTGTTTATATACTCTAGCATTAACTTTTTGCTAGTATTGTCGCGAAACAACTACCTTAAATACTTTTATTTTCGATACTTTGGATGTTGTGGTATGCAAGAAAGTTTTAAATAAAACTCAAATGTGAAATTCTGCCTGCGACTGAATGAAATAATTAGAAAAGCTTAAGATAATCCCTATTTATTCTAATGTTTTTTGTACAGGTTTTGTTTATCGGAGGATAAATGGTCTGTCTGTCTGTCTGACTCATTCTCCTTCTAATAGCTACTCTAAATGTTAATTACCTGTCATTTAAAATTCAATATGTCATTTCCAATGGTAAACTATAAACTCTTACATATCTATATAAAACAAATATAAATATTATCATCTTTTTTATTTTACCATATGGTTATCTAATCGTGCATGAAAAAGTGTTGTTTTTTGCTTCGTTTTTTCAAAATATTGTGATAAAAAAAAAAATGACCGAAACCATGGTATTGTTTGGTCTATAAAAAGCCCTATAGAGTGAACATCAAAAAAATTATATTTTTACAAGATATTAAATTATTTTGTCAGAATGTCTGTAAGTACGTTACCAAATTTTGTGTACATTCTAGCTCAAAAATTATTGTGAATATCAAAACGAAATTTCACATGTAGATTCTTTATATTAAGATAAATAAATTATTAGAATTTGGTTGAAATTGAATCCAAAATTAAGAGTGCGGGGAGGGTTTCTTAAAAAAATAAAAAATTTTAAACTAAAAAAAAAAAAAAAAAATGGAATTTATTATAAAAGGGGCCTATAATAGAAATAGTCTTTTTTCGGGAACCATAATTAAGGGGGGGGGGTTCATAAAAATTAAAATTATAATTGAATGTAATGGAAGGGAGCCCAGAGGTAGTGAGGAAAGAAAAAATTAACACATATTAAATAAGGTGTAATTTATTGGAATCCTTCCTCCTTTCCTTTCAAACCGACGTTTCGGAGGATTTCCCCTCCTTCTTCAGGGTTTCAATAAATTACACCTTATTTAATATGTGTTAATTTTTTCTTTCCTCACTACCTCTGGGCTGCCTTCCATTACATTCAATTAAAATTATATTAAAAAAAAAAAATTAATTTACTATGAGTCCTATAATAAAAAAGTAATTTTTTTTTATTTTGGCGACCATAATAGAGGTGAGGGTATCTTAAAAAATAAAAAAATTTTAACTCAAAAAAACCAAGAAAAATGAAATTTATTATAAAAGGGGCTATAATAAAAAATAGTCTTTTTTCGGGAACCAAAATTAAGGGGGGGGGGGTTCATAAAAAATTAAAATTATATTAAAAAAAAAACAAGAAAATTTTAATTCACTATAAAAGGGTCCTATAATAAAAAAAATATTTTTTTTCTTTTGGAGACCAAAATAGAGGCGAGGGACATGTTCAAAAAATAAAACTATCCTAGACCCCTTGATCGATTTGTACCAAATTTCGCAAATGCACATCCTTTACGTCGTTATGAAAATGAATCATTATAAATGAATTTGAAAGTGAGCCAATAGAGGGGGAGGGGGGGGGGTCTAAAAAAATTAAAGTGTTAAAATTTTGAAACAAATATACTAGAAAGCAAGCTATTTACTATAATTGAGTCCCATATTTAAAAGCGGATATGATTAATTTCTAATGGGCATAAAATTAAGAGGGGGGGGCTCCTATCGTAAATTATTTTATTAAATATAATAGAGGGGGCAGGTGTAGATAAAGTTATGTGATATCTTATATAATAATAATTAACATTTTTTTATTTTCATTTTAGATTTTAACACCAAAAGAAATTAAAAAATTGGAGAAACGTGAATTAGAATGGCGACAAAAATTACAAAAAAAAGATGAAGAATGGTCAAAAAAATGGGATAAAAAAGAAGAGGAATGGAAAAAACTTTTAGATGAGAGACAAAAAGAATGGAAAAAAAATTTAGAAGTATTAGAAAATGAAAAATTAGTATTAGAAGAAGAGAAAAGAGAAGTATTTATACAAAAAAAATCATTAGAAGAGTCACTTAAAATTGCTGAAGGTTTGTAATATAGAAAACTAAAATAATAATGAGTTGGTGGATAATTATTATTATTATTAGGCGTTTTTAAACAATACTTATTATAGTAAGGGTTTAAATAAGAGACGTGAAACTTTTATTTATGAACTCCCGATAATGTTTCGGTTATTGGTTGTAGCCATTTTCAGAGCTAAACAATGACAATGTTAACAATATTAAATCGGCCTTATTTAAACCCTTACTAAATTAATACAATTACAGCTATAAAGAATTCCTAAAATAAATATTTTTTATGAAAAAAGAAACATAAAAATTAAACAATAACATTTTTAAATAACGACACGCATTTTTATAACCTAACAATAAAAGAATATTTTTATTAATACATTTATAAAATATTGTAAATTTTTATTAAAAAACAAGACGCCAAAAAAACCCTGGCACCAATCTAATAATACGAGGATTAGTCAAAAATTACCTACACTTTTCGTTCTACAACTTAATTAAACTAAGATATGAGGCGGACGCATGCGCATGCGTTAAGTTGGCGCGTCTGTGGTCACGTCTGCGGAATTTAATCACGATCGCGTCAGTTGTCGTCTAGCTACAACAGCATAAGCATATCAGCTCCCCTATCAGATTGCACCAAAGAGGAGCAACGAGGAGTGGTCAGAGAGTGTGAAAGGTGTTGAAATTCACCAGAGACTTTTGTCACAATACGGGGAAAGTGCTTTATCAGGTTTTTTTTATGGATCGAAATGTTTAAAAGTGGCCGAACGAGCGTAACACAAAAAGAGGGAGCTGGGCGACCGTTAACTTTGAGACCCTGGAACACCCTCCCTACATGCCAGATCTCGGAAGGAAGCTTTGAGAGGTCGTGATTTGCCTCAGACATGGACGTTCGGGATGCGGTGCAAAAGTGGCTTCATGACCAACCGAAAACCTTCTACCAGGAAGGCATCCGGAAGCTTGTGGCTCGCTGGACCAAGTGCATTGGTAAAGGTGGAGACTATATCGAAAAATAATCTATCTGTTGTACACCTATCTTAGTTTAATAAAGTTGTAGAACGAAAAGTGTAGGTAATTTTTAACTTATCCTCGTATTAAAAATGCCCAAATTAGTCGAAAAAGTTCCCCTTTGATAATTTCAAATATTTAATTGTTTTGATAAATAATTATTATTTTTCTTTATTTTAGAATATAAAAAAAAAGTGTACCAATACCAAGAGGATATCGATCAATTAGAAGGATTTCAAACGCAAGAAATGGCTAAGCTAAAACATTTAGTAAGTATTCTTTAAATTTAGAACTTATACGAGCCCCGTCCCATCTCAATTGGCCCACCAATATTTTTTCTTTTTAAATAAAATTATGCAAATTCACGGTAAATTTATTTTAAATATTTATTTTGATTATCATTTGGAACAACATTTTAAACAATTTAAAACATTTTATTGTAACATTTAACTTAAAATTATTTTTTAATTCTTAAAAACAAAGAAAACATACAAAACCCAAAACCTTTACCACTGTGTGACGTCGCCTTTATTTTTAATTACGGCTTGAATTCTTTTGGGCAATGTACTAATGGACACTATTCCATTCATCACTCGTCCAATTAATGTGACTTTTAGCCCATTTAAGCCGGTTTTTCTTTTGTTATAATGTCAAGAGTGGCTTTTCTTTCGCCTAAAAAAATTAGTAAAATTATAAAAAAAATTAGAATAAGTTGCAATAAAATTACCTTGTAAGTTTTAAAACCTAACTTAAGGGCTTCTCTATGGCACGTGGATCTTGAAACACTTCGCCCCACAGCATCGCTCCAAAGAACATAAAAACATAATTCACCATAGTTCGAACGCCTGTTTTTTCTAATAATCTTCTTCAATGCCCGTCTATCAGCATCCGATATTTTGGATTTCGACGCATACCGAGGTTTTGTAGCTATTGTACTTGTTGTTTTATAAACTCGAATTATATTTCTGACAGTAAACTTTGATAAATTAACTAGATCTCCAATTTCCGCGTTTGATTTTCCCTTTTTAAATAAATTGATAATAATTGAGCGAATTTTTTCATCAACAACCTTTCCACGAGTCATTTTTACTAATAATAAACAAAACAAACTTTCTTTTGTTGGAAAAAGGCAAAGCCTACTTGATTATTTCACATATTCAAATATTGTTAAAAAACAAAATAATAAATTCGTGAAAAGCAAAGAACTATTTTTATATAAAAATATGTTTTTAACAATTAAAAAATAATTTTAAGTTAAATGTTACAATAAAATGTTTTAAATTGTTTAAAATGTTGTTCCAAATGATAATAAAAATAAATATTTAAATTAAATTTACCGTGAATTAGCATAATTTTATTTAAAAAGAAAAAATATTGGTGGGCCAATTGAGATGGGACGGGGCTCGTATGTATTGTTATATCAGAGAGTATTCAAATTTAAATAGCACCCCCCGAAATTTTTATTTTTTACATCATTTGGGACAATTTAACTAAATCTCCAACCCTAGATGTTTAAATCCAAAAAGGGGATTTCTAAGGGTTGATTATCAGTGGACTGTAAGTGATAGGAGCTCTGCCGGATAGAATGGGTAGAATTGCAGCTAAACCGGGCGTAGGTGAGAACACTCAATAAAGAACACTTCATATATAAAATTACTATCGCCTTTATTATAAAGGGATAAATAAATACAATAAATGAATCTATTCAAGCCACTGGTATCGAGAAGACTTAGAGAGCACAGGGTCGGTTTCGGGAGAAAGGCAGAGGGTACGTGGCAGGGTGTTTTATAAAAAGAGAAGGAACTAGATAAGAAGCAGGATTGGATATCAAGAGAAGATGCTCCAGGAGAGTAACAGAGGTCAGATCAGAGAGAGAAGGGCATTAAGAGTAAGCATGGGTTGTCGTAGGTAGATTAAGTAAGGGATAAGAATAAATAAGAAAGTAAGAAAGAAAGTAGTGCGCTCAATGAATAATCAGAGTCAACTGAGGTCAAGGGCGACCAAGAACGTCCCCTCACCTCCAGAGGGCCGGTGGACAGAAGGGGGGGGAGGAGGAGAAGCTTCGAAGCCCAGCAAAGGTCCAATTTGAATTTAACCACTAGATTATTTGTCTATTTAATCGCAAAAAATCCTTTCGAATCATTATTTAACACCATTATTTCAGTGCAAATTCAAATAATATACTTGAGAAATATTATATATATATATAATACCATATTATGTTTTTAGTTATTGGCAAAAGAACAAGAAATCTCTGATAGATTATCCGATTTAAAAGAAAGTAATAATCAAATGGAAAGTCTGAAATCTGAAATTAATCGATTGAGACGTTTCGAAGAGGATCATAGCAATTTACAGGTATTTTGCTTCAATATTTATCTATGCATATTGTATAATCTCTGAGCTTATTTTTTTTTTAGCACCATCGCTTTAAATATTATTTAATGTTTTTTTGTTTTTTACACCGAAATTTCACATTAAACATCATTCATAAATGAGCACATTTAATTGTAAACCTCTCTCTTTTTGGGAGATGATGTTTTTTAACTTTTATTTTGATTAGTTTAAAAATTAATTTTATTCAACATTTTAAGCCATAATTAATGGGAATTCGATATAAATTCAAATTTGTCGGATTTGAAATACAAAATACTTGCTGCAATATCCTTGAAATAACAATTAAAAAATACATTGTCTTCAAGTATAGAAAAATACATAAAATATAAATGTATTTCAAATACATGAATTTTAAATCCTTCAGCTCTGTTACAGCTTGTTCAAAATACTTGTAGAAATGTATTTGAAATAACAATTACAAAATGTAATTTGAAATACAAATACATAAATTATAAATGTATTTCAATCAAATACATGAATTTTAAAGACCCCAGCTCTGGTTACAGCTTATTGAAAATACTTGTAGAAATGTATTTGAAATAACAATTACAAAATGTAATTTGAAATATAAATACATAAATTATAAATGTATTTCAAATACATGAATTATAAATGTATTTCAAATACATGAATTTTAAATCCTTTAGCTCTGGTTACAACTAGTTCAAAATCCTTGTAGAAATGTATTTGAATTAACAATTATAAAATGTAATTTGAAATACAAATACATAAATTATAAATGTAATGAAAATTTTAAAAAAATTAAAAAAATTTATAAATATAAAAATTCTAGGTAGGTTTCACAAAAATAAAAGACAAGATGCTTATTAGCATGACTCTATACAGGGTGATTCATTTTTAAATTTAAATTTTTTTTTTAATTTTCATTAAGACTATTAAAATATATTTCACCAAGAACATAGATTATTTTCCCTTAAAAAAATTATAAATGTATTTCAAATACATGAATTTTAAAGTCCCCAGCTCTGGTTACAGCTTTTTGAAAATACTTGTAGTAATTTGAAATAACAATTACAAAAGGGATTTTGATATACAAATATAATAAATAAATTATAAATGTATTTCAAATAAATGAATTGTAAATCCTCCAGCTCTGGTTACAGGTTATAAAAAAAAATATGAGCAAAATCAAAATTTATTATGTTTTACAATGTGACGGCCCGAAGACGAGACATTTTATGTCAATTAAATTTTCGTTTATTCTCTTTGTTTGTTTACAGTTTTATATTCTTTGTTTTTCACTTGTTATTATATACGATTCTTTTCTCTGTTTACATTATATATTTTATCATTAAACGAATTACGATTATAATTGTGTCTTTATTATTATTCGGTTTCACAAATAAAGAAACCACTAAAACTGGTGACCTCGAGAGTGAATACCAAATGGAAGAATTAAAAAAAGGAGGTGAACAAATTGAAGTGGATACATGAGAGGCAAGTACGGCAATTCTACGGTAACTGTGGCACCGCGATTTGACGATGGATTCTTATAGTACTCATCAAAATAAGACAAAAATGAAGAATACCATTTTTTGAGATTTCGCTTAGTTTTCGAGATATCCAGTTTAAAAATACTGTTTTTTGTATTTATTTTATTTTATTTTTCAATTGTTATTTTTATAGAAACCACTGAAACCGTAGTATCACGGGGGCTCCGTGTGGCGCCGCTATCTAACTATGTATTTTTTAAATGAATATTAATTAAAAAATAATTTGTAAATGCCCAAAAAAAATTCGAATATCTAAAAGTCGTTGCCGGTTCGGTTAAGATATATTCAGTTCGGCTCTTTTAACTTCATTTCGGGCTGGTATTTAGGCGATTAGGTTGGCTAATGCCAATTTAGAAATGAAGATATACGAACCGAACCGAACTGAATATATCTTAACCGAACCTTTCAAACTTGAATCGGGAACCCATTTTTTTATCTAAATGAACCGAGATGATGAATAGAACCGAACCTATGGAAAGTTCTAAAAGTGAAAATTGTCAACGCCCACTGGCGCTCATTTGAGACATCAATTTCAGTTCAAATTTGTAGTTTAAAATTTTATTTTTATTTTCCGACTTATTTTGTCTAGTTCTAAAAGAATCCGTCGTCAGATAGCGGCGCCACACGGAATCCATGATACTACGGTTTCCGTGGTTTCTATAAATAAAACAATTGAAAAATAAAATAAATACAAAAACAGTAATTTTTTAACTCGATATCTTGAAAACTAAGCGAAATCTCAAAAAATGGTATTCTTCATTTTCGTCTTATTTTGGAGAGTACTATAAGAATTCATCGTAAGATCGCGGCGCGACAGAATCCCCGAAAGTACCATCAATTTCTCATGTTACCGTAAAATTACCTCCCTTCTGGGGCTCAGACGCATCACCAAGTAAAGGCTCAATTTGAAATCTCTAAAATTACGAATAATTGAACGAAATATAATTACCTAATATCTGCCTTAGATAATAAAGACACAATTATAATCGTAATTCGTTTAATGATAAAATATATAATGTAAACAGAGAAAAGAATCGTTAATAATAACAAGCGAAAAACAAGGAATATAAAACTGTAAACAAACAAAGAGAATAAATGGAAATTTAATTGACAAATAAAATGTCTCGTCTTCGGGCCGCCACAACAAAGATGTGGGATTAAATAATTTTTAAAATAATATTAAATAAACCTTAAAAAAATGTTGGATAAAATTGAGTATTTCCCTAGTGTGCTCAGGTAAATGGAATATAATTTAACTCACCAGTTTGTTTTCTAGCCTGGATTATATTCACACACCCTTGAACAATAAATATGGTATTATTTTAACCATCTATTGATAATATATTTTTATTTTAGAAATAAATGACACATTTATTTAGTTGCTTTTAAGGATAAATTTTCAACTTCGAAATACCTTTTGGTATAAAGAAAATTAATTACATCTTCAAATCTACAACATTTCGGATTCTGTTTTGGAATTCGATACACCTGGCTATTTTGTTCGAGCTTGATTTATTTCCCCCCTTTTATGGGAACCCCCCCCCCGTCCAATCAAAATGCTTTGCACGTTACAATCTTTATATTTTATTTTTTACACTTACACCAAGCTTTTTGTGATTACACTTGTTTTTTTTCTTGTGTAATCCTTTTCGAGTGACCACTGTTTGCATTTTACCCGCCAAGATGACTTTTTCAGAAGATTAGATTTTATCTCCAGATTATTAAAATAAAAAATAAATAAAAAAAGGTACGTTTCGCTTATTGTTGAATACAATTTTGTGGTGTGTGTGTGTGTGTGTGTGTGTTTACCTGTTTTTTTTATATATATATAAATTTTGAATTTCTCTTTTGTAGCGAGATATATTAATCACTGTATTAATTTTATTTAATTTTAGTTGGTTCATGTCCATTTTAATAATAAATAAAAGATTCATAGGGTTTTTTTGGACAATTTTTTTTATTAATGTTAAATATCAATTTTCGTACGACGTTTCGTCCTTTTTCAGGACTTTTTCAAAAGTACTCAATTACTTAAAACATGGATCGTTGATAGAATAGTGAAACGATCGTGACAAGAAATAGTGTATATTATAGAAATATTTCCATATGATTTAAGATTGTTTTTTGAAAATAGGTTGTTAACTTATTATAGGATGAATATTATGAATACACTATTTATTGTCTCGATGGTTTCATTACTTTATCAACTTGAAGGAGAGAATAAAAGAGTGTATCTTCTGCTGGAATTATAAATTTAATTTCTAACGAGAGTATAGTTTCGAGGGCTTTGCCCTCTTCATCAGTCTATTACAACAAGACACTCTTTTATTGTCTCCTTCAATGTATCAAAATTCTGCTACCCTCGGTACAAAAACTTTCAACTTTCAATTTATTTTATCAACGATTAATGTTTTAAGTAAATGAGTACTTGAAAAAGGTCGTACGAAAATGGATATATAACATTAATAAAAAAAATTATCCAAAAACCTGTGAATCTTTTATTTATTTTATTTAATATTAAATTGCCTCTTATTTTAGGTAGACGCCAAAAATTTCCGCCCTAAAAAAAAAAACTTTTTAGATAAATTAATGTGATGGAAACGCACCCCATGGATAGTGAAAAAATTCTCTCGAATAAAATAGATTTATTGAATATTCTCATTATTTTCATCACTCAAAATTTAGAGAGATTTTTTTTCACTATCCTTGGGCTGCCTTTCCATCACTTATCAATTAGAACAGTGTTCCGCAAAGTGTGTGCCGCGGCACACTGGTGTACCGTGATCAATAGTTGGTGTGCCGCGGAAAAATGTCAACTTTTGTGAAGATAATGCTGAGAGTTATTATACGATCAACCTTATCAACGATTGCTCCAAATTTTGATCGTCTGTGCTCAGTTAAGCAGGCTCACGTTTCTCATTAAAAATCTTTTCACATTAAATTGATTTTAATAAAATAAATATTAAATAAACATTGGTTTTTTCTTTGGTATACCTCTAAAATTTCTTGATTTGGTAGGTGTACCTTGAACACAAAAAGTTTGCGGATCACTGAATTAGAATTTCTACCAGACCGTCTCTCTCCGAAAAGAAAAATTCTTATTAGATATATCTTAAAAAGTATAAAATAATTTCTATTTTGTAATGATTACAATACTGCCGGAATCATTACGAGAATACAAAAACTATCAAAGGTTAGGTAGTTAGGCCGGAAATTTTTGGCGCCCATTATGTACCTATGTTAATAATATATTGTAACTATATTGAATGATACATTTTTATATAAATCATACATAATTAATTATTAAACACAAAAACAATCAATTATGTGTGATTTAAATAAAAAAAAAAATTATCCTTCAATAAATCCAATCATAAAAATAAAAATTTTACTTAACTACATATCTAATAAAAATTTGTTACTTTATGTTAATTAGGGTAAACCATTTTGACCGTTTATTTTTCTTTTTTTGATTCTCGGATGAAAATTTGTTAGTATTTCATGTTTTAAGAACCTACTCCTAATTTTAGCTGGAAAATTTTTTACTCTCAATCAAAACAAATCAATAACCAAAGATGGCATTATAAATATATTCTAATAACTGTTATGTCAATTATATTGTGGGGCCTCCACATCTCCTCTTATAGCACCCCTCCGATCCTCACACACCGGATGAGTGGCTCAGGGTGTGGCCACAGCAGAACGGTGTAAAAACCTTTCTATGCTGTGGGAGTTAATTAAAAATAATAAAAAGTCACTGGCATAGAAAGAAAAAATAAGTAAATTAATCAAAATTAAATCTGAGGGCAATCTGGCATCAAGGCCTGACCCATTATACGAGGGCAGTTTGATAAGTCACTGACTTTTTGAATAAAATATTTTTTTCGGCAAATAAGTGTTTTATTTGATTATTCGTATTTGAATAACATTTAAAAATGGGGTTATTTAGCTTTGATACCAAAATCCGAACTCGAGTCTCTTCATCCAATGCAGTACACCTTCTTTTCTGAAAATATTTTCAAACCAGCTGATCCAAATATCAAATGTATTATTATTTTCTGAATCATAATTAAATTTCGTTATACACGCTGGGAAATTGAATCAATAAGTAGTTTATTATTATATTTGAGTCGTTTGTAACGTCTTCTCAAGAAGTTCTTTCATTTGTTCAAATGTAAATAAATGCTTGACTTTCCATAATCCTCGTCGCCTGAATTGTTATGTCCTAGACTCTAATATTAAAAATAATAATAGACTGGACGTGGAGGAAAATCAGACTTTATTTTACGAGATAAAATTAACACCATGAACCCCAAAAACGTTTCCCAGGTTACGGGTTCAAAGAATATAATTGACATAACATTAAGGCTCGGCGCAAATTGAACCCAATCCACGGCCAGCCCGCGTTCCGTGGGTCTCGCGTGGATCGTGGTATGCTAGAAACACAGTTTTCGTGGGTAGATAGAAAACTTGATAAATTCTTATTTAATTAAAAAAATAAAATAATAATGAAAATTTTGAGCTATTTATATGAAAAGTGTGGGGATTTTACGGTAACTGTGGCGCCTCGGTCTGACGATGGGTTCTTATACCATAGTACTCACCAAAATAAGACGAAAATGAAGAATACCATTTTTTGAGATTTCGCTTAGTTTTCAAGATATCGAGCTTAAAAATAGTGTTTTTTGTATTTTTTTTCTTTTATTTTTCAATTGTTTTTTTTTTATAGAAACCACGGAAACCGTAGTATCACGGGTTCTGTGTGGTGCCGCTATCTGACGACGAATTCTTTTAGAACTAGACAGAATAAGTCGGAAAGTAAAAATAAAATTTTAAACTACAAATTTGAACTTAAATTGAGTTTATGGACTGTGTCTCAAATTGTCTCAAGTGAGCCAACCTAATCGCCTAAATGCCAGCCCGAAATAAAGTTATACGAGCCGAATCGAGCCGAACTGATTATATCTTAACCGAACCGGCAACGACTTTTACATATTCGAATTTTTTTGGGCATTTACTAATTATTTTTTAATTAATATTCATTTTCTAAAAGAATCCGTGGTCACTAGCGGCGCTATACCTCGTGATACTACGGTTTCCGTGGTTTTTATAAAAAAAACAATTGAAAAATAAAAGAAAATAAATATAAAAAAAACAGTATTTTTTAAACTCGATATCTTGAAAACTAAGCGAAATCTCAAAGAATGGTATTCTTCATTTTCGTCTTATTTTGGTGAGTACTATAAGAATCCATCGTCAGATCGCGGCGCCACAGTTACCGTAGAATTGCCAAAAGTGTAGATATGGCGTGGGTGTGGGCTGGGATTTTTTCAGCAGAAGACACACTCTTTTATTGTCTCCTTTAAAATATTTTCAACAAAATCTTTAAAACTCTTAAAAAACAAAAAAAATCGGTAATTTGTTTGTGCATGCTTGCATTTTGAGTGAATCTATTAAAATAAAATAAAATAAAATACATAAATATTAAAACAATTTTTATTTATTTTTTATTCTCAGATTCTAATTTTCAATTTTTGTTTTTTAGGACGAAATGGAAAACCTTCGTCATTCGACTGATCGTGATAAGTCTCGATTGAATTTGAATTTAGCCCAAACCGAAGAGGAAGTGCGTCATTTAAGAGAGCGGGTTGCCGTTCTCGAGGAGCGAACAAAAGCCGAGTGCGCCGCCCTGGGAGCGGAGCTCACCATTGACGAGCGTGTGGTCGCCCTGCTTGGCGAGCGCACGAGGCTGGAACGCCGCCTGGAAGAGGCCCATCTGCATTTGGCAGACATTAAAACCTCCTGGAGCGGGAAAATCTCCTCGCTGGAGACACAAGTGGAGAGGCTGTGTCGACAGGCCGGGGAAGAGGGCACCGAAAGAAGACGGGCCGAGTCGGAAAAGACGGCGTTGCTGGAGAGAATCCGGGCGTTGCAAGTGATCGTAGAGCATGGCAAGATGGCGCATAGGGAGCTGGAGGACAAGCAGAGGCAACTTTTGGACGAGAAGAATCAGCTGAACGAAGAGCTCGCACTGTTCAGGAAGGAGGCCCAACAACAAATTCACAACTTGCAAGAACAAATTGTGAGTCTTCAATCTCAAGTTCGACATTCCTCGGCGATCACCCTCCCTCCCTTCACATAGAAATAGAAACAACCAACACACACACACACACACACTCATTTCTAACTAACAACGAAATAGCAGCTATTCTTACTTAAATCAACTGGTGTGGTCACCACACGACTTTCACATTCTCATTTATTTGAATCATTGCAACACTCCTAATGTACAGCCCCTTCCTTTATTTTAATCGGATTAAAATTTATACACCATATTTCAACCACTGCTAAAGCTAAAGCTGCAACAAAACATAACTCATGACCAGTGTTCCCTCTAATTTTTTGTGTCCTTTATGTGCACTTTTTTAAGTGTGTGCAGTTTTTTCCAAAATAAAAAAAATTTGTGCCCCAATAATCAAATTCATCTAAGTAAAACCGCGCTCGCAATCCGCACTACTGGCCAGAAAAGTGCCTCCGATATCTAGTAATTTGGATAGATCTTTAAATACTATATATATTAGTCTAGATTAATTTGCCTCAACGCTGACGTAATGCTGCCGAGAGAGAGCGCCATCGGTATATTTGTGGCAAATTTGAAATATAATCGTAAATTGGACTCAAATTTCGAAATGAAAGACTCTAATTGATTTTAAATTAAGAAACATTAAATATATTGATAATTATTACCCCCCTCCCCCCACCACTCAAAAATTAAATATTCAATTCGCTTTTCTTTGCGCACAGAAAAAGAAATAATTCACATCTTATTTGATTTATATATTATTTGTTTATTTTTTAATAATTTGCCACTTTTTTAAAAATCTAAATTTTGTTATTCTTTTTTTACAAAATTGAACGACTTAAGACACGCATGCCCATATGAGTTTCTCATGGCAATACTGGAGGGGGCAGCCTGTCATACAAACAACACCTGATTGATCTCTTTTAAATATTTGGAGCCTTATATCGATTATCGATCCCAAATTTTAAAAAAATGATATAATATAATTCTCCTCCTCACACGATTCCACTTATTTAAATAAATCTATTTCCACACAAAAAATATCACAATGCTGTAGTTTATAGAAAAAAAAATACTTCCAGATTCATATCTAGAGCCTCATTTCTGTAGCTGTGTCAGGACGAAAATGAGGCGAAACTTTTAAGAGACTATGTATTTTCCGGAGTTCCCAGGTATACATTTGGAGTGTGGTTTTTTAAGAGGAATAAAATTTTTGGACCGTGACGCAGCCCGCCAGGGCACCAGCTCGGAGGGCCGAGCTTCTAGGGCGTGCCGAAGGCACGCACGAAAAGCTCTTTATTCATTATTCAAACTAAACATAACCATCTCTTTAAAAACTTTTATTTGTTTAATTTTAATTTTTTCCCGCAATGGATATTTAAAATCGTTATACTATTCTGTTATAACAGATTTATCTGTAAGAAAAGCATTATATTTTAAACACAATTTTTCAATTTCCGCTAGTCCGTAATTAAAATCGCTGGATAATAAACTCTAAACATCAAAAAAAAATTGTGCGCGCGAATATTTTTCATGTGCGCTATGTTTAAAATTTATGTGCGCGGGAACACTGCTCATGACCCTTGATAATTACACCAATTTAAAAAAAAATCGTTACTGGCGTTTTTGAGAAAATAAAAAAAAACGAAAAATCTTTCATTTAAATGTCATCTTCCGGTGTTTCGATTTCACTCAAAAGCTTGCTGTACTCCTTCTCGCCTATATCGAACTTAAGTTTCGAATTTCGTAACTCTGAGACTTATGGTTGCGAAACGCAGGGGAGAACATACGTACATACGCACTGACTAATGGATTTTTGGCTCCTGGGGACCCCAATTTCTTTTTTTTGATGTCCTAAATCCGGTTTTCAACTATTAAGGCCATCAATTCCTTCCAACTAGAAGTTACAAAATGAAATTAACTTTTTTCATCTCTGAGATACAAGCTCTCAAAGAGTCAGGACCCAGGCAGGCGATCTCAATACTTCACATTATTATATAGAATATAAATGTGAAAGTAAAAATTTCAATTATTTTATGGTTAAATCCAGTGCCGGATTTCGTTGTTTAGGAAACTCGGGCTGTAAAAACTAAAAACAGCCCTATATTACATCATTCACTGTGAAACTACACACCCTTTACTTTATTAATTAAAAAAAAAACTATATTACACTGGTCAACAGTGTTGCCCTTGATATAAAAATAATTTCGAGTAATTTTATGCCAACAATTTATGAAACTATGAATGATTTTGGAATATTAGTTCTAGTTTCATTTTCATATTATACTATTAAAAGCTGTAAATATGAAAAAGGAAAAAGCATGTATATTCTATAATATCGATAGTTTTTAAGGAATTTGGTGTTGGTATTTGGTGAAACTTGGTATATATATATCGAGATTAAAGACTCCAAAAATAAATTCGTTTTATTTTTATATCTTAATGATGAAACCTACCAAGTATTTTTCATCCAATAATTCTATAATATCATTTTTTTATTGAAAAATATTAGTAATTGTTTTGTTTTAGTGTTTCATTAATTTATATAGATGTAAAAAGAGAGAAAAATTAGCAAAAACAATATTACACTTTAGAGAAACGCCTTTCATAAGCTTATTTTAAATATTATAGGAAGGTACACCAAAATCATAATAATCAGAGCTAATTCAGTGCTTTCATGAATATATTCATCAACTGGGTACTTGAAATTATAGAAATCCGCAGAGATATCCAGGTCAAAAAAAAAAAAAAAAAAAATTTCTTGAGCTGTGTTATTTATTTGATATTATTTGGAATTCTGTGAGTCCCTCTGGGTCCAGTCCGACGCCCACTGTTAAATCTGAAACTATCTCCTCAAAAAATTATTTTTCCTCAACACTAAATGGTGAAAAAAACCTGCAAATTTTTTTTTTACTTTACCATACATACAGGGTAAAATGAAAATCTATGCCCATGAACCAAATTCATCCAAATTTTGTATACATAATCAATGGGCCCCCAGTAATCTAAAAATGCAAAAACTAACCCCCCCCTTTACATGATTATAAATAATTTTATTAAATACTAGCTGCAAGTCCCGCCTTCGGCGGCCCTCTTGCTAGCTAGGGGGCACGCCCCCTGGACCCCCAGCCCACGAACCCCTCACCCCCAGAACCCCCCCCAAACACCACCGCCCCAAAACTCCACCCGCACCTTTCTAGGGACCCACAGATTATGTATACAATATTTGGTTGAGTTTGGTCCAAGAGAAAGAATTTTCATTTTTTGACCCCCCCCCATTTTGGGTGGTTAGTTTTTGCATTTCTAGCTCTCTATAGGCCCAGAGATTATGTATACAAAATTTGGTTGAGTTTACTCCAAGGGCAAGAATTTACATTTTTTCACCCCCCCCCCTTTTTTTTGGGTGGTTTTTTGGGGAAATTTTTTTAAACAAAAGTTGTCAGAAATCACATCCCCTACAACTTTGTTTATTATAAATTTTGCCGTAGGGTTAATAGTTTAGAAGTTATTTGATAATTTTCAATCGTGCGCCCCCCAAACCCCCTTCTGGGGTCAAAATATCAAAACGTTATATAGCTAAAAACGTAAGTTAGAAGACATCAGATGTAAATATGAAATTTCATAATAATCCCTTCAGCCGTTTTTACTTGAATCGTGAGCAACTTTTCGGAAACCACTGAAACAGACAGACAGACAGACAGACAGACAGACAGACAGACAGGAATTTTGTTGAGGGTGTTTTCGTTCATAAATTTGCTTGAAACTTGTGCAACCAAAATTTGGCGTGATTTGGACCAATGTACAGACAAAACCTTAATTTTATATATATAGATTAAATATTAAATATAAGTGAGGAGCCAGGTTGTATGGTAAAGTCAAGTGGATGGCCACATCAGAACACGTCAGCTTATTTTAAATATTTAAATTAAAAATGAATGTCGACTACATATTTTAGATTATAGTTCGCTTGTCAATGAACTTTTAATTATTTATTTATTTGTGGTTTAGAAATAAAAATGTATCTATTTTAGTAATTTATATATATATATATTTACTTTATGCACTTCCCCGCTTATCCTGTAAAATATTACAAGCTTTAGTGGGAATGAGTGAAAAAAGCTTTTATTAATTTGCCAATATGTATGATAAAATAATTTTACTATCAATTCGTTTTATTCTTAGCTAGAAAATCAGAAAAATAAAATCTTATTGTTTGGTTAATCGTATCCATAATTTTATTAGTTTAAAAGATCTTAGGAAATTTGATAAATAAATCAGACGTACGTTTTGTCACTTTATTTGTGACTTCTTCAGCGATTTATTTCTCAAAGGGACAAAAGTTTCGTCTGATTTAATATATAAAACTATAATTGATTTATTTATCCAATTTCCTACGATCTTTTAAACTAATAAAATCTTATTTTTAGAATCAGAATAATCAAATATATATATTTTTTATACAACCGAAATAAAATTTGGATTTTATTTTTAAGATTTTCTAGTTATTTTTTTTTATTTTTCTAAAATGTTTTTTTTTCATATTCAATGAAATACTTTTTATTTATTTATTTAAAAATATGTATAATTTTAATTTTGTTTTTTCGGTTTTAAATAAATATATATTTGAGTTGATTTTGATTTTTTTCTTTTTTATATAACCTTTGTTTTTTTTTTGTTTCTTTATTAACACGAATACTTATTTATTTATTGATGTATTTTTTTATTTATTTATATAATATTGAATTATATTTTATTTTAGGAAAAATTTGAATCCGAAAAGTTATCATTAGTAACGCAATATAATGAACAAGAAAAAAAATATCAAGAATTAGAAACAAATTTTACACAAATCAATATTGCACTTGAAGAAGAGAAAACAAGCAACGTTTCGCTTCGACAAGAGGTATAAATATTAAATACCTTATATTTCCGCAAATAAGACGATAGATGAATCATTAAATTAAAAAAAATCCGGGCTCTTCTTATAAGAGAGATACAAAAAAAAAAATTAGATCGTCAGTTTTGTCAGATGCAAGAAAATAAAATTTGTTCATTCGAAAAATTAAGAATAGGACATAATTCCGTATACGTTATACAGTATTCTTATCCAGATGATGATATAAACTGAATTCATAGGCTAATAAATAGTTTGAGGGTCGTCTCTCGTCTAGGTATGCTAAAACTATAAAACTTTGACAAAAATTTATACCTTGACTTATCTGCAGAAATATACGGTAATTACTAAAATAAAAAAAAAGGCTTTTTCTGTTTATCTTCATCGATAACTTATGAGGAGAATTTTCTAGGTTAACTTTCACAAAAAGGAAATATTAAAACAAATGTATGTTTATTTTGAGTTTGGTTCACTCGATATAATTTCGGGTTATTAGCCCATCTTCAGGAGTTCAAATAAAAACTGATCAAACTCAAAATAAACATACATTTGTTTTAATATTTCCTTTTTGTGTAACTTAACCTAGAAAATACTCCTCATAAGTTATTTATAATGTTTCACCTAGAACCGACACCTAAATCCTTAAAAATTATATCTTCATCGAGTATAGATCAGGGTTGGACTTAGGGTTGCCACCTTTTTTTGAAGGAAAAATAGTATTTTTTTTTAAGTTGTAAAAATATAGTACTTTTGGGAAATTTAGGGGAAAAAAGGCGACTGTGGGTCAGTGGTTAGAGTGTCGGGCCGCTGGTCTGAAATACGCTGGTTCGAGACTGAGTCTCGGCAGATCTGATATTTGCAGCCGCCCCCTCTTGGAAAGCAATGGCAACCTACCAAGAGCATAATTGCCTAGTAACCTCTCCAAACTAGCCGTTCGGAACCGTCGTTAAAAAGTAGATCCCGTATATCTGTGTAAAAACAGCTAAACACACTCAGCACAGGGTATATGTGAAGAGGTGCCGAACCGCCAGGGAGAAAAAGAAGAAGAATAAGAATGAGGGGAGTCTGGTTGGCCGAGCTGGCTAACGCGCTGGCCCCGCTTCGTTGATGACGATGTTCAAGCGGGAGGCCGGGGTTCGATCATTTATTTATCATTTTTTTATTTTATATATTAATTATTTAATTTTCCATGCGTATTTATTATTACTTTTTGCTTTGGCCAGCAAAGTTCTATTATTTTTAAAATAATCATAGGAATCTGAACAATTTAGATCCATATTAAAATAAATTAACAATACATCCGGGAATTAGGGTTGATTTCAAGGAAACCAGTGACAGGGCCTCTTTTGACACCTAATCACCGAATCAATCTAAGTGTTCCACTTTTTTGCACCACAGTGTATATATCGTCGCCTTAGAGTGTAAACCTAATAAATTCATTTTTTATCATATATGATATATTAATACCGTTCGAAAGAAAAAGAGATGCAGCATCGTCCAAGTAAAACTGCTACTTAAAATTACGATCGTAAGTTGTAGAAAAAAAATGTTAAAAATAGTTTCTTTCCATTCGATACGCGCCTTTAAACCCTCAATATTAATAATAATAATAATAGTTTCTTTCTTTAATAACAATATTAAATTTTGTTTGTTTTTTTCTCTGCCCTGTAAAATATCCTTGTAGTGAGTTAGCAGGTTTACACTCTAAGGCGACGATATTGTACCCACTCTCACCTCTCTTATTTAACTGTGCATTGGAAAAAATGTTTAGACATCTAGATTGGAATAAAAAACAAATAGGATTAAATATTTATGGAAAATACATGAACAACTTTAGATTTGCCGACGACTTAATAATCACACAGACATCAGAGAAACAGATTACTATATTGAATTGAGTTGTACTGGATGTTTTTTTTAATGCATTCGAATGCAAGAAGGGGCGCACCAGTAAGATTCATCCCTTAAGGATTTCGAAAGATCCTTGCATTACCGAAGAGAATGGAAAGTTGTTGTGTGGGTATGCCAAATCTTAGTTTGCGGCCTCGAAAGTGTGGAGGACAACTTTTTTTTAGTTGCCAAAAAACCTCAAAATTTTCGAACTTTTCCCAGTTTTTGGCTTATAACTCGAAAACAGTTCACATATTGTAAATAACCGTTCTATAGTAAATTAAAGAAGACAAAATTTCGCGTCGATTAAAAAAAAGAAATGCTAAATTGGTCCAGAAGTTCAATTTTTAATTGGGATCCAAGAAACAGCCCCCGAGATCACTTGAATATCCCTAAAACTCGCACTTTTTTCGATTTTTTTTCATTTTGACCATGAAGGAGCATGTTTTCGTCAAAGTCCACAGTATACACTTTTAAACTAGATTAAATTTGCTACCATTGAAACAAAGTTTCATCTTAATTGGATAATGGTAACCCGTGCCGCAATGAGGTTAAAATTTTGAAAAAATGAAAACCACTCATGCTGAAACTTGATTTCTATCTCATTTTCTAGGAAATTTTGTTAGCTTGAACGTTTACTTGGACTACTTTTTTTATAAAACTCTTAGATTTATAGATTTCCAGCATTTTCCATGACGCTTTTGAGGATTCGGATCATATCCTGTGCGGAAAATGTAGGATATCTATAAATCTAAGAGTTTTATCAAAAAACTGAACGTCCAAGTAAATAAAATTTCCTAGAAAATGAGATAGAAATCAAGTTTCTAGTTTAAAAATGTATAAAGTGGACTTTGTCAAAAACATGCTCCTTCATGGTCAAAATGGGAAAATCGAAAAAAGTGCGAGTTTTTGGGATAGGTATTCAAAAGTGATCCTGGGGGCTGTTTTTTGGATCCACATTAAAAATCGAACTACTGTACCAATTTTGCATTTCTTTTGTTTAATCAATGCGAAATTTTGTCTTCTTTAATTTACTATAGAACGGTTATTTACAAAATGTGAACTGTTTTCGAGTTATAAGCTAAAAACTGGAAAAAGACCGAAAATGTCGATGTTTTTCGCCCGCCAAAAGTTGTCCCCCAGACTTTCGAGGTCGCAAACTTAGATTTCTCATACTCACACCATACCAAACGACCCTAAAAAAATCTTTTCCCGCAATTAATGTAAGCTGAAACCCCTCTATTTACTGGGCTAAAGCTGCGACGCCGACCTTTGGCATGCGCCCGGCTTGATCAAAGTTCAATACCAACGAATATGTAAAAAAAAAAAAATACAATAATAGATTTAAATTCAAATTACATTTTTATATTTTATTCAAAACTTTTGTCCAGTTAATTTGAAAATTTAAAAATTTTAATTTGACTTTTTGTGACCACCCCCCTGTCACATTTTGTCAGAAATCTGAGATGCCCCCCCCCCCCCTACTGTGTGACTTAATTTATTGACGGCCCTTTATATACACTTACTCACAATTCTTACAGAAATAATTCCAATCGGTAAATCATTTCTCCTATATAAGATCGCAGCCATCTGACAAACTCTTCATTTATATATAGATCTTTTGTTCTTTTTTTTTAAATTTAATCTAATTTATCTTTGAATATTTTATAACAACTGATAAGAAAAGTTAATTATATTATTTAAGAAATTATTATCAATAATAATAATAATAATATTTTATCATATTAACTTGATTAAACAAACTCTTTTGATAATTAAAAAAAATGTATGTTTTTTTTATCTGTATATTAATTGAATAATCTACTCTTATTAAACGAGCAAAAATTGTTTGTTTATATATATCTTTTTTATTTTGAAAACGGCTCTACCGATTTTGATGAAATTCACGGGTTTTTTGGGTTGACAATTCGATCTGTCACAGTCTCATCTTCGGCTAAATTATTTTTGATGGGTTTTTTGTCGATTGAAATAATTATTAACACAGGTGGTAAACAAGGTTTAGTAGCCATCATGACCGCTACCTAATTTGGCTAACAGAACAAAAATAAAGTCCTTGCAAGCGCTAATTTTTTAATGGGGATCATGTATCCCACAGGATCAACTATCCCACTTCTCCCCTACACATAATCTATGGGTCACTAGAAGGCTAGAAATGCAAAAACTGCGTGCGGGAGTGAGGGTAGAGTGCATGGGGTGGGGGGTCCGGGATGGGGCGAAGTTCGGGGGCGGGTGGTGGATCAGGGGGCGTGTACTATATATATTTGTATTTTTATCAGAATTTTAAATTAAAAATAATATTAATACATAGTTTTTAACTGAAGCAAAAAGTTATTAGGTGGCTCCAAGTACTAATAACAATAATACTAATAATACTAAATTTGTCTGTTTCAGGTAATGAGTTTGAAAGGGGAGTTGAGTGATGAGAAAAGCCAGAATGCGGATTCGAATAAAGAAAGGGAGCGAGATCGTGCGGAGCTGGAGGCGACGCTGATGAGGAACGCCCAAGTGAACCAGCAAATGGAATTGGCCAGGCATGAATTAAGAAGCCAAGAGAGAGAGACACAGGAGCTACATGCCAGGCTATCCGAGCTAGAGGCCACGCTCAAAGAAAGAGAGAAAGTAAAAACATTTAGTGACATTTAGAATTCAATAAAACCAATGATACCTTGCACCAACACCACAATCTCTACTGATTAAAACCAATGATTCTTAACGTATAGGTCGCGACCCGAAATTGGGTCTCGAAGCATATTCTTTGGGTCGCTCAGAGTGTTTAATCAAATATTTTTTCTTTTCTTCTATATTTATCTTCAATAAGTTTAAAAATATAGAAAAGAAAATTTTTTTATTGATTGTTTACATAAATGAAAAAAATACAAATTTTTTATAAAAAACAATCCAAAACACGTTTATTCGGGGATTCTACGTTAACTTGCGCCGCGATCTGACGATGGATTCTTATAGTACTAAAAATCCCTCCACTAAGTTTAAATATTTACCCTTTTGTTATCTTAAAAATAAATTTTACCATTGACTTGTATTCAAATTCGACTTATCCAGGTCAATTACTTTCTGTTGCTCCTAAAGAGGTTAGCCACCCGAAATATATATATATCGAGATTTAATTCTCTCCAAAAATAAATTCGTTTTATTTTTTATATCTTAATGTGAAACCTACCAAGTATTTTTTATCTAATAATTTTAAAAAAATTTCACCAAGTACCAACACCAAATTCCTTAAAAAACTCTTATAGTACTCACCAAAATAAGTCGATAATGAAGAATACCATTTTTTGAGATCTCGCTTAGTTTTCGAGATATCGAGTTTAAAAAATACTGTTTTTTTTATTTATTTTCTTTTATTTTTCAATTGTTTTTTTATCGAATCCACGGCAACCGTAGTATCACGGGTTACGTGTGGCGCCGCTATCTGACGACGGATTATTTTATAACTAGAGAGAATAAGTCGGAAAGTAAAAATAAAATTAGAAACTATAAATTTGAACTGAAATTGAGTTTATGGACTCTGATGTCTCAAATTGTCTCAAGTGAGCATCAGTGGGCGTTGGCAATTTTCACTTTTAGAACTTTTCATAGTTTCGGTTCTATTCATCATCTCGGTTCATTTAGATAAAAAAATGGGTTCCCGCGATCAAACTTTGAAAGGTTCGGTTAAGATATATTCAGTTCGGCTCGTATATCTTCATTTCGGGCTGGTTTTTAGGCGTTAACGCCAACCTAATCGCCTAAAAACCAGCCCGATATACGAGCCGAAACTGAATATATCTTAACCGAACCGGCAACGACTTTTACATATTCGAATTTTTTTGGGCATTTACTAATTGTTTTTTAATTATTTATAATTTATTGATTTGAACCAAACTGCGTTGCTAATCCGTCGTCAGATAGCCGTGATACTATGGTTTCCGTGGTTTCTATAAAAAACAATTGAAAATAAAAATAAAATAAATACAAAAAAATTCCATTTTTTAAACTGGATATCTCGAAAACTAAGCGAAATCTCTAAAAATGGTATTGTTTATTTTCGCCTTATTTTGGTGAGTACTATAAGAATACATCATCAGTCAGATCGTGGCGCCAGTTACCGTAGAATTTCCGTTTATTCAAAATCTAATCTAACGCTTAATCATTTCTTCAATAATTTAAAATAAACCTTCCTTATTAAATTTAATATTAAGAATCTATAATAGAAATACAGTCCACAACCGAGGCTATTTCAGTCAGGTATTAAAAAGTAGAACCAGAAAATAACAGTATTATACATAAAAACGCTTCAGAATTCGCAGACGCCCTTAACGAGGCAATTCAAATAGGCTTAGAAACCTATATCCCTCAAAATTGATTAAAGGGAACAAGGATTCTAAGCCTTGGTTTTGGTAGACAATGCGCAGATTCCGTCCGTGAAAAAAACAAATATTTTCAGAAATGGCAACTTTCACAGCTAGAATGCGACCGAGTTGCATTTACCAAAGTCGCGAAGCTCATGCAAAAAAATCATCTCTGAGGCAAAGAAATCATTCGACCAGAGGATAGCTGACCGTCTCGCATCTTGCCCCAATGGAAAACGGGCCTTTTTCTCGTTACACAAGGCAATAAATAGAAATTTCGCGTCCCCCTCACTTCCGCCCCTCTTTCACCCAAATGGTTCAGTAGCCACGACCCCCGCTGAAAAAGCCGAATCACTAGCATCCTATTTCGCAACTAACTCCACTTTAGATGACAAAGGGCTTAACCCGCCCACTTATACCCCCAAACCAACCTCATGAACAAAATAATTTTCAGGCCCCAAATAATCATAAAAGCCATTAATAAATTAAATTCCAAATCCGTTGCAGGCCTGGATAACATCCACCAATTCTCATTAAAAAATGCGCCCCTGAACTTGCCCCTATCTTATCCAAGCTATTCCAACTCTCTTACGAGTCGGGCATATTCCCCAAAAGCTGGAAAATAGCCAGAGTCACACCTATTCCTAAAAAGGAGACACATCTCAAATCTCTAATTACAGGCCTATCTCGATCACCTCTGTTCTTTCCAAATTAATGGAATTAGTCGTAAACCAACACGTCCTTCATCACTTAGAAAACAATAAATTAATTCACGATAGGCAATATGGATTCAGACAAAATCGTTCCACAGGCGACATCTTAACCTATGTCACCCACACCTTGAACAATACTCTAGAGGCCGGAAAAGAAACCCTCGCTGTAGCCCTTGATATCTCCAAAGCTTTTGACCAGGTTTGGCACAAAAATCTTCTTGCCAAACTGCCAGCCTTTTGGATTCACACCAACACTTCGCAAATGGATAGAAAGCTTTCTGACAAACCGAAGTATAAAAGTTGTGGTGGATGGAACATCATCTGAATCGTTCTCCACAAACTCTGGTGTTCCCCAAGGCTCTGTAATCTCCTCCACACTCTTCCTTATTTATATAAACGACCTTATTGATCAAACGGCAAACCCCACTCATTGTTACGCCGACGATAGCACTCTACACGGCAAACCCTCTCTCCCGAATAATCGAATCAATATTGCCTCCTCAATTACTCTCGACCTAGACAAACTGAATAAATGAGGCTCTCAAAATTTAGTTAACTTTAATTCAAATAAGACTCAATGTTGTCTAATTTCTAGGCGCGAAAATAGAGATTTCCCTGATATTCACTTCGATTCGAATACCCTGAAAATGTGTGACAGCCTATCCATGTTGGGCGTCTCTGTCGCATCTGACCTGTCTTGGAATGAACACATCTCCTCTGTGGCGAAATCTGCAGCAAGGAAGATTGGCTTCTTATTCAGGTCAAGCGATTTTACAAACCCCCACAACTTCTCACCATCTACAAGGCCCAAATCCGCCCCTGTCTCGAATACTGCTCTCATCTGTGGAGAGGAGCCTCAAAATATTCTCTTGCTACCCTTGATGCAATTCAGAAACGAGCCGTCAGGCTAATTGACGATTCTACCCTCACCGACTCCCTCGACTCGTTGGCTCATCGAAGAGATGTCTCTGCCCTTTCCCTTTTCTATAGATACTATCACGGCAGGTGCTCTGATGAGATAAAATCAATAATTCCCCCCAAAGCATACTTTGCACGCAGCACACGTTTTGCCGACTCCCAACACTCTTTTGCGGTCAAATTGGAAAAGTGCCGGACCACTTCATTCGCGAATACATATATCCCATGACTTCAAGGAACTGGAACTCTCTCCCAGCCTCTATCTTTCCCAGCACCTATGATCTTCAAACCTTCAAAACCAGGGTGCATAGACACCTACGTCTACACCCTCTCACTTAATCAACTTTCCCTTCTCTTCGGTAATGCAAGGGTCTTTCGAGATCCATAGGGGCTACACCTTTACTGGTGCACCCCTTCTTGCATTCGATTGCATTAAAAAAAAAAAAAAAAAAAAAAAAAAAATTGGTCCATCTTCACCATCATCCATCATCATTGAGTATACAGTCCTAAGACTGGTTTGATGCAACAATCCGTCTCCACTCGGCTCTGTCCCCCGCCAGCTGTTTGACCTCTCTAAATGTCTGGCATCCCATATCCCCAATTATTTGGTTGAAATATTCTAATCTGGGTCTTCCCCTTCCCTTTTCTTTCCCACCTCCCCCTCCAAGGTATCATCCCCTAAGCAGTCCCCCATGTCTCAGTGTGTGCCCCATCATCTGACCTCTTCTCTTCTTCAGACTCTTCCACAAGGTTCTTCTTTCTCCGATTCTTCCAAGAACTTCTTCATTTGTAATTTTATCCATCCATTTGATATTCCTTATTCTTCTGTAGCACCACATTTCGAAAGCCTCTAATCTCTTTCTCTCCGCTTCTCTAATTGTCCAGGTTTCACACCCGTACATGGCTATGCTCCATACATATGTCTTCAATAGCAACTTCCTGTTTTCTAAGCTGATTGAGGAGGAGCATAGTAGTTTTTGTTTTGAATTAAACCCCATTTTTGCTTGGACAATTCTTGATTTAATTTCGTTTTTGCTCCTCCCATCCCATGTTATTTTACTTCCTAGGTAGCGGAATTCCTTAACTCCTTCTAGGTTTTCTTGGTTAATTTTCATGCATTCCTGTCTCGTTTGTTTGTTTTTTTGTAGAAACTAGGACCTTGGTTTTATTCTTGTTTATTTTCATTTTGATTTCTTCTATTAGGATTTGGTTAATTCCATTCAAGCGTTCTCTAATTCTTTTTTATTGCTTCCTAGAAGGGAAATGTCTTCACCAGATTACTAATTTAAACATATATACCTATACTTATATAACTTCGTTTGATACATGTGAAAGTATTGTTTTCGTTTTCCCACTTTGATTAATCTTCTACAAATGCCCAAAAGTGATAGCTTTTTCTAGACTCTGTTCTCACTGCTTATATAAGTAAATTTTAAATATAATAAACATGGTGTAGTTGATGAACGCATTCTTCGGCTATTGTAGAAAAATCCTAATTATATGTAGATAGGAACAGAAATGTTAATTTCTATGTGATTAATGAAAAGAAAAAAAATATCGAAACGTTGGAATTATTATTATTGAAATAATTTTGTTTACAATCTTGATTTTTTTATATAAAAGAAATAATTTTATTGATTGTTTTAATAAATTAAAAAAATACAAATCTTTTATAAAAAACATTCTAAAACACGTTTATTCAAAGTCAAACGTTACGGGAGAATTTCTCCCTTTTTCAATGACAAAATTTAAAAAAAAAAAATTGCTTTCTCTAAAATTTAGAAATCAACACTAAGATATTAAATATTTTTATAGACAATTGTACAGATTGCCCTGGTAACCAGATTACCTTTAAATAAAAATATTTATGAAAATTTATTTTTCTCTAAAATTTTTTTATAAACATTCGAAAAACAATCCATATATCTGACCTTTTATTAATCGAATTTTTGTTATTTAAAATTTCGATCATTTCCAAAATTAATCTTTTTTCCAAGTTATATTCTTTATATCTAAAATTTTATAAAAGATTTGTATTTTTTAATATATTTTTAAGTTTATAATAATTTTATCTTCTCTTATTTTTTTTTTTTTTAAGGAATTGGAAAAAAGGAAATTGGAATCTCAGATTTTATCTAATCAATTGAAAGAGTTGGAAAATGTTCAACACGATAGTACATTATCGACAAATATCCAAAAAGAAATGACAACGAGAATATCTGAATTGGAAGATCAACTAAATGAAAAAAATAAAGTAAATTATATAAAATACAAAGGGGTAATTCGACTAATAATTTGGTTCGATATGAAAGACAGCAATCTTGAGTTTTGTATCTTAGTTAATTTTTCGCCTTAAAATTTAACTCTCTAGGAAAGAAGCTTCAAAATTACATATTCAAAAGTTGCTATTGTCCTCGCTTAGTATGCGAACCAAGTTTATTAATCGAACCACCCTCGTATATACTCGAATATCCAGGATGCTAGCCATGAAGTGTTACCAATTCAAAACACTATCGAGAATTTATTTTTAAGTATTTTTATTTACTTCACAAGCAAAAATATTCTAAATATAAATATTATATTTTTTATAAAACATCCTTTTATTCGATGCTGCACCCACGTAGTCTGACGAAACCCTTACTTTAACGAGTCCAAACTTCCATATTTTTTAGTCCAAACCCTGGCCTCTAAAATGGCCCAAATAGAAAAGTCCATTGGATTTGCATCTGGTGAATTCGAAAGCCATTTTAGAGCCGAAATAGTGTGTGGAACGTTTTTTCTTAAGGTAGTTGTATCGCGACAATACTAGCAAAAAGTTAATGCTAGAGTATATAGAACAGACAATAAGGATTCATGGCTTATAAGCCCAAAACTTTTTGCTGTTTATGTACCACTACTAGCCAATCCCGTGCTCGTGTGACAAATCTGCCACCATTGTAAGAGATTAAATATTTTTACATTAAAATGACAGTTAAAATACATTTTAAATTTCTATAAAAATCGTTTTGTTATTTTTTAACAAATGTAATCAACGCCTACGTTACACCTTATGAAAATTATAATTTTGAAAAAATCTAGCGCATACGCGCTTTATACATCTTTCGCTGGTTAAATAAATGCGCTGTTGCCCAATTATTTTTAGTGTAAATTTTTTTTATACATTTTTCATTATTTATTCCTTATTATCTCAGAAACTGTGTGTGTAACTATGAATCAAAATTGTCTTAAAATATGTTTTAGTTATTGTTTAATGTTGGTTTAGTTTTTTATAACAAAATGATAAGAAAAGTTTCTTAATTAGGTATAATTAAATATGTATGTAAATTTTCCGATATCCCGTATAGTGCAATGTTAAAGAGCCTGAAAAACTATTTTTGAAATTTAATATCTCCGGAACTTATATTGTTCATAAATTTCATTTTGCCACCAATCGATGCACAAGTATTTAAATAATAATCTGTATAAATTTCAAACAAATCCTAAGAAAACCCATTTGGCGGAACAACTACATTAACCAATCTTGATTCACACTAGCTTTATGTGATGGTGCTGAATCTTACTGCAACGTCCATGGCCTGGAATCGAAATACTTACGTGTCCAAGGCTTCAGAGCAGCTTCCAAAACCATTTCACGTTAGTTAGTGGCATTTACCTTGGCGGCAGGTTCCAAAAACACAAGTAGTTACTGCTGCTCATACCATCACCTGAACAGAATAATGACTTCTGCTGGCCAAGCGAGTGTTCAAATTCTTGTTTGATATTTCACTTAGCCATACCCGATCGTTTTGTTTGTTCCCAAATTGTTCAATGTTGAAAATTTTTCATCATAAAAAACAATGTTTGGAAATTCACCAGTCGTGTGCAAGCGTTTCAACTCTTTCGATCTTTCCAACCGTACATTCGTCTGCTTAGGGTTGAGCTCAAGAACTTTTTGTATCTTGTAAGGGTTAACATGAAGATGATTTTCCATTATTCTTTGAAAACTCCGGTCGGATACATGCATTTACTGGCTCTTTTCGTTGAATTCGAGCCTTCACTTTACGAATCATATCTGGACTAGTAGCATTTTTTTTCGGACTGACTCCATAGCGTTTTTTTACACTACCAGTATTGTTGTAACGATTTATGGTTCTGAACACGAAGATTTTATTCCCTTCCAAATGCTGGAGCTCTTTGACTATAGGTCGATTTTCCAGCCAAATAAAGCGCAATAACACTATTACGTTATAAATCCGTAGTTATAAAATTTTTTTGAGGCTCAATAAACAAAAATGCTTTCGTACGCTTGTTGACAACTAAATGAACTAACAGTATGTTCAATTTAAGTACAACAAATTTGAACGGTTTGACAGCTATACCATAGAGGTTTGAATTTAGTAACACTTCATGCCTCGCACCCTGTATATATGTATATATTGTAGTTGGAATGTTAGTTTTATCTATAATATGTCTTTATGAAAATTAATTCAAATTTAAAATTGATCTAATTTATGATTTCAAGTTTGTAGGAATTTGAACCTATGGTTAAGTGAAATAATTAAATAACAATTTAAATAAAATTGTACAGGATTAGATGTATATCACAAACTCTAAGAAAAATTCAATTATAAGCTTCAGATGGAAATAGGAAATATTTTAATTATCGAAACGCCGTTTCTCTATTCATAATCTGGAAGGGAATAAATATTATATTGATTTTATTTATTAGTTCTCATATAATTATACTAGAATTTAATTTAATTGTTAATTTTTTAAGGAGTTAGGTGTCAGTTCTAAGTGAAACATTTTAATTCACTTTTATTTAATGGAATTGGAAACTAGAATTCGATCGCTTAAGAACTTTTCGAAATTCATAATTTTTTTTTTTTTTTTTATTTTTTATTTAAAGACCTCGGAAAGAATCTATTTGGCCAGTACCTTTTGTTTTTTAAAGAGTTACAATATTTACATTTTTATATATAGGTAAATTATGTACAATTACAATTATATATCAAAATTTACATACTAGTATATATTCGAGAGTATTTATAAAGTCTGTTTTTAGAATTGTGTATTTAGCTTATTTATTTATACTAAAAATTAGACTGTTATTAAAATATATAAATTTATTGGAATTTATCTGATACATTCATTTTAATAATTTTTTGGAAACTGTCCTTTCCAGGGATGAATTATTTTTAACTTTTTCTGTTATTTCATATATAATTTCAGTGAGATTATTTAGATTAATACCATTATTATTATTTCGATTCATAGTTTGATAAAAAATACTTTTACCCTGAGTATGAGGGTTAAAGAAATAGGTATTTTTTTTGTAGGGCCTCCACACCTCCCCTTTTAGCCCTCCGATCCGGTTGAGTGGCTCAGGGTGTGGCCACAGCAGAACGGTGTGAAACCTTAGTATTCTGCCACCAAAAAGAAAATAATATATATATATATATATATATAAAGGAATACCGCATTTTGTCCAAATAATAAAAAACAAATAAATAAATACACTGGGAAAAATATATAAATAAAATAAAATAAAAAAATAAATAGTTAGAATATGTCACTGGGTTTGAACAAATTATAGTTAAATTAAATAAAAATAAATAATTTAAAAAACAGATCAATATTTAAGTAGAGAGGAAGTTGCCATAGTCAAGGAATAAACAAATAAATAAATAGGCATGAAACCGCCATGGTCAAGAAAAATAAATAAATATTTCACTGGGAATATAAGCTACTGGATAAAATATAAAATAAATAGATCATCGCTGAAAAAAGGGTCGGACTGGGCCATCTCTTCAAAAGAAATCAATAAATTGGACACTAACCGAACAAACGCATTCGCCAATTCGTTTATCTCTATGACTGGAATTCTCTTCCTCTGTTCGTGTTTCCAGCTACATAGAACCTTTAGTCTTTCAAGACCCGTATCCTCAGATACCTTCAACTCCGACTCAATCCAATCCCTGAAATCTTCTTATTCTCACGATACATGGACACACCACGGACTACAGAGGTTGCACCTTTTTGGTGAAACTTCTTCGTATACCAATATCATTATAAAAAAAATAAGCCTATCGAAACGTCGTATATAATTTTTTCCTTTTGTTTTTTTTCAAGAGTATAAAAGTTCTTCAGCAAAAGTTAACGGATATGAAAAGGACATTGCAAAAAGAGTTGCGTGTTTCGTCGTCTCATTTGGAGAACGGTGGTGGTGGTGGTGGTGGTGGTGAGGAGACGTCGTTGTCGTCCTCTGCGGGGGCGGCTGTTCTTACCCCTAGCTCCAGCAAACAAGTCATCGGACCCACACATAATAAATCATCCACGCGCACACGGAGCGAAGAGGACGATGTCAATTTTAAATATCTCAAACATGTGCTCATCAAATTTCTAACTAGTCGTGAATATGAGGTAAATTAGTATTATTATTATTAACAATCTCTTATTATTTCACATACTACTAAAAGGCATTTGTGCCTGTGCCTGTACTTATTCATACATATGTATAATATATACCGGGTGAGTTTTTTTTTTATCTTGAGACAGTCTTATAACTCAAAAAGAGTGCATTATATGAAAAAAAAAGTTTCAAATAAAAGTTCATTTATAACGAGGGTGAAACTAAACTACGCTATTGTTTGTGAACCTAGAACAAGCTTTCAAGGGTATTTCAAGGTCAGTTCTGTTTTTTAAATGGAAACCTATATTTTTCATTATGTCTCCTTAATCTTCAAAAAAAAACTGAACAACTTTCATTAGAACTATTTTTTATACGACATCAAATAAACAAAATACATGAATCAATTAGATCTCAAAAAAATTCTTAATAATTATTTTTAACAATTACTTAACTTAATTATCAAATATTTAATTATTAAATAAATAATTATGAATTTTTTTTCAACGAAATTTTCTCTGGAGAGAGACGGACTGGTAGAAATTTTAATTGAAAGTAATGGAAGGCAGCCCAGGGTGTGAGGAAAGAAAATTAACACATAAATAAATAGGTGTAATTTATTGAATCCTTCCTCCTTTCCTTTCAAACCGACGTTTCGGAGGATTTTTCCCTCCTCCGAAACGTCGGTTTGAAAGCTAAGGAGGAAGGATTCCAATAAATTACACCTTATTTTATATGTGTTAATTTGTTCTTTCCTCACTACCTCTGGGCTGCCTTCCATTACATTCAATTAAAATAATTTAATAATTTAATAATTTTTCGACACTGATCTGAGACATTCCAGAGTGTATTGAAAGTCTTCTGGATGAATTCCAGTTCCAATTTCGTTTTTTGGCCTGTTTCAGTTTCTTTGTTGCCTTTACATTTCCTGTTTTTTTTAAAACAGATTTACAACACGATAAAATGAAGCTTGTGAGGTTGTATTCCTATCAGGAAAACGCTCGGCATCCATTTCAATGGCATCCTCAAAACACTTGTTCCACATTCACCATAAATTAAGACCATTTCAATTCTGTCTTCAAAAAAAATACTCTATTTTTATTATGAAAATACAATATAACTATCTACTGGATTGACACGAAAAGAAACTTTTTTAAACTCAAGAATTTCAACTAGTTCTATTAAGTAGAAAATAATCTCTTAAATCTGAGTATAACGAAGTTTTAAGATCATTATAAACATTTATTTTCATTGTTGACTTTTCAATAAATAATTATTTATTTAATAATTAATTATTTGATCATTATTATTTGATAATTAAGTTGAATAATTGTTAAAAATAAATAATTATTAAATATTGTTAAATAATTATTAACAATCTCTTATTATTTTATAACATACTACTATTCATTTTTCCTTTTCAAAAAATAAAAAATAATTTTCTAAATATGTAGAATTCAGAGGCGTAGCCACGGGAGGCAGAACCCCCTCCCCACCCCAGGCAGGGTTCATGGGATGAGTAACGGCAACGACAAACCGTTTTTTATGGCAAACTAACAGTAATTAAATATATTTCATATGTTTAATCCGGAATTATGTTCTTTTTTTGATTTCTTGAAGTACCTTTTTAGTCCAGTTAAATTGTTCTCTAAAGGGCCCCTCGTGGGAATGTTTTGGGGTAGTTCTGATTTCTTGATCCTAGATGTTTTTTTGGTGTGCTGAATTCGAATCTGAGATTTGCTAACAAAATTTCGTGACGGAAGATTGTCAAAAATCCAAAAAAAAGGTAAAAAAATCTCATTTTTTGGTGGTCTTTTTGCTTATAACTCGAAAACTATCAACTTTTCGTAAATAACCTTCCTATTTCAAAATGAAAGTTCACAAAATTTCCTACAGAGGATATGATCCGTTTCCTCAAAAGTGTCATGCAAAATACTGGATATCTATAAATCTAAGAGTTTTTCTCAAAAAAATGGTCCAAGTAAACGTTCCAATCAACAAAATTTCCTAGAGAATGAGATAGAAGTCAAGTTTCTAGAATGAGTGGTTTTCATGCCAAAAATTGCAGTTTTTCAAAAATTCAACCCCATGGCGGCACGGGTTACCATTATCCAATTAAGATGAAACTTTGTTTTAATTGAATCAAATTTAATCTAGTTTAAAAATGTATAGAGTGGTCTTTGTCGAAAATGTGCTCTTTCATGGTCAAAATGGGAAAAAAATCAAAAATCGTGCGAGTTTTTGGGATTTGCGGAAAGAAAATAATACACCGATTTTCAACTAGCCTTTGAGTCCGAACAGATGGTCAGAGAAAAAACCTAAATGGTGAAATTTTATGAACTTTCATTTTGAATAGGAAGATTATTTACGAAAAGTTGATAGTTTTCGAGTTATAAGCAAAAAACCGCCAAAAAAATGAGATTTTTTAAAATCTTTTTATGCATTTTTAACAATGTTCCGTCACGAAATTTTGTTGGCAAAACTCAGATTCGGATTCAGCATACCAAAAAATATAAAAGGTCGAAGAAATTACAATTACCTCAAAATTTTCCGGGTTAAATCACAATTTAACTGGACTATTTATTTATTTATTTTCGACGGCAAGAGGCCTTAACAAATTGGTTACATTTAAACATAATATTATACACATAATGTAGAAAGACAGAGAGATATAATAGGTAATATGTTATTAATTAATAATAAATTGTGTAAATAGCAAATAAATGAATTTTGAACTTTAAAGCTTAATCATAAGATAGCGTATTTTCTTTAATTGCTTTAGTCACTCTGTTAGGATGAGAAGCCAAATCTATTACACTAATTCTTAAGGAAAGAGCGTTATAGCGAACACAGAGTCTATAAATTGGATTGTTCTCAGCTTGACTCGTGATTGGTACTTTAGGGTAGAAAGGCTGGTTGTGTCTACCATAAGTACATATGTAGTAGGATTATTTAAAGGAAAAAGAGACTTTAGTTCTGGACAATGAGTTCTGTTCGATATAATTTGTTTTAATAAAAAAAATTCCCATAAATAATTTGCCTTATGGATTGACCCCCCCCCCCCTCCATGAAAATTTTCTTACTACGCCACTGTGCCTGGAAAAATATAATAAAAAATTGTTCTGATTAACATTTTGTTTAACTACCCTAACGGAGGGGTTGATAACCCCTAGAATGAAATAAAATTAAAAATATTTCTTGAGCTGAGATGCAGGATCGTCTTGTTTCTGATTTCTTATAATAAAATAAAATAAATTTGCAATCCGAGTGATAAACATTTCTTAGAAAATGATAACTGGGTGTCTCGAGCGCTTGGGCCTCAGTATTTACCGTTAAGCGAGCGCGAGCGGTCGGGCCGAGCTTTCTCCAGGTATTAATCACTTTTACTCAGGCCTGTGCTGGCCAGGGGGGATAGGGGGACTTGTCCCCCTACGCCCTTTGCCTATAAATGGCTTTTTGCGCCCCTATCCTAAAATCGAGAAAAAATCTAATAAACAAAAACGGCTGAAACTATTTTGATTAAAAAAATTGGGCGAAACCATGGCATTTCGGTCTACAAAAAAGATCTTATAAGTGAACATCGAAAAAATCATATTTTTCGAGATATTGTTTTGTTTTGTTTTTTTTTCGAGAGGAAAAAATATATTGCTATTTTTTGTCGATATGATACGTCAGTTAAAAATGACTTGGAGAGTCGGAGAACAATCTCCAAGATCTTTGAGGAAAAATGACCTGGCCCAGCCCATTATTTGTTTGCATATTATTTTAATTACTCTAATTATGAAAAAACTATCAAATCAAACCTACCCTAAGATGAACAAAATTTTTCAAAATAAAAACAACTTTCAATCATTGATCGTGTTATAATATTAGAGAGATGAATATAACTTGTAAAATAATAATGTTTATTTTTTTTAGGCACAACATTTGACCCGTGCGGTGTCCACCCTTTTGCGCTTCTCCCCTGAAGAAGAACGTCTTTTAAGAGAAACGTTGGATTGGAAAATGTCGTGGTTTGGCACTCGGCCACGACTAGGCGTAGGACAAACTTCAAAGACCATTCCGCCAAGTTGATGACACACACACATACACACCGCTTGGCTCCCCATTAAGACTAACTAACTAACTAACATTCCTAATTAAATTAATTATATATTATATCTATCTAACTTGTTGTCATGTAAGACAAGACAAGGGAATGCTATGCATTTCCCTCTATCAAGAAGAAAAGAATAATAATAATAATAATAATAATATCCAATCCATTTATATATAATATATAATATACTAGTCTTCCTTAGAAGATGGAACACAGACAAGGAAACAAAACAAACAAATAAATAAATAAACATGTTTGATTATTTTTTTATTTTTATTTATTTATTTAGTTTTAGACAAATAATAATTAAATAATTTCCCTTAGCTTCTTTTATTATTAGATATTTAATTATTTATTCAATTTAAAAAATTAATATATATATATATATAGATCTAAAAATATACTTTATTCATTATTAATTAATCTTAGAAAAAAAAATAATAATCTTTCCAGTATTCTTATCAAAAATAAAATTTTGTATTTTTATTTGTAAAAACACACACACACACACACACATAAAGACAGACATGAAATGTATAACGTATGTGAACACGGCCCTAATTACGGCCATTAAAATCTTTTTTTTTTCTTGATTTCGAATAAAAGGATTGTTATTTAATATACCCATTGTTGAATTTCAATTGTGATGTCATAATGAACGAAGTGACGATCTCATAGATAGAAAACAAAAGATTAATGTGGCCGTGATTAGAACCCGCGCTCACATTAGAAATAAATATATTATGATATATTTATAATGAATTCAATTTTGATGAATTTTATTATCATATTTAAAGAATTTTTAAATATTTTATTAAAATAAATATATTTTTGGTTTGGAATAAGACTATAATAACTCGAAAAATTGCTATTTTCCAGGGGAGTCAATTTCCATTAAAGTCTTAGAGCCATCTAGCCTCTGTGTCTGGAACTATCCTTGTGATAGTTTTGCTATAAAATCTTGACCTATTTTGACGTTGATTTATGACAAAACATGAAAAATAATACAAATTTATAAGATATCATAATCTTATTCCAAACCGACGATATATACTTATGTATAGGGTGATACAGAACATTCAATATAGGAGATTAATTAATTATAAGACGAGGAAAATTAATGTAATAATTATCACTGCCTATTTGAACTATTCATTTTCGAAACAAACCGGAAGTAAACAAACTAGTGTTAAAATTTTAAATAGAAATATGGGTCGAGTGGGGGTATCATTTTTAAAAAGAAACAATTTTTTCACGAAAATATTATTTTATTGTACTTATTTACCCTTATTTAGTAAAAAAAAAATTGAATTAAAAAATAATTATAAGTTTATTTATTTTATTATTTATATGTATTTCATTGAATTATTTATTTATTTACTAAATAATGAAAACTAACTACAATCAAATTTATTTTTTGTATAAAAGTTGTTAAAATTATTGGATAAAAATGTTTCACCAAGTACCAACACCAAATTCCTTAAAAACTATAAAAGTTGTTTCTTTTTAAAAGATACTCTCACTCTATCCATATTTCTGTTTAAAATTTTATTTCGGGCGATTTTTCTCCGGAAAACAAAAAAATTATCACTAACTGATATTTCGAAAAGTCTTTTTGTTTGCACTGATAATAATCTGCTGGTATGGAAGTTCTCTGAATCACCCTGTATATACATATTCATCTACCTATATTAATCTATTATTTAAAAAAAAATTCTTTTGGTTAGACTACTCTGTATTTCAATTAATTTTTTTTTTTATTATGTACATGACACATTTTGGACTCAACTTCTTTGTTGTGTGATTTTCTTAAATATGGTTTCCAAAATGTCTTAACAACAGAGAAACAATCAAGAAGGCCGTGCGCAATCAATTGTTCTTAAATACTAAACCACGCTGCCTTGATTCTAATTATCATAATAACAATTCGAAATAAAGTAAAAATTGAATCTGTGAACTTGAATCCGTGTATTAATTTTTCTATTCATATATCTCTTGGGTGATAAATTTTTTTCATTAAAGTTTTAAACATTGAAATTTATTCATTGTGTCTTGAATTTATTAAAAAAAAAATGTCTATTAAATTACAACGTTTTAAAACTCTTTTTTTAATATTAGCGATAATCGATGAAAAGTTAATGTTAGTTTCATTAATTCTCTCTGCATTTAACATGATTTGAGTTTTGAAATAAATATCAAAACACCGTGTATTAATATTTAATAGAAAGCAAATTCACTCAATTCTAGTCCATATTAATTAAATACCTTTTTTTTTATGTTAAAACTTTACTAGTCAGATTAATTATGAAGTATTTATTTAAGTTAAAGACCACATGAATAGAAAAATTGATTTTTTTTTATTTTTACGTTTCGGATCCAATTTATTTAAATGTACATAATTTTTTTTTCATGATTCAAATTTTTATAATAAATTAAATTAAATTTTTTTCTTATGTAAAAAAATAATAATAACCAACGTTTCGATTATAAACCAATTCTGTTTTGTTTTTGTTTTTTCAAACCATGTCGGATTTGGAGTTTTTTTTTAGGTCGCGACATAAACATAGAGTTTATAAAATTTGGGTCGCAGCTTAAAATGATTAAGAACCAACCACTGACCTAGCCTATCAAAAAATAAATAAATAAAAATATAAACATCTTAGATAATCGGCCTTTTGGAATTTCCGAAATTTTTTTGAAAATTTTAAATCTTGATAAAAGTATTATATTTATTTATTAATAATGAATCTATTGAAGATTTTATTTTTGTGATTAATTTTATTAAGTGTTGAAATTTTAATAAAATCACACATAATTAATTATAATTATATATTGAACATGAATAAATAATGCAATAAAAATAAAACGTTTCGGTCCTTCTCTTAATAAAACTTAGCGAGTTGCACTATATACCAAGTAGGTACATTGTGCTTATTTTCAAATTTGTACTATCAAAATTTGACAAGGTTTTAAAATTCTTGAGAACGACCGTAGAATATGTTGATCGAAACGTCGTAGTTAACCTTCAGCCCGGCGTCACCTAGCCCCTGGCGGGGAGCGTCTCTTTTTATGGTTAAAATTTATATATTACATAATAGCTGACCCGACCACGCGTTGCTATGACTAACTCTTATGATTCACGCCTAAATAAATTGAAAATGCAAATGATTATCGAATAGGTATTAAAACAGTAAATGAATTATATATAACTTGTCAAAATTGTTCCCTTAACCAAAAATAATATTGACAGTTGAAAGATTTCCAAAAAGCTATTATCGGCCATCTTGTTGCTTTGCTTTTGCCCCCCCCCCCCAGAGAGGCGCTGGCGTTGTTTCCTTGAAAAAAATATATTTTACATGCCACAGGTGTGATATCTATTGATATAAAAAACACTATATATAAAAACACTGGTGTATTTGAATGGAATGTTGTGTGAAAATTTCAAAGAAATCGGTGTAGAACTTTCGGAGATCCTTCAACGTAACAGTATATTTTTATTTATATAGATTATAATGTGTGATTTTACTAAAATTTCAACTCTTAATTATATTTATTAATTATATCAATTACATTTATTTATTTTTTATATATTTATTTATCTAGCCTATCAAAATAAAAACATAAATAGCCTGTCCACCAAACAAAGCCTCAACATAAAAATTTTACAATCTACATAAAATCAATTAAAAAAAAAAGGCCAAAATAGTAAAATGTGATTTATCTTAAGAGAAAATGAAAATAAATATTAATAATATAAAGTGATCCTATAATAATAATACAAGGTGTTTGGACGGGAAATGGACGAATTTTAAAACCTTGTCAAATTTTCAATTTTCATTGTACTGGGTTGAAAATAAGTACAATAGTTGTATTCTTTCATGTTCTCAGTGCTAATTTCATTTTCCTCAAGATGAGGGATGAAAAAGTCTTGAACCATCAAAGACCGCCTTGACGGTCGTATTGTCAGCGAAGCTCCTTATTTGGATGATATTATTTTCTACATTTGAATTTTTTCCCACTGTTTAAAAAAATTTACCAAGTTGCTCTATACATTGTGCTTATTTTCAAATAACTACGATCAAAATTGAAAATTTGACAATATTTAAAAATTCGTCCATTTCCCGTCCAACCACCCTGTACAAATAAAAACAAACATATATTACTGAAAATCCACACTGCCTTTTAACAACAACATTTCCTAATTGATTTGTTTCATTGATTCTTTTATAAATAAAAATACATTTATTAAAGTAGTATATTATTCTCTCATGTATAGTTGAAAAACCTTTTTTATTGATTGTTATTTGAATATAGAAAAAAGAAAAAAGTTTGCACATTATATTTGCGTCATGTTACCAGCCTCCCTTGTTGTATTATACCAATTAATTTAGTTTGTTAAGAATTATTTATTATATAAAACTCATTAATATATTATTATTAAAATAAAACATATATTAATATATTTCTCATCATCATTCTTTTTTTTTTTTTTTTATTAATTTATTGTCATCGGGAACAAAGCCCATTTAGACCGCACATCAGTAAAGTGTTAGTAGGGTTAGTGAGAGCCGAGTTTTAGCCGGTAGAAATTTTAAATGCTACCCAGGATCGAACCCCGGCATCCCGCTTGAACATCGTCATCAACGATGCTGAAGCGGGGCCAGCGCGTTAGCCAGCTCGGCCAACCAGACTCGCCTCATTCTTATTCTTCTTCTTTTTCTCCCTGGCGGTTCGGCACCTCTTCACATATACCCTGTGCTGAGTGTGTTTAGCTGTTTTTACACAGATATACGGGACCTACTTTTTAACGCCGGTTCCGAACGGCTAGTTTGGAGAGGTTATAGGCAATTATACTCTTGGTAGGTTGCCATTGCTTTCCAAAAGAGGAGGCGACTGCAAATATCTGATCAGTCTCGAACCAGCGTACTTAAGTCAGCGACCCGACACTCTAGCCAACCGATCCACAGTCGCCTCTCATTCTTATTAAAACGAGCAAAAATTGTATAATAATAATCATAATAATTTATTAGTAGGTAATTTTCATCGTCTTAAAAAAGCTCGACGATTCCGAGGATCACTAGATAATTGAGAAATAATTAATTAATATATAGTATCGTAAAATGGCTAATGATTAATGCCGAGAAAGGAAGAAAAATAAAATAAAAACTTAATATCCAATATATTATTAAATTATTATAAATAAATTATGAAGTACTTACATTCGTATATTAGAACGAAGAACATGTTTGTTTATTTTCTATATCAATAATAATAAATACTATTGTTGTTGCCATGGCAACCTCAAATTAATTAGCTAATATATTATATCAATTTAGTTAAAAAAATCGACCTTTTTAACCTGAAAATTAAGAAAATATTAAGATATCGCTTTTAACTAAAGCAAATAAAGTAAAAATTACCGAACAACGCTCCGTCAGCCAGCTAAATATACTATATGTATACTTGAATTTATTTTTTTACCCTATTCGCGTATCTCAACTATCTCGATTTTATTCTCGTCAGGAACGCTATAGATTGATTGAAATTATTGCGCCTTTTTGTTATGAGGGTCGTAAATCCTCAAGGCAGATGTGTTTTACTTTATAATTTTAATATTTTTCGATAGTGAGCTGGTTTGGTTATCTTGGCATTGCCCCCCCCCCCCCTAGAAAAATCTAGTCAATATCTCAATAACTATTTATGCTATGAGATTAATTTTATTCTTATAAAATCAATACAGATTGAAAAATGTAGATCTCAAATAAAATTAACTTCCTATATAGCCCAGTAAATAGGGGGTTTCAGCTTATATTAAGTGCAGGAAAAGATTTTTTTAGGTCGTTTGGTATGGTGTGAGCATGCCAAATCTAAGTTTGCGTCCTCGAAAGTCTGCGGGACAACTTTTGGCGAACGAAAAACCTTGAAATTTTCGGACTTTTTCCAGTTTTTCATTTATAACTCGAAAACAGGTTATATTTGATAAATAACCGTTCTATAGTAAATTAAAGAGGACAAATTTTCGCGTTGATGAAAAAAAAGAAATGCAAAATTGGTCTAGTAGTTCGATTTTTAATGGGGATCCAAATAACCCCAGGATCACCTTTCAATATAATTAGTAGAGATTGTGGTGTTGGTGCAAGGTGAAACATCTTTAATAAAGATAAGAGTAAATAAATATTATATTTAATATTGATTTACTATGAGTTAAGGATTCTAGGTCACTTTTCAATGTGAAATAAGTGACCTAGAATCCTTAACTCAAAGTAAATCAATATTAAATATAATATTTATTTACTCTTATCTTTACTTTTAAATATCCCTAAAACTCGCACTTTTTTCGATTTGTTAACATTTTGACCATGAAGGAGCACCTTTTCAACAAAGACAACTTTATACATTTTAAAACTAGATTAAATTTGCTACAATTTAAACAAAGTTTCATATTAATTGGATAATGGTAACCCGTGCCGCAATGAGGTTGACATTTTGAAAGAATGCAATTTTTTGCAAAAATCTCAGTTTTCTTCATAAAATGAAAACCACTCGTCCTAGAAACTTGATTTCTATCTCATTCTTTAGGAGATTTTGTTGACTTGAACGTTTACTTGGACCACTTTTTTGTTAAAAATCTTTGATTTATAGATATCCAGCATTTTCCGGACGGGATATGATCCGAATCCTAAAAAGCGTCATGGAAAATGCTGGATATCTATAAATCTAAGAGTTTTATCAAAAGAGTGGTTCAAGTAAACGTTCAAGTCAATAACATTTCCTACAGAATGAGATAGGAATCAGGTTCCTAGGATCAGTAGTTTTCATTTTATGAAGGAAAAACTGCGATTTTTTGGATGTTTGGGCGAGAAAACAATTTGGGTGGGCGGTCGCCACACCTCGCTCAACCCTGGAACTGCGGCTGCCCCCCCCCTAGGAAAATTCCTTAACTATGCCAATGATGCTAAGCCTAAATTTATAAGAATTGTTTATTTAATTCGTAGTTATTATAATATCTACGTATGTTTAATAGGTACCTACTTAATCTCAGAGATTTCATTAACAACGAGAATAATGAACGATAATAGGAACATGAGCAAGAGGGTCTCTTAATTAAACGGCTCTCTTTTCCCTCCCCCACCACCCCTCACAAGTAGATGTCTGTCTGTCCTTCCTCCTCCATTATTTATTATTAATTATTAATTACTTTTTTACATCTTCGGAAACAAATTAATTATTATTCCATGCATCAATTACAAATTATCTCATCTCGTTAACGAACTAGCCAAGATTTAATTAAAATTTTTAAAAGCATCTTCGAAAAGTATATAAAGAAAATAGAGTAGTCACAAAGTACTAGCACTCGTGTTTGGATTGACATCAATCAAGGATCAAGCATCAAGTATATCAGCCATGGCTAACAAGAGCTTTCTTCTTCTGGTTGCCGTCTGCCTCATTCAGGTAACAACCAATCAACCTGAATTGAATTATATTGATAATATTTAGTTTAACAAGAGTTATTGATTCATATGAAGAGTTCAATGAGAGTGTCCTCTCCTTGATGCAAAAATAAACATAACAAATTTTTTTCTTCTTAATTATTGTTTATTTATAAAAACACTTGTTTTGTTTTGATTCAATCAAATGATTTATTTTTATTCAACCATCTGTTAGATAATAATTAATTTAATTAAAAACATCAAAATTTTTTTCCCAAAATTGAAACTTGATAAGGTTAGATACATATATCTATCTATACTTATTATATTAGGCTTACATAATTTTTACTTTACCATACAGGCTGCTTTTTCCTTCTTTTTTTTCGAAATATCTAAAAAACGGCTAAAACTATTTTGATTACAAAAATTGAGCGAAACCATGGCATTTTGATCTACAAAAAAGCCCTAATAAGTGAACAACGAAAAAATTATATTTTTCGAGATAATAAATGTTTTATCAAAATGTCTGTTAGTTAGTCTGTGCGTTGTCAAATTTTTGTGGACGAACTAACTCAAAAACTAGTGTGAATATCGAAACCAAATTTCACACATAGTTTTGGTCCATTGAGATTAAGAGCTGATTAGATTTTGGTGAATATCAACCCAAAATTAAGAGAGGTGGAGAGGGGGGGGGGTTAAAAAATTAAAAATCTAGGCCATTTGAGCAAACTCAACCAAATTGTATACATAATCAGTGGGACCCCAGAAGTCTAAAAATGCAAAAACTAACCACCCAAAATGGGGGGGGGGTCAAAAAATGAAAATCTTGGCCATTTACCAAATTCAACCAAATTTTGTATACATAATCAGTGGGACCCCAGAAGTCTAAAAATGCTAAAACTAACCATCCAAAATGGGGGGGACGGGGGGTCAAAAGATGAAAATCTTGGCCATTTACCAAATTCAACCAAATTTTGTATACATAATCAGTGGGACCCCAGAAGTCTAAAAATGCAAAAACTAACCACCCAAAATGGGGAGGGTCAAAAGATGAAAATCTTGGCCATTTACCAAACTCAACCAAATTTTGTATACATAATCAGTGGGACCCCAGAAGTCTAAAAATGCTAAAACTAACCGCCCAAAATGGGGGGGAGGGGGTCAAAAGATGAAAATCTTGGCCATTTACCAAACTCAACCAAATTTTGTATACATAATCAGTGGGACCCCAGAAGTCTAAAAATGCAAAAACTAACCACCCAAAATGGGGGAGGGAGTCAAAAGATGAAAATCTTGGCCATTTACCAAATTCAACCAAATTTTGTATACATAATCAGTGGGACCCCAGAAGTCTAAAAATGCAAAAACTAACCACCCAAAATGGGGGGGGGGTCAAAAGATGAAAATCTTGGCCATTTACCAAATTCAACCAAATTTTGTATACATAATCAGTGGGACCCCAGAAGTATAAAAATGCAAAAATAACCCCCCCCCCTACATGATTATAAATAATTTTAGGGGCCATGTTGTATGGTAAAGTCAAGTGGATGGCCAGATCAGAACACGCCAGCTTATTTTTAAGTGATTTAAAATAAATGCATTATAAAGAAAATATATTCACGTGAAATTGTTTTTTATAAAGGTTAAAAAATCAATAGATGCACCTATAGTAGAGTTATACTCAGATAGATTTTTTGACTAATTTATTTATTACACGTCAGCTTATTTTAAATATATTTCACCTTGAACCCACACCTGGACAAAATATTTTCATACATAAAATGTTTTGTTATTTAGGTCTCATTGGCCCGACACACTCCACACAATGTCCGCGACGTTTTGGAAGATTTGACGAAGGAATTGAAAGAGGAAATGAAATTCGCCAAACGAGAAATCGAGCGCTCAACTGATTTGGTATTGAACAGCGGCGCCCGATGGATGGAGAATGTACGTAGAGCCACCAAAGACTCCATTGAAGAATTGGCGAAGGTGATCAGAGTGGCCGGAGAATGTGGGGAGAAACAACAAACAGCCATCGCACAATTGAGATTGGACACCGAGAATGGAGTACAAGAATGTATTCTCAACAATATCAAGGGAGCACAAGAGGTAAGTAAAGCAATCCAACCATCCTTAAGGGGGTTCGGGACTGTTCATCATTTTTATAAGAAAACTAGCTGACGCCCGGGCCTTCGACCCGGCGTCACCTAGCCCCTGGCGGGGAGCGTCGCGTTTATGGTTAAAATTTATATAGATAATGGCTGACCCGACCACGCGTTGCTGTAACTAACTCTTATCAAAATAATCTACTCTTATTAAACGAGCAAAAATTGTATATTTATTTATATATATATTTGTATCTTAGTTCTATTTTGAAAACGGGTCTACCGATTTTGATGAAATTCACGGGTTAGGGGGTTTTGGGGTTGACAATTCGATCTGTCACGGTCTCATCTTCGACAAAATTGTTTTTGATGGTTTTTTTCGTAATCAAATTAATTATACTCAGGTAGAAAAACGCCAATCTTAGGGATTTAAAAAGGGTTCCCTCTTTTCTTTTGTACCCAGGCGGACAATGGGTTGGTTTAAATCTTTGTTCTCAAAGGCCTTGAAGAACTTTGTGATTGTGGTGTGTTGTTGTCAAGCATTAACTAAAAAAACCCGAACAAAGCTCGGTCTTCCAGGTATATATATATATATAAGTATTTGTATTTTTTTTTTTAGTTTAAAAACGGCTCTAACAATTTTGATGAAACAAACTCTATTAACAAGTTTTGAGGATGAGAAAGCGATCTTGGTGCGGAGCGGGGGTGGATGTGGGGGTACAGGTGGTGGGAGGGATCCGGGGGTAGGGCGAGGTTTCGGGGGTGGGGTCGAGCAGGGTGGAGGTGGGGGGCACAGTGGTCGAATACTATATAGATATATTTGTATTTTTTTAATTTGAAAACGGCTCTCAAATAAAAATCGACCTTTTTATCAGAATTTTAAATTAAAAATAATATTAAAATAAAGATTTTAACTGAAGGAAGAAGTTACCGAGCATCGCTCGGTGCCTCCAGGTACTATTAGTTAAATTAGAGAACGAAGAAAAGATTTTTATATTATAGACAAAAGGATCAGCCGAGATTCGAGCCCGGGATCTTCGTATGTGCGCTGCGATGCCTTTATAAGAGCCTTAGCTCTTATCCTCTCGGCCACTTATCTCTAAACCCAAGCTGATACTTAATGTCTATATGAATTTGGAATTTCATTTTTATTTAATCTTTTAATCTCTTCCTCGTTCATTTTTTGCAGCTCTGTAGATGGTTTGACTTAATTAAACTATATCCAAACGCCTCCCACTCGATCGCGAACCCAAATAATAATAATAATTAAATAAAAATGAAATTTCAAATTCATATAGACATTAAGTATCAGTTTGGGTTCAGGGATCGATGTCCAAGAGGATAAGAGCTAAGGCTCTTATAAAGGCATCGCAGCGCAGATGCTAAGATCCCGGGTTCGAATCCCGGCTGATCCTTTTGTCTATAATATAAAAATCTTTTCTTCGTTTCCTAATTTAATTTAATTTATAATTGTCTTTCGACGCGGCCTCATTGTGGTTGCGCCCTGGAGTGAAGAAGAAAATTATTTTCGACCTTTGGGTTCGCGATCGAGTGGGAGGCGTTTGGATATAATAATAATAGCTTTGAAAATAAATTGAAAATGGAAATAATTATAGAATGGGTATTAAAACAGTAAATGAATTAAATATTACTTGTCAAAATTGTTCCCTTAACCAAAAATAATATTGACAGTTGAAAGATTTCCAAAAAGCTATTATCGGCCATCTTGTTTGTTTGCTTTTACCCTCCAGAGAGACGCTGGCGTTGTTTCCTCGAAATTTTTTTACATGCCACAGGTGTGATATCTATAAAAACACTATATATAAAAACACTCGTGTATTTGAATGGAATGTTGTGTGAAAATTTCAAAGAAATCGGTGAAGAACTTTCGGAGATCCTTCAACGCATATCACTTAAGCATAACAGTAAATTTTTATTTATATAGATTCTCAAATTTTTATGCATTAAATATTTATTCCCGAAATTTGAAGTAGATCGTCTGTCCCATTACCAAATTATTGAAAATTATCCTTTAAACATGAAAGTAAATGGACCGAGCTTTTAAAAGGGCTATAACTTCTATACAAATTATATCATTTTCAACAAATTTATATAGATCAATAATTCAAGTTTTATCAATCGAATGATACACTTTTCAATAGATTTGGCAGTCTAATTAATTAGTTATTCATAAATGTAAAAAAAAAGTTATTTGCAGCCAACAGAATATAAGAAAAGTACTAGTGTAGAATCCCAACTCTATTTCTTGAAATCGTTTTTGTGTTAAATAAATGTTTTTATAATGAGAAAAAATTTATCCCAATATTATCATAACAAAGATTTTTATTCGAAATTAACCTCATTTTTATTAAAAAAAAATTTAGAAGGGAGAAGTTGTCACTCTGCAGAAATACAAAAGATTTTTTCGTAGATCAACCAGATAGATAAGCTGTCCCGAACTGCCTTAAGGAAAACAAAGGGAATAAAAAAATATACAGGGTGGGGCATAAAGATGTCCCACATTTTGAAGAGGTATAAAAAATTAAAAAATAAAGCTACAAAAAACTTAATATATTTTTGAAAAGAACATAAAATATATATTTTTTAAAATGTATTTTAAAAGTTTATATTATGCTGGGGGGGGGGGGGGTCAGAAAAATCTAGCCCTTTCGAACAAACTCAACCAAATTTTGTATACATATTCTGTGGGCCCTCAAAAAAACTAGAGATGCAAAAACTAACCACCCAGGGGAGGGTCAAAAAAGCCCTTTCGACCAAACTAAACCAAATTTTGTATATGTTGAAGTAAAAATCCTGTTTTTTAGTAAGAACGGGTTCTTACTAGTTAAAACACGTTGCACTGCATACAGTGGCGTAATCAAAAAATTTTCCTGGTGGAGGTCAATCCACAAAGCAAAATATTTAGTGGGAGTTTTTTTTTTTTTTAAACAAATAGACCAGATAAATTGTGTTTTTACTCGGAAACTTTTGGGGTAGTTGTAATTTTTTCGACCCTTTATGTTTTGGGTGTGCTGAATCCGAATCTGACGTTTTCTAAGAAAATTTTGGTACGGAACATTGTCAAAAATGCAAAAAAAAGATAAGAAAAATCTCATTTTTTTTGGCGGTTTTTCGCTTATAACTCGGAAACTATCAACTTTTCGTAAATAACCTTCCTATTATGAAAGTTCATAAAATTTCCTACAAATTTCATTATTTAGGTTTTTTCTCCGACCAACCGTTCTGACTCAAGCGCTAGTTGAAAATTGGCGTATTTTTTCTGTTTCCGCAAATCCCAAAAACTCGCACTTTTTTCGATTTTTCCCATTTTGACCATGAAAGAGCACGTTTTCGACAAAGACCACTCTATACATTTTTAAACTAGATTACATTTGATACAATTGAAACAAAGTTTCATCTTAATTGGATAATGGTAACCCGTGCCTCAATGAGGTTGAAGTTTTGAAAAACTGAAATTTTTTGTAAAAAATCGCAGTTTTTCTTCATAAAATAAAAACCACTCACCTTAGAAAATTGATTCCTATTTTATTCTCTAGGAAATTTTGTTGACTTGAACGTTTACTTGGACCACCTTTTTGATAAAACTCTTAGACTTATAGATATCCAGCATTTTCCATGACACTTTTGAGGATTCGGATCATATCCTTTGTAGGAAATTTTATATAGGAATAGGAAGGTTATTTACGAAAAGTTGATAGTTTTCGAGTGATAATCAATTAACTGCCAACAAATTGGATTTTCTTTTGGCATTTTTGACAATGTTCCGTCACGAAATTTTGTTAGCAAATCTCAGATTTGGATTCAGCACACCAAAAACATAAAGGGTCGAAGAAATCAAAACTACCCCAAAACTTTCCCGCGAGGGGCCCTTTAGAGAACAATTAACTGGACTAAAAAGGTACTTCAAAAAATTAAAAAAGAACATAATTTTTGATTAAATATATAAAATATATTTAATTACGGTTAGTTTGCCATAGTGATGAGCAAAGCAAGACCAAGACCAATTCTGCTCATCAAATATAGGCAGAGGGTGTGTTTGTAAAGTTTTCTATAGGGTGTTTAGAAAGCCATAATCACTTTTAAGAAAAGTATTATTATTATTTTGTTTTTGAGTATTAATATTAGTAGATTAAAAATTCAGTTTATTGGACAAGGTTTTTTTATTGAAGTTCTTCTTCAATTTTTGTACAACGTTTCGTCTCTCTCGAGACTTTTTCAAGTACTCAATTGGTTAGAACAACATTGGTTGAAATAAAGATAAAAATAACTGAGACATAGTAGAATTTTTCTTTCTAGATTGATACCATAAAACATATTGTTTTATGGTATCAATCTAGAAAGAAAAATTCTACTATGTCTAGCAGCTTCTTTTTAAACCAATTATTTTTAAAATTGTTAGCACCGAAGCATTGAACTACGATGCCCCAGTTTCGTTTGGGGTTTTCAATTTTCAATGGGGGGTGTTGTTTTTTTTAAGTGTGACCAGATTGGGAGTTTATAGAGTTTTATTTTTATCTTTATTTCAACCAATGTTGTTCTAACCAATTGAGTACTTGAAAAAGTCTCGAGAGAGACGAAACGTTGTACAAAAATTGAAGAAGAACTTCAATAAAAAAACTTTGTCCAATAAACTGAATTTTTAATCTACTAATTATAATGGACATTAATCAACATAATTTATTAATATTAGTGATGAACAAAGCAAAGAGCAAAGTCTTGGTCTTGGCCTTGCTTTGCTCATAACTAGTTTGCCATAAGAAACGGTTTCTCGTTACTGTTACTCATTCCATCAGCCCTGCCCGGGGGGGGGGGCTCCGCCTCTGGTTTTGAAATCAAAATATTGCTTTTTAATATCTAATGGGACTCGAAAATAAGGTCAAAATAACATTTTTCGTCGTTTTGACCGATAATATCTCAAAACTCTGCGTGTTGTAAAAAATCGGGAAATTGCATGATAATCAGCGTAGAAAACTCCACTGGAATCCATTGTTAGGTTTACGGGAAGAAACCTTTTGTTTAATTTTTGTCGAGCAGTGTAATTTCTATTGTTTTTAATCTATTCAAATTTGAATAATTATTTTTTCTCTCTGCCTTTAGTTGATCCAAAATCTCCAGGCGAATTTGACCCAGTCGGAACGTGTTTTGATCCAAGTCCAAATCGGCCAGGAGCAATGCAACATTCTTGAACAGATCAACACAATCTCTTGCATGAACAAGTTGATAATGGACGAGGAGCCGATCATTGAGAAACTGTTGATGACGATGACCCCCCTGATTGACCAGACCCTGCTCTTCCAGGCCACTGTCGGAACCTGCGTTGACACCTCCGATGTCAAACTGCAAACAAGCGTGCAACAGGTCATCATCGAAGTACAGAAATGTCTCATTTCATAAAAACATCAACCAACAAACAATTATTATTCAAACAACAACAACAAATTTTTCTGATATTTGTGTATTTTTCTAAAATCATTTAAAAAAAAACAATTGTACACTAAAATAAAGATTATTATTATTATTATTTAATAAAAACCGTTTCTTTAAGATAATAAAACCCCTCACTCAGAATAAATCTATTGAATATTAATTTGTTTAAGTGTATTATACGTCTTTGCGCGCTCAACAATACCTAATCTAATGGACATTGGAGAATTCAAGACTTTGGTAACATAAGGGAAAAAATACTATTATAGGTATATTCAAATTTTTTTTTAGAAAAAATCATTATATGAAAAAAATACCGTAAAAGTATAATTAGCTATAACAACGCAATTAACTATAACTCAAAAATTGAAAATGTAAAAAAAACTGTTTGCTAATTCAAAAAGTTAATGAGTTTTAAATTAAACAAAACAATGGTCAGTGATCACTTCCAAAATGTATTTTTATAGATTTTTATTTCTATTATATCACAAATAATTTTTAAAGACCAATGATTGGATTTATTTATTATGAATCACTTAACCTAAATCAATGAATTTCTATATAAAATTAAACTAACAGTGAAACAATGACGAAACAATGAAAATGGGAATCCCAGTGGCTTTGGTTGAAATAAATATTTTTAATTAGTAGAGATTGTGGTGTTGGTGCAAGGTGAAACATCTTTAATAAATTTTTTATAAATATTTTTTCTCTTCAAAACTCTTAAAAAATTTAATTATTTATTTATTTTCAATAAATAGATAATTATTTCTAAACTGCAGAAATCAATCAATACGTATTTATATCGATCAATCTTTGATCCTTTAGATTTACAAATTAAAAAAAAATAATATATTGTGGATATATACAGTGGTGCTTCAAAAAAATGTATACACACTTTGAACTTCCATAGAAAATGTATTTACCGTTCTACAAAGTTAAATTTCAGGAAAATAGAAAGCTGAAAGTCGAATGTAAATGAAACATAAATAACAAATGTTAATACTGTTCAAATTGGTGACCTGCAGCATCAATACAATTCTGAGTACGAGTCACCACTGATTCTGTACATCGTATCAAAACGTCCAATGAGATTTCTCTACACACTGCTTGAATCTCATTCCAAAGAATGTCTAGGTTACGTGGTTTACGTTTGTACACCTCATCTTTTACTGTGCCCCACAAGAAGAAATCCAGTGGTGTAAGGTCTGGAGAGCGTGCTGGAAACTCGATTGGCCCCTGCGTCCTATCCACTGGCCCGACAAATTTTGATCCAGGTAAGCTACATTTTTTGAAGCACTTTGTTCAAAATTGATTTGACAGTTGACTGATTTCCCGTATATACAGGGTGCTTCAAAAAATGTAGCTTACCTGGATCAAAATTTGTCGGGCCAGTGGATAGGACGCAGGGGGCCAATCGAGTTTCCAGCACGCCTCCAGACCTTACACCACTGGATTTCTTCTTGTGGGGCACAGTAAAAGATGAGGTGTTCAAACGTAAGCCACGTAACCTAGACATTCTTTGGAATGAGATTCAAGCAGTGTGTAGAGAAATCTCATTGGACGTTTTGATACGATGTACAGAATCAGTGGTGACTCGTACTCAGAATTGTATTGATGCTGCAGGTCACCAATTTGAACAGTATTAACATTTGTTATTTATGTTTCATTTACATTCGACTTTCAGCTTTCTATTTTCCTGAAATTTAACTTTGTAGAACGGTAAATACATTTCTATGGAGTTCAAAGTGTGTATACATTTTTTTGAAGCACCCTGTATATATAGAATTTTTTTTTATTATTTGAAGAGAATTTTTACAATCAGTCAATAAAATTTTGACTATAAGTAAAATTTATAAAATTTCTACATTCACGCAACACAATTATATCCCATTCACACACTTGAGAGGTTATTCTTCCAGTGAAGGATCCCTCAATTAAATTTATTAGTCCAGCTGTATGTGGCAGAACGTTCTTCCATGTCCAAAATGTGGTATTTTTTAAGTCTCCTTAGAGTTAAACTGTTGTCCAAAAGAGTGATGGCTGATGAATTCGAATGATCTTCCAATTTTTTGATATGTTTTTTATACTGATCAAGGATGACTTTTCTGACCGATGGAACGATAAGGTCGTTGTGTATGCTAGCATTGGTGACATACCATGGAGCGTTGACGATATTTCTTAGTATTTTGGATTGAGTCCTCTGTATTATACTAATGTTTGACTCGCTGGCAATTCCCCAGATTTGACAAGAATATGTCCAAATTGGTTTAAGAATTGATTTGTATAGCAGTACCTTAGATTTTAATGCCAATTGAGAATTTTTCCCAAGAAGCCAGTACATCTTTTTGTATTTTAAATTTAATTCATTTCTTTTTTTAATTATGTGCTCTTTCCAAGTTAATCGTGAATCAAGATGCAATCCCAAATATCTGACCGAGTCGCCACTTGGAATAATTCTCGAATTCAAATATACAGGAGGGCACGAGATTCTTTTGTTTGTAAATGATATATGTGTAGATTTTGATTCATTTACATGAATTCTTCATCTGTGTAGCCATATATAGAAATAGAAATATATTTATTTATTTGTTTCTTTGAATTATTAGTAATTTTCAAAAGGTTAAGTGGTATTTAATTTTTTTTCTTTTTAATAAATAATTCACAAAATTTCGAAAAAATAATTAAATAAAATAATAAATAATGTATTAAAGATATTTTTTTTTTTTCAAATAATTTCTACTAAGTACTTATTCTATTTAAATTTATCTTTAAATCTATGAGTAGAATCAATTAGAGATAAAAGATAAAGATTAAAAAAAAAAACTAACGTATTAACAAGCAATTGATGATGACAATTTTTCAATTAAAGAGATCAAGGTTGTATTTTTACCTTCACAGTAAACGAAAAATAATTCAGATTTGTCTCACTTGAATTTAAGTGTTTTCAAATTAAGTATATAAGTACATATGTACCTGTTTGTTATCTAAATTCTACAATGATCATATCTCTCAAATGGTTATCAAAAAATCGACTAATTTTAAAAATAACCGAAAACAGATATTTATTCAATCAATACACATATTAATGACCTATGTCCAATTCTGCATTTAGCATGAGGCTTATCTTAGAATGTCACAAGAGCGATAAAGAGCTCTAAATATTATTCAATTATTTTATAAAATAATCTAAAAACGTTTATAAGAAATACAAACGTTTCAGGAAAAATTCTCCCTTTCTCAATAGAATTTGAAAAAATAATTGCTCAACGCTGATCCTTTTGGGCCTTCTTCCAGCTCGAAACTGGACCCATCCTTCCTTAATGCTTCAGCATTCATTAGAATTAAAAAATCAACGGAATCAATTCACTTGAAAGAAGTTAGCAGCTTCTTTTAAAACAATTTATTTAAAAAATGGTATTTTCTTATGACGTTGTCACGTTCAACTATCGTCAGTAAACCGACTTTACAGACAACCGATTTTTTATTTATTTATTAAACCAATGTTTTTTACACAATTCAAAAATTAAGAATTAATTAAGTTATAAAACAAATAAAAAAATTTAAATATATATTATAGAAATACCAAAAATATAGTTTTTAAATCAGGTACGATTGTAAGAAAAAGTTGAAACGATTAATTATATTTAATTTAAAAAATATTCTTTTCGATTTACTTTTGTCTACATAACTCTTATTGTTATATAGTGTAATCTTATTTTAAAATAATATTTTGAAATAATTTTAATTAGTAATACTATATGGTTTTCCATTGGGAGATTATTTAAAATTTGGTTATTTAATGAAGAGAAAATATTCGAGTGTGATTCATTAAAGTCCATCATTAAAGAAAAACAATTTTTTTTCCTAATTAAGAAAAGGAGGAAAAAAAAATTGTTTTTCTATGCCTTTGTTAAAAATGAAGAAAGTTTTTGAACACTACTGTGGAGAGAAGAAGGAAACATTTTATTTGTTTCATTCATTGACCCTTTGAAACCCTGAAGAAGGAGGGAAAAATCCTCCGAAACGTCGGTTTGAAAGGAAAGGAGGAAGGATTCCAATAAATTACACCTTATTTGATATGTGTTAATTTTTTCTTTCCTCACTACCTCTGGGCTGCCTTCCATTACATTCAATTTGTATCAATGTTTCACTAATCGTATCCATAATTAAATTATTGAAATGGAATCGTAGAAAGTTGGACAAAAAAATCAAATTAAAATCAGAGTTTTATCATTTAATATGCCGAACGTTTCGTCACTTAATTTTTTTTTATAGGGCCTCCACATCTCCTCTTATAGCCCTCCGATCCTCCCACTCAGGATCCGGTTGACTGGCTCAGGGTGTGGCCACAGTAGAACGGTGTGAAGCCTTAGTATGCTGCGACCAAGAATAAAATAATAATAATAGCAATAAAAAAGGGAATACCGCATGTCGTCCAAACAATAAAAATAAATAAATAAATACACTGGGAAGAATAAATAAATAATCAAATAAATAAAACAAAAAATAAATATTTATAAATGAATTTATCTTTAAGGACCAATCATAGATTTTAGAGAACTTTAGCTATTGTTATAATATGTCCCTGTTCGGGCGCCAAAATGTTATAATATATTTAGTATTGGTTTTATAATTAAAGGTTACTGGGTAAATAATAGACGTAAGATATATTTATAACAATGGGTTTATTGCGAATAGTTACAATGGGAGGGCGGCAAGGTGTGTCACAGGCCTTACGATCGTATGTCAACCACCTCGTAAGTTATCCACCCCGTATGTTCTCTCTCGATCATCATCGACTCCTCTCTTAAGTATATTATATATATATATATATGTATATATATATATATATATATATATATATATTAGGCCAAGCTCTGCAAATTCAGCATTAGGCAAGCCTAATGCTTTTGCGTTGACCATCAAAACATGTCGACAAGGCATATCACAACACTATAATACTTATATATGTTGCATATCGGAGAGAGATTTGTCTTAAGGGTTTAGCTAGCGGCAAGCTTAGTTAGCGCTTGGGTTCGATTCCTAAGGGGACGAACCTCTCTGATATGCAATGTAAAAATATTTTCTCTAAAATCTATGATTGGTCCTTAAAGATAAATTCATTTATAAATATTTTAGATCAGGGTTGATTTTTGAAATAATTTACATCTTTTTTCAAAAAAAGACACCTAAAAAAGATACTTAAATCTTTGCTTTCATTAAAAAATAAATAGTTAGAATATGTCACTGGGCTTGAAGAAATTGTTGTTAAATTACACTGTTCGACAAAAAATTTTCCCGCAAACCTAACAATGGATTCCAGTAGAGTTTTATACGCTGATTCTCATGCAATTTCCTGATTTTTTACAACACGTCAGAGTTTTGAAATATTATCTGTCAAAATGACGTAAAAGGCCATTTTGACCTATTTTCAAATTCCATTAGATATTAAACAGCAATATTTGAAATCAGAATATTTTGTTGACCTATGAGAAAACAGCTTCCTCTTTGATTTTCAAATTACCACTTGTTTTTATCTAAATTAAAACTCGAGTTATAACTATAAAACTAAAACTACGTGATTATAAAGGATAATAAACATAGATAAAAACATATGGTTTTAGTATTTTAGTTATAACTCGAGTTCTAATTGAGCTAAAAACAAGTGATGATTTGAAAATCAAAAAATACTAAATGTTTTCTATTACGTCAACAAAATATTTTGATTTCAAATATTGCTGTTTAATATCTAATGGGACTCGAAAATAGCGTCTTTTCGTAATTTTGACCGATAATACTCAAAATTCTCACGGAATCCATTTTGTTAGGTTTACGTGGAGAAATTTTTGTTTAATTTTTGTCGAGCAGTGTTATTTAAAAAATGAATAATTTAAAAAACAGATAAATAAATAAGTAGACAGGAAGTTGCCGTAGTCAAGGAATAAATAAATAAATAAATAGTAGCAGGAAACCGCCATGGTCAAGAAAAATAAATATTTGACTGGGAATATAGTCTACTGGGTTTATGACTTCTTCAAATAATGAGACAAAGACAGTCAAACAATGGATTATGATAAAAATCATTAAATACTTTTTAACAAAGAATAGAGGAAAGCTTTTAAAATACTTAGGGCTACCACCAAAGTGGCAATTTTTAGGTGATTTTTATACTAGATCAATTTCATTTAAGTTCTTAAATTAAAATTATCAGTTTTTTTATATCTATAAAGATCTCTTTAAAAATAAGTACCTGGAGCCACCGAGCGATGCACGGTAACTTTTTACTTTAGTTAAAAGATATATATATATATATTAATTTAAAATTCTGATAAAAATACAAATATATATAGTACACAATATATATGGCAACCTACCAAGAATATAATTGCCTAGTAACCTTTCCAAACTAGCCGCTCGGAATCGGCGTTAAAAAGTAGGTCCCGTATATCTGTGTAAAAACAGCTAAACACACTCAGCACAGGTATATGTGGAGAGAAGCCGAAACGTCAGGAGACCTGATATGGCACTTAAAAGAAGAAGAAGTAAAATTTCGAGGTAGGTCTCACATAAAATACCTCGTAATTTTACTTAATTTCTTATTATTAAAAAATGTTTTACCTTGAATCGAGGGGTGAACCGCGACCTAGTATCGTGTACATCTATTTCCAAAAGCATTATCTAATGAATTTCAAAGACGTGCACCCAGGGGTTTCACCCCTCGCCTTGAACCAACACCTATCTTCTAAAAGTTATTTTGAATAGGTCTTTTAAAATGCTATTATTAAAAATATTTTTTGCTTACCATACAGGGTATGGTCAAGTATTATAATCGTGCATTAAAATTTTTTTTTTTATAAAAAAATAAATAAAAACTAACTTCAAAAAAAATTAAATGCAACAAATAAAATAATAATAGCTCAAAAATTGAATAAAATACACTAAAAGGTATAAAATAATTATCTTATTTAGTTACAACTAAACGACTAGATATTAACATGAAATTACTTTTTGAAGTCGGTGCCAAACATATACATTTTATGAATCAAACTCGACGGATTTTACTTAGTATGATTGGCGGGTACGCTCGCTTATATAGTTTGTTTAGTACCTACTTCAAAAAGTAATTTCATGTAAATATTTCTTCGTTTAGTTGTAACTAAATTAGATAATTATTTTAAACCTTTTAGTGGATTTTATTTGATTTTTAAGTTATTATTATTTTATTTGTTGCATTTAATTTTTTTGAAATCGGTTTTATTTTTTTTTATAAAAATTATTTTTATTTTTCTCTTATTAGTGATGTTATTAATAGAGACTTAATATAATACTTTGTATGCATTTCGTAAGAGAAAGGGTTGGGCGAATGAATCAGAAAATGAAAATAAAATTCAATTCATAAATATAGAAATTCTCTCGAAACGTTTGCGGGTTTTAAATGAACGTTTTAAGATTGATTTTTTATAAAAGATTTTATTTATTATAATTTCGATTATTTGCTCATAAGAATTGGATATTTACGTTAATTCATCATTGATCATATCATCAGAACTTGACCAAATTAATATGGAACCACCCCTAAGGTATCCTCTTTCCAATATAAAAAGAATCATCGAAATCGGTTCATAAACAAAGAAGTTATGCCTAAACAAACATAGCAAAAAAGGTCCACTACCAATGAAAATAAAAACGGGACCATATCGGAAATTAGACTGAACCCAATGCAAAAAATCATCAAAATCGGTTCACAATTGGCGAAGATATCAGGTAACATAGACACAAAAAAAAATCAGTCGAATTGAGAACCTCCTCCTTTTTTGAAGTCGGTTAAAAAGTGTTTTTTCCTTCTTTTTTTTCTAAATATCTCAAAAAGGGCTGAAACTATTTTGATTAAAAAAATTGTGCGAAACCATGGCATTTTGGTCTACAAAAAAGCCCTAATAAGTGAACATCGAAAAAATTATATTTATCGAGATAAAAATTGTTTTGTCAAAATGTCTGTTAGTCTGTTAGTCTGTGGGTTACCAAATTTTTGTTGACGACCTAGCTCAAAAACTAGTTTGAATATCAAAACCAAATTTCACACGTAGTTTTGGTCCATTGAGATTAAGAGATGATTAGATTTTAGTGCATATCGACCTAAAATTAAGGGGGGTGGAGGGGGAGGTTAAAAATTAAAAATCTAGGTCATTTGAGCAAACTCAACCAAATTTTGTATACATAATCAGTGGACCCCCAGAAGTCTAAAAATGCGAAAACTAACCACCCAAAATGGGGGGGGGAGGTTGTAGGGCCAAAAAATGAAAATATAGGTCTATGAAACAAATTTAACCAAATTTTGTATACATAATCAGTAGACCCCCAGAAGTCTAAAAATGCGAAAACTAACCCACCCCCTACATGATTATAAATAATTTTATTAAATATTAAATATAAGTAAGGGGCCAGGTTGTATGGTAAAGTCAAGTAGATGGCCACATCAGAACACCTCAGCTTATTTCATTTTGACCTTCCATGAAATTACAAAGTCGCCCTGCAAAGAACTCTTCCCTCTAAATTTGAAACTCTTTGATTTGATTATAAATGAAAATGTTAATAATATCAACCTAGTGGGGAGCACCCATTTGGCTCTATGTTTTAAACAGTCAAATAAAATTCAGTCTTTTAAAACGATTAATAATTAACTAAAGTAGAATGTCCACGTATAGTATTTAATTAAAAAAAATTAAAATTTAGTGTATAAATTAGAAAAACAAAAAAAGATACAAGATAAAATCTGACGTCATACTTGTAAATGAGAGATATACAGATAACGTTTAAATATATTGAAAAAAAATAATATATTAGTTTATTAAAATTAAAATTTATATTGATACTATTTTATAAATTCTTTGGAAATTTATTTTTAAAAATTTTGAATTTTTTAAAAAGAAACCAAGATTAAATCAGTAAAAATATATGATTTTACATACTTGATTAAACTGGAGAATTCTTTCCTTATAATATTCTAGTTAGGGCCGGATTTAGGTATTGCGGGGGCCCCTAAGCACAAAATTTTTTGCTTCCCCCTCACACACAAAAAAAGTTTAATTGTAAAAAATCTAAAAATTACCCTTATTATTATCTCTTAATATACGTATAATAATCATAAATACTTATATATATATATATATAAAAAAATATTTACAATATTAAAATTATACATTATATTTCCGATTTAAATACATTGAATCACATCAAAAACGTCAAAATCATTATGAAGGGGTTAAAATAAGAGAATTGCAACTTTTATTTCTTTCTTTTTCATTTATGAACTCTCGCTAACTTTTCGGCTATTGGTTGTAGCCATCTTCAGAGCGGGAATTTGTCAATATATACAGGGTGTTCGCCAAAAGGCCAAAAGATGTAATACTTTTAAGACTATTATTGTCTTAAAACTATATGCAAAAAATATACATATGATAAATACAAAACTATATACAGAGTGTTAGCCAAAAGGCCAAAAGATGTAATACTTTTAAGACAATATTAATCTTAAAAGTATTACATCTTTTGGCCTTTTATCTAACACTCTGTATATAGTTTTGTATTTATCATATGTATATTTTTTGCATATAGTTTTATCTGATGACTGATGTATCCAAAAATTTTTTTTATATAAATATTGACAAATTCCCGCTCTGAAGATGGCTACAACCAATATCTGAAACGTTAGCTGGAGTTCATAAATGAAAAAGAAATAAATAAAACGTGCACGTCTCTTATTTTAGCCCCTTCATAAATTAATACAACTACAGGTATAAAGAATTCCTAAAATAAATAAAATCAGTATTTTTTTCTAAATTTGACCGCGGAAAATTGGTTGAATATTTCGTTGAAGCAAAGAGATCGTAGTTTATCGTCTTCCATACTCAGATTACTAAAATTGACTACTTTTTCCTGCGACATAGTCGTCCGCATATACAGGGTGGCGCAAATGGATCGGGTGGTTTTAAAATACTTGTCAAACTGTCAATTTTAAAGGTATTGGATTGAAATAAAGTGCAAAACGTGTAGTTACATTGGAAGTTTATTAACAAAAAATTAGTAAAGTTAGTTTTTAAAAATTACATCCATCAAATGCCCTCCTTCTCGAGCGACGCATTCTTGGAGTCGGTCCTTAACGTTCCGCATTGCCCGCTCAAGCACATCACCAGGAATTAATGTGATTTCGTTGTGAATTGCTGCCTTCAACTCCTGAATGGTCCGGGGTTTGTTCATGTACACCCTTGCTTTTAAATAGCCCCATAAGAAGAAGTCACATACCGTGAGGTCCGGTGAGCGAGGGGCCAATGGAGATCTCCATTACGGGAAATCAAACGGCCAGGGAACAGAGCGCGTACAGCTTGCATTGATATCCTAGCGGTATGTGCAGTTGTTTTAAAAACTAACTTTACTAATTTTTTGTTAATAAACTTCCATTGTAACTACACGTTTTGCACTTTATTTCAATCCAATACCTTTAAAATTGACAGTTTGACAAGTATTTTAAAACCACCCGACACAGTTTGACAAGTATTTTAAAACCATCCGATCCATTTGCGCCACCCTGTAGTTAACAACAAGCTCTTAGTTAGGTTTTAAAACATCGGCAAACTAGCATTGGTTACTGACAACAACCCTAAAAGTCTCACCTCTAAACAGAAGTTGTTTACCGTTTTCGGTAAGAAACCGTAAAATTTTCCACTCTTCTGATTGGTGATTTCTGAAAATACCAAGAAAAAAAAATATGAAATAAGAACAAATTCCTTTAAAACTTAATTAGATCAAGAATAAAATATTTTGACTTTTCCAACAACACCCTAGTTCCTGCTCTCTATTTATGTATAAACAGAAGTACGGCATTGGGACAAATAATGCTGCTGTATATTTAAGTATATGTGTTATGACAATTGCTCACTCAGGAAATTTTTTTTGGAGGGCCCCCAAGAAAGTGGGACCACTAAGCTATTGCTTGTGTAGTAGCTTATATGTAAATCCTGTACTCTTTCTAATTCTATGTTTTAGTTTAGAGATCAAAAGCCTTTTTCAAGTGAAAATAGATATAGATTCTATCAATTCAATTAAATGGATCTGACATTAATAGGAATGTAATTTCAATACTGATTTTGTTCTCTCAATTTTAAACATATCAATTTTAGCTGACTTGATGACACAAACTATTATAATATTGATTTTCACTTGAAAAAATATTTCAGAATTAGAAGCCGGGACGTCGTGAATTTCAACAAATTTCACCATGGGTTAATTCTTAAGAATTCTACCAAAGAACCATCTAAGCATCAGAAAGCAAACGCATACCTTCTTGAAAATATAATAGATAAATAAATAGCCACTCGACCCAAAAGGGGGGAGTGAAGGGGGGAGTTAAAAATTAAAAATCCAGACCATTTGAGCAAACTCAACAAAATTTTGTATACATAATCAGTAGGACCCCAGAAGTCTAAAAATGCAAAAACTAACCCCTCCCCTACATGATTATAAATAATTTTATTAAATATAAGTGAGGGCCAGGTTGTAGGGTAAAGTCAAGTGGATGGCCACATCAGAACACGCCAGCTTATTTTATACATTTTTTAACAAAATAATTTTTTTTTTTTTTTAATAAATTTTATTTACTATGCGATAATTCGATTTTTTTACGTAAATACTACTTTTCTGATTTTAGAATTTTTTGTTATAACCTAACCCAACCTAACCTGTCCCGATTTGACCATCAAGATATTTGGCAACCCTACTCATATTTATTTTGTTGATTTGTGTTAACCTACAAAAGTCCTTTAATTAGCATTTTCTTAATAAAAAAATATTTTTAAACTTAGTTTTATTTTATTTTTTACTGAAGTTTCGCGACCCTCCAGGAGTCGCGATCCCACAGGTTGTACAACACTGGACTAGAGCAGGGGTGTCCAACTTTATGGCATCCTCGGGCCAGATTTGAAGAAAAAAAATGTCTCGAGGGTAAGTACTTTTTTACTTTCACATTTATATTCTATGAAATTTAGTAATTTGAAGTATTGCGATGGCCTGTCTAGGTCCAGACTCTTTGAGAGCTTGTATCTCAGAGATGAAAAAAGTTAATTTCATTTTGTAACTTCTAAGTGGAAGGAATCGATGTCCTGTTGGAAACCGGATTTGGGATAAAACTGGATATTGTGGTCCCCAGAGGCCAAAAAGAGGGAAAACATCCATTGGTCAGTACATACTACGTATGTATCTACTCCCTGCGTTTCGCAACCATAATTCCCAGAGATACGAAATTCGAAAATTAATCTCGACATAGGCTAGAAGGAGTATAACAAGCTTTTTTTTTATTTTTATTTTACCATTTTAATGTTAATTTTTATTTATGTTTTTTTTTTGTTTGTAATATTTGATGGCTTTTTTTTTTTTTTTTTTTTTTTTTCCCTGATTGCATTGCATAGTTGTGGGGCACTTTTGGCGCTCCCAACACTCTGGCCTCGGTTCTGGAGTCCTACTGCCGCCCATATATTCTTGTACTTTTTACTAATAGCCACAACATCTGACGTAATTATCTGGACGGCTGATGAGGGTTGCAACCTAATTTGTAAATAAATCTGTTTTCTTTCTGTAAAGAGCAGCCCCCCTCTGCGTGACGCATTAAATCAGTCATTGAAATCGAAACACCTGAAATAAACATTTACATGAAAATTTTTTCGTTTTTTTTTTTTTTTTTTGATTTTCTCAAAAACAGCACTAACTATTTTTTAAAAATTAGTATACTTATCAAGTGTCATGAGTTATCAGTTGTGTATAAATTTTATTCCGATTGAAATAAAGGAAGGGAGTGTAAATTAGGAGTGTCGCAATGATTTCAAATAAATGAGAATGTGAAAGTCGTGTGGTCAACGCACGTTGATTTACTTTATAACCCTTTGAAATCACCTTAGGAAACAATACTTTATCTTATAGAACTTGGCTATGGATAAAGTAACAAAAAGAGAAGAATAAGAGTAAGAGTAATCTAATCAGCAGGTAATTTGAAATTGACATGTTGTTCTAAATTCGATTAATTAAAGTGTTGGACCAGACAGCGGTATAAAAGACACGGTAATTTCCTGGTCCTTATCATTCAGTTGAGAGGCCATACCAGAGACCATCAACCTAAAAATGATTGGAAAATTCATCTGTCTTCTTTTGGCCATGGCCGCTGTTCAGGTAATCAATTTTAAATTTACAAATTCTTCTTCCAAAATATCAATATCCAATTAAATTTTAGTTAACAATCAATTAAAGGATTTTCGTAAATAACATTTAAATAAATTTGATAATTTAAATCCATGTACATAGTACGTGTGTAGTCATATGATGATATATCTTTGTGGTCCAAGTGCAAAAGGCCATTTTTAGAATTATAGAAATCAAGAAATTAATCTCTGAAATTCTGAAACAGGCCTAGACTTGTATTTGACATTTTACTTAAAACAACAAAGGATGATAGATCATTCTACCCGCGCCCTTTTTAGTAATTTCCTCATTCAGATTCTAAGGAAAAAATCACTCACCTGCACATTTATTAAAGTAAAAAGTGAAAAAAATATAAGACTCGGGTACACTAGAGGCGACCTAGTAATTAACAATAAAGTTAAATATAAATGATTTATTTATAAAGAGAAACAAAGAGGTTGTCCTCTGCTAGATGCAAATAAACATACACACATATATATATCGAAATTATATATCTGTATATATATTATTTAATTGTTTGAGACTATAGTTTCGAAGGCTTGGCCCTCATCATCAGTCTTTTTAATTATAAATATTATTTTTCATTGGATCAGTATCGCGTGGATATTGAAAATTTTTGAAGGCCAAGCCTTCGAAACTAAAGTCTCAAACAATTAAATAATATACATACATTAAATTGAAAGTTTTTGTGCCGAGGGTAGCAGAATTTTTATATATTGAAGGAGACAATAAAAGAGTGTGTCTTCTGCTGGAATTACTTAATAATTACTTAATAATTCAGCAGAAGACACACCTTTTATTGTCTCCTTCAATATATATACAGATATATAATTTCGATATATATGTGTGTATGTTTATTTTCATCAAGCAGAGGACAACCTCTTTGTTTCTCTTTGTGAATCAACATCTATGCTACTCTCGGCAAAACAAAAACTTTTCAATTTGATTTATTTATCCCTATATTAGGACTAGAGACCGTATTTTTCTCTATTAAAACCCCTATAAAATATTCAAAAAAATTTGTTAAACTATTCATTGAAATAGACCAAATATGCAATTATTTTTATGTAATGTTAATGTATTACGAAAAAATTTAACTGCAAAATAAATACTATAATAATAATAATCATACATTTTTAGAGGCATAAACTATATTTTCTATAATCAAAATTATAATAAGCCAAGTGCATACTAAAATACACTGAAGTGCAAAAAAATCGATCCACCAATAAAAACTTTATTAAATAGTAAATCATTTTTAATTTTTTTACAAGGAGCCATATATTATTGAAATTATTGCTTATTGCAAGTGTAATTGCCACTTGTTGTTGACTTAGCCCTTGATTAATTAATTAGGCACACAATTTGAACTGGTTGAACTTGAGAAATATCCATTTTGTATATTTTATCTTTCTATCAATGATGCTTAATTCAAAATTATTCATTTAATTGATATTTCAAATGAAATTTGATCTTTTATTAAAATTTTATTTAAATCAATGAAATATTGAAAAAGTATGATAATTTGTAATTGTATCTTTTAATTTAATTTTACTTATTTTTTTTTTTATAAAATTCAAAAATTATCAACAATATTTATTGAATATGTTAGTTTAAGAGTTAATAGAACAAATTATATGAATATTTGTAAAAAATTTAAGAATAACTTGCTATTTAATAAAGTTTTTATTAGTGGGTCGATTATTTTGCACCGTAGTATATGTAGGCCGTTATAATGTTATTTATCTAAAATAATATTTTATATATTTTATAGTAGGTATATCTGACAAATCGAAAAATGTTTTATATAAATGTTTTATTTCGCCATTTTCTAATTTTGCGCCCTCATGATTCGTACGCCTGGATATGCTCCATAGTAATTACGCCACTATTTCCAGTTGTATTGATAAAGATTTCAAATAAACTGAAAGCTATGCAGTTTTTTGAGTATTTTTAATAAACGCCTCCTATATATGATAATCTGTTTATAAATATTCAGTATTCGGCAAATGATTTAGTACTATTAAACTGTAAACCCATGAGACATCCTCCTCTTGCATTGAGCAATGATAAATTAATAACACCGTTCAACAAAAATTTGTATCTCTAAACCTAACAATGGATTCCAGTAGAGTTTTATACGCTGATTATAATGGAATTTCCCGATTTTACTACAACAGTTCAGAATTTTGAGATATTATCGGTCAAAATGACGAAAAAGGCCATTTTCTCATTAGATATTAAGGTAGTTGTTTCACAAATGCAAAAATTCAAGAAGTCTTTGAAACTTGGAATATAAGTCATTAAAAGCATCATACACACACTGTTAAAATTTGAAGACGATTTACCATACCAAACAATTAAACAATTAAAAATTAAATTTTATTACATATGGTAGATTGGGAAAGGGTGGAAAAATTATTATTATTTTATTTTTTTTTCTATGAAGGACTTTCAACATCTTGATGAAAAACTAATATTTGTTAAAATAATATATTCGGAGTAACTTAAAAAAAAATTGAAATTATTTAGCCCGTAGTTTTGATAAAAAATAAAAAATAAACAACATATTTGGGCGATTATTTTTAGTGGAGGGAATAAAATATCAATGGCTTGGAAACGATCCATTCATAAATAGAATATAGTACCGTAAAAAGTACAGTCACGTTAAAAAAACATAACCTAAAATTTTAACACCGTTCATATTTATAGAGTGGTTACGAGGCTAAAACTTTTTATGTGGATTGTCGCGAAAGAACTACCTCAAACAGCAATATTTGAAACCAAAATATTGTATTGACGTAATAGAAAACTGTTTCCTCTTTGATTTTCAAATTACCACTTGTTTGTAGCTCAATTAGAACTCGAGTTATAATTAAAACTACGTGATAATAAACATGGATGAATAACAAATGGTCTTAGTTTTTTAGTAATAACTCGAGTTCTAATTGAGTTAAAAACAAGCGGTAATTTGAAAATCAAAGAGGAAGCTGTTTTCTATTATTTCAACAAAATATTTTGATTTCAAATATTTCTGTTTAATATTTAATGGGACTCGAAAATAAGGTCAAAATGGCCTTATTTGTCGATTTAACCGATAATATCTCAAAATTCTGACCTGATATAAAAAATAATATAAATATAAAACTCTGAATTTAATTTATTCATCCAATTTCCTAAGATCTTATAAATTAATTAAATTATCGATACGATTCACCTTTTAATTTTTTTTATTACTAGTTTGTGTGGTAAACAAAAGTCTTGTGGTGTGCACACTAAACCTTAATATTATATATATTTTATTTCTCCTCTAATCATAGATTAAACCATTTTTGAAGTGAAACTTTTTTAGCGACGTCTCTGTTTGTATTATTTTGTTACAATAAAGGGGAAATGACCTAATAGAGGGGAAATAAAAGACAAGTCCTTGATTTTAAAAACATAATAATTTAAATTTTTCTAATTTTAATATAAATTTTATTTGTCATAAACAATTAGTGGGTTTTAAAAGAATAATTTAAATTTGTCTAATTTTAAGAAATTTTATTTGTCATGGACTATTAGTGGGTTTTAAAAGAATAATTTTTTTTTTCTAATTTTAATAAATTTAATTTGTCATGAACTATTTGTGGGTTTTCAAAGAATAATTTAGTTTTGTCTAATTTTAATATAAATTTTATTTGTCATAAACAATTTGTGGGTTTTAAAAGAATAATTTAATTTTGTCTAATTTTAATATAAATTTTATTTGTCATAAACAATTAGTAGGTTTTAAAAGAATAATTTAATTTGTCTAATTTTAATAAAAATTTTATTTGTCATAAACAATTAGTGGGTTTTAAAAGAATAATTTAAATTTGTCTAATTTTAAGAAATTTTAAGAAATGAATTTAATTTATTTAGGAATGAATCAAAGATTTTAGTAGAAATATTTTTACATTGCATATCAGAGGGTTTCGTCCCCTCGGGAATCGAACCCAAGCGCTAACTAGCTTGCCGGGCCGTTAGCCGAACCCTTGAAAGGTCTGTTGCTTTATTTTCTTATATATGTTGTATATCGGAAAGAGATTCGTCTAAGGGCCAGTTGTACCATATGTCGGTTGGTAAACTCTTTTTAAACGTTGGCAAAGGGTAAAACCTTAAAATTCAACTTGTGGGATGGCCAATCAGATGACAGGCATTTTTTTTTTGTATATGTGGATGCTGGTCTTGAAAGATTGAAGATTATAAGTTACTGGAAAGACGGTCGGGGGAAGGGAGTTCCAGTCTCTAGATGTCATAGGGATAAATGAATTGGCGAATGCGTTTGTTCGATTAGTATCCAGTTTAAGAGCGTAGGGGTGTTGAATTTTAGAAAATCGTGTATTTCGCGCAAATGAAGCCCTTGGTGGGATTATCGATTTTATTTCGTCAGAACAAAAGCCATGGTAGTATCTATAAAAAAGGGAAAGGGCGGAGACAGATCTACGATGGATCAGGGAGTCGAGAGTGTCAGTTAATGTAGGATCGCCTATCAGTCTGATAGCTCGCCTCTAAATTGCATCTAAGGTATTAAGAGAATGCTTTCATCTTTCATCTGATTGGCCATCCCACCGGGCACAAGGTGAATTCTAAGGTTTTACCCTTTGCCAACGTTTAAAAAGAGTTTACCAACCGACATACAACTGGCCCTTAAGGGTTCGGCTAACGGCCCGGCAAGCTAGTTAGCGCTTGGGTTCGATTCCAGAGGGGACGAAACCCTCTGATATGCAATGTAAAAATATTTCTACTAAAATCTTTGATTCGTTCCTAAATAAATTAAATTCATTTCTTAATATTAGTATCGGGTTGATTTTTGAAAAAATTCCATCTTTTTTTCAAAAAAGAAACTCAAGAAAGATGCTTAAATCTTTATATTAATTATTAATCAATTTCATTTGTCATGAACTATTTGTGGGTTTTAAAAGAATAATTTAAATTTGTCTAATTTTAATAAAATTTATTTGTCATAAGCTATTTGTGGGTTTTAAAAGAATAATTTAAATTTGTCTAATTTTAATAAATTTTATTTGTCATGAACTATTTGTGGGTTTTAAAATTAAAGTTGCACTTCCCTCGTGAGGTTATGTGGATGAGGCTAATACATTTTTTTTTCGTTGTAGGCTTACCATGGGTCCCTGCACCCTCCAGTTGAGCCCTTGGACTTAATCCACACCATTTTGGATCAACTCAAGGACCTTATCCAGGAAGCCGAAGGGATCGTCGAGAGGCTCGAATCCACCCTCAGCGACGGTGGTAAGGAACTGATTGACCAAGCCAACGCCGTGATCGAGGGCGTCGTCAGTGCCGCCGAATTATTCGCCGGAGTCAGCGGCGCATGTGGACAAGCCGCCCTTCCTGACATCGAAAAGGCCAAAACTGACGCCCAAGCGGAAGTAAACCTGTGCGTCTCAACCGCCGCCGAGCAAGGCGATGTGGTAAGAAAATACACAATATTCCGATTAACCCTCCGCCAAGCGCAATACTCGAACTCCTCAGATCAGGCGCACTATGTTATTAATTTTAAAAGAGAAAGAATTCAATCTTTAGGACAAATTCTAAGATTTTAGTAGAAATATTAGCTGAAAAGCCCCCTGGACCCCCGTCAATTAAACACTCCCTCTCCTCCATCTCCAACCACTCTCCATCCCACCGACCCTCTCACCAGCCCCTGAACTTCTACCCGCCTCTGATCACCCTCCAACCCAGTAAACCTACCCCCTGGACTCCCCACCAATGGAGACCGCATCCCCTGGATCCCCACCATTCCCCAAGGATCCCAACCCTCACCCATGGACCCCACCTCCCTCTATATACTCTAGGTTCGGACATAGACACAAATCCCCTTTAGTAGCCCCCTAGACCCCCACCCCATGAATCCCCACCCTTGGACCCTGTACCTTGGACCCCATACCCCCTGGACCCCAACCTCACCCCTGGGGACATTCAAGCTTACAGGGACAAATGCCCTTTAGTAGTATGTGATGATATAGGTACAGACACAGGCCCTCTAGTACCCCTGGACCCCCACATCCCTGACTCCCCACGCCCTGGACCCCACCCCCCCATCCCTGGGGGACCGGCAAACATAGGTATATATACAGGCACAAATGCCCTTTAGTAGCTCCTTGGATATAGGTACAGACACAAAAAGAAATAGCCTTTAGTACCTGCCAAACCCCACCCCATTTTTCAGTTCCTCTAGGTAACAGGAGTTAGAGATCTCTTCTTAAATGACATTCCCAACATGTTCCAGACAAGCTCAATAGGATTTAAATCTGAAGGTCATGCAGGCCAATTCATTGTCGACAAATTCACTGCTAACAAATAGCAACTTTCGACGGCGAGCGTTATCATGCATTATAATAAATTGGTCTCCAATGTATGGTGCGAAGGGGATTCCATAATCTTCCAGAATGTCTGAAATATAGATTTCAGTACTGATTGTCCCATTTTCCACGATGCGTGCCCCCAAAGAAATGCCAGCCCAAACCATAACAGAGCCCACACCGAAAACCGTCCGCAGAAGAATCTTATATTGATGGTACCACTGATTGCGACGTCTCCACATTCTTACCCTTCTATCGTCTGGCTTCAGAGAAAATTTTGATTCACCTGTGTACAAAATATGGCTCCAATCCATCTCAGACCAATTCTCATGATTTTTTGCAAATTGTGGACCCTCTACTTGATGACGTGTCTCTAAAAGGGGACCCTTGGCCGGTCTTCGCGATAGTTATCCAGCTTCGTTAAGTCTTCATTTAACTGTCTTAACAGACATTGTTGCCTGTCTCACTTCTTTCCGTTGATTTCGGATGTCACTTCTGGTATGGGCACGATTTCTCAGAGCAGAGCTAACAATAAATCTATCATCCCTAGTGGATGTAGCCCTTTTTCTAACTTGGCCTTCACGTCTCTTGTATTGCCCAATGTTTACGATATCATTGTATAGTAGATTTCGATACACCATGCATTTCAGCCACTTCTTGGAATGTCCTTTTGTTCTTTTCAATTAACTTAACAGCTCTGGCGACCTCAACTTCGCTCAAGTCTGTCATTTTGCATTTAATGTCGAGTTTAATGTCTGACGAGCCAATTTTAATAATAAATCAACTTTGTTCAATCTATGTTAAAAAAAATGTAATTCTAAACGAATAAGCAATTTTATACAATGTACGTAATAAAGATAAATTTTATAAAATTTAAATAAAATTTGAGATTTGAGGTAAAATCAATATTTATGTGACTTATTAAGTAAAATTTGGTTTAAAAATAATATTTTAACAAATTAATAAAGAAACTAAAAGATAAGAGTCGCTTTAAATCTAATTATAGCTTTATTTTTTGTTGTTCCGCTAATTTTGTTCATGAGGTATTTCTACTAAAATCTTAGATGATTTAAGATTTAATTTTTTCTCTTTTAAAATACATTTTGGTTAATCTGAACCCGAGCTGACTTTTTTATTTGATAAGCTGTTTTAGAGTTATTCAAGAAAAACTGAAAAAATTCCGAAATTTTCTCATTTTGAGGCGCGTAGAAAAATTTCCACAAGACAGCATTTGGGAGAAAAACTTAGGGTAGTAATATTGGAATACAAATAAAGGTATTCCAGCTATAAAATCTTTACCGGGAATTATTTCCTATTAAAATCGTGATTTGCCTAGATTAAGGTCTCACTTTTGGGAAAAAAATATTTTTATCGGTTTTTTTTAAATAAAACTAAGGTGGTTGAATTAAAATAAAACAAGTGGTTGATTAAATAACAAACAAATAAAATAACGAGCGAAGATCGTTCCTCGAGGTACTAATTATATTGGTAACAAATATATTTCTAGCTCGCTAAGGATTTGGATGTTGAGCTGCAACTAGCCGAAACCGTTGTGACCGAGGTTGAGGACGGCATCGACAATTGCAACGCGCAAGCCAACGCCGCCATCTGCCTAGCTGGCCTCGCCATCACCGAAGTACCCAAAATTAATAACATCATCGATAAGGTCACTCCTTTGGTCACGGAAATCTCCAAATTGGAAAACAGTTTGGTCAGTTGCGTGGAGGAGGCACAGACCATTCTCTCAGCCGATATTGCCACCATCGAAAAGGACATTGAAAATTGTTTGTCATGATCTGGAATTAAAATGCAATAAAAATTGGAATGTAAATTGTTAAAAAATAAAATAAATAAAATTATTTAATATATTATATTAATAATAAATCTGTTTTATTTAATTAGTTTTTGATATTTTGGTAAATGAAGTGCCACGAAATCTGAATTGTTGATCATAGCGCACAGAGGGCGCAGGCCAAGCTCGAAATTTGTACGCAGATTAATTTCATTTTATTTATCAAATCAGATACGTATTCTTCAGTATAATTTGTCAGAGTTCATGTATAAGCTTCGCGGTCTACCAGTCGACCGCGGTCTACCTCTTGGATAAAGTAAAAAAGAAAAGAGAAGAGTAATCTAATCAGCAGGTAATTTGATATTGACGAGGTGCTCTAAATTCGATTAATTAAAGTGCTGGACCAGAAAGGGGTATAAAAGACACGGCTATTTCCTGCTCCTTGTCATTCAGTTGAGAGGCCAAACCAGAGACCATTAATCTAAAAATGACCGGGAAATTCATCTGTCTTCTTTTGGCCCTGGGCGCTGTTCAGGTAAACACTTTATCTTATCTTTCCTTATTATATTAAACTAGCAATTCTTGTATATATATATATATATATTTTGTCGGCCTCCCTGGTGTAATGGTCAGCATGTCTGGCTCTTTTCCACTCTGTAAACTTAAATCCCACATGTCTTGGGATCAAACTGTATATATATTGTATCAAATTTGTTCAATAAAAAGACATAAAAAAAAATGATCAGCATGTCTGGCTGGCAGCCCAGAGGTCTCGGGTTCGATTCCCAGCTATGCCCAGTCATTTTTTCTGTAAGTATAGGGTCTGGGAATAAAATTAAGTGGGAGATAAATTTAAAAACCTAATTTATCGATCGGAGAATTTACCACTGCTCGAAGCCCCTAAAAACTTAGTAAATTGGATATTGGATTGTATCTAACTTTCTGAGATTTGGCTCATGATCCCGGCTTCTTTCCTTCTACTCTGTTCTTTTCACGATGGAGGGGCCATCCCATACAGGCCTTTAGGGGATGGACCTTCTGGTGTATGTCAATATCACATCAATATCATTAAAAAAAAGAATATAGAATCGGTTTCTCGAAAACGGCTCTAACGATTTGGATGAAATTCATGGGTTAGGGGGTTTTGGGGTTGACAATTCGATTTGTCACGGTTTCATCTTCGGCTAAGTTGTTTTGATAGGTTTTTTGTTAATTGAAATAATTATTCACAGGTGGTTGTCTCGATAAAATTACATTTTTATTCGATTTCCTTTTAATAATTAATTGGTTTATCAATTTTAAATTTCACAAAAAGATCATTACAAATATTATTATAAAATTATTGGATAAAAAATACTTGGGAGGTGATCGATGGTGGGGGGTACGAGGGGGGGGGGTTCGTGGTTAAGGGCGTGCCCCCTGGCTAGCAAGAGGGCCGCCGAAAGCGGGCCTTGCAGCTATCTCGATATATATATTACTTTCTGTTGCTCCTGAAGATGGGTTAGCCACCCGAAATATATATATCGAGATTTAATTCTCTCCAAAAATAAATTCGTTTTATTTTTATTTTTATATCTTAATGTGAAACCTGATTGGATAAAAAATACTTGGTAGGTTTCACATTAAGATATAAAAATAAAAGGAATTTATTTTATAGAATTTAATCTCGATATATATATTTCGGATGTAACCCATCTTCAGGAGCAACAGAAAGTATATATATATATATCGAGATAGCTGCAAGGCACGCCCCCTTAACCACGAACCCCCCTCGTACCCCCCTCCCCCATCGACCACCCTCCCAGCCCCCCAACCCACGCCCCCAAAGCCCCCCAAACCTTAATTTTATATTTATAGATTAAAGTCTCTCCAAAAATAAATTCCTTTTATTTTTATATTTTAATGTGAAGCCTACCAAGTATTTTTTATCCGATAATTTAAAAAATGTTTCACCAAGTACCAACACCAAATTCCTTAAAAACAATATTATTATAATTAAAAGTAGGCAAATTAATTGATTATAAATCGGGTTTTAAATCCCACAAACATATTAATATATATTAGAATTTGGCAAATCAGCTCCGATTTCTCCAGTATAATTTGTCAAAGTTCATATATAAGAAAATTGTCATTTTAACATGGAAGTAAATGGACCGATCTTTTAAAAGGGCTCTAACTTCTATACAAATTATACCATTTTCAACAAATTTATACAGATACAATAATTTAACTTTTATGAATCGAATGATACATTTTTCAATAGATTTGACAGTTTAGTTAAATAGTTATTCATAAATGTAAAAGAAAAAAATTGGGGATGACAACAAGTGGGATGAAATATGGCAACATCTCAAAATTATGCAACTGCACGAGTTTTGGTAGAGCTTTTAAGGAGTTAGATGTTGGTTCTAGGTGAAACATTTTAATATAATAATAAAACTTGAGCAAGATGCGAGGTAGGTTTCACAAAAAAGAAATAAAACAAAATTGAATTTTGAATTCGATATATTTCGGGGGTGAGCCCATCATCAGGAGTCAAAGTAAACTGATTATACAATGGAAAAATAATTTTAAAAATAACAATATTTTTAATATTTTTTTAAATGTAAGTGGTGAGGGGAAAGTAGGGGTAAGAAGTTGTTCTAAGAATTAATATTTTCGACAAATGGAAAAATTGAGCTTTGAACCAGCTGAAGGGAAGCTATACCTACTATTATAATAATAAAGTATGGGAACGTATGTGACAGGATACAACTGGAGAAGTGACTGAGAAGGTTCAATTACCTTAATATATACAATGTGCGAACAATAGAAGGGATGTTTATTTAATTTATTATAATATATAATCAATAATTGTATTTTTATGCAGTTCTAATTGGTTATTTAAAATATTTGAATTATTTGATAGGGCTATTTTAATCTCCGTAGATTCTAAGAGATCCAATTTAAGGCTTTTTCTTTCGAAATGAATAGGGATAGGGTTATTATTAGAGGTGGAATGATTGAATTCATGTAAATGAATTGCGAGGGCTGAGGTCGAATCTAAATTAATGTTATCGGATCTATTGAGACGATTAAGAGCTCTTACATGCTCAGAGTAACGTATTTTGAAAGCGCGACCTGTCTGCCCAATATAAAAAGCATCACAATCGTGACAAGTTAATTTATACACTCCTGATTTGTCTAATTTATCAATTTTGTCTATTTTATTGTTAATTAATTGGGAGCCTAAATTGTTATTGTTGTATAAAGCAGAAGTGATTCCATATGATCTAAGAGTATAAGCTAATGGAGATGTCAGATGACTCCTGATGAAGGACTCACCCCCGAAATATATCGAATACAAAACTCAATTTTGTTTTATTTCTTTTTTGTGAAACTTACCTCGCATCTTGCTCAAGTTTTATTATTATATTTTGGTAGAGCGCCTGTTTTCATTTATTATTTAGATTATATATTATTTCATTTATTTAAATGGATAAAAGACATTTTTATTTATAAAAAGTTATTTGCATCCAACAGAATATAACAAAAACACTAGTGTAGAATGCCTTGCCAGATTTCCAACTCTAGTTCTTGAAATCGTTTTTGTGTTAAATAAATGTTTTTATAATGAGAAAAAAATTATCTCTATTTTCTTTTTTAACTGACTTCAAAAAAGGAGGAGGTTATCAATTCGACTAATTTTTTTTTTGTATCTATGTTACCTGATTTCTTCGCCAATTATGATTACGATGATTTTTTTGCATTGGGTTCAGTCTAGCTTCCGATTGGTCCCGTTTTTATTTTCATTGGTATTGAACCTTTTTTGATATGTTTGTTCAGGCATAACTTCTTTGTTTATCAACCGATTTCAATGATTCTTTTTTTATTAGAAAGAGGGTACCTTAAGGGTAGTCCCATATTAATTTGGTCAAGTTCTGATGATATGATCAACGACGAAATAACGTAAATCTCCAATTCTCATGATCAAATAATCTAAATTATAATAAATAAAATCTTTTATAAAAAAGTCAGTGAATGAAATCCAATGGGACATTCCCCTCTGCCTCCTCTTTCAGTGGCAGTAACAATAATATATTGTATTTCATTTATAATATATTGTATTAAATGTAATTATGTGGAGAATGAAATCTATATATATAAAATTAAGGTTGTGTCTGTACATTGCTCCAAATCACGCGAAATTTTGGTTGCACACGTTTCAAGCAAAGCTATGAACGAAAACACCCTCAACAAAATTCCTGTCTGTCTGTCTGTCTGTCTGTCTGTCTGTTTCAGTGGTTTCCGAAAAGTTGCTCACGATTCACGTAAAAACGGCTGAAGGAATTATTATGAAATTTCATATTTACATCAGATATCTTCTAACTTACGTTTTTAGCTATATAACGTTTTGATATTTTGACCCCAGAAGGGGGTTTGGGGGGGCGCACGAATGAAAATTATCAAATAACTCCTAAACTATTAACCCTACAGCAAATTTTATGATAAACAAAGTTGTAGGGGATGTGATTTTTTGACAACTTTTGTTTAAAAAATATCCCCAAAAAACCTCCCCATAGTGGGTGAAAAAATGTTAATTCTTTCTCTTGGGCCAAACTCAACCAAATTTTGCATACATAATCTGTGGGTCACTAGAAGGCTACAAATGCAATGAGTGGAGGGTGAGGGTGGGGTACGAGGGCTGGGGGTCCAGGGGGCGTGCCCCCTGGCTAGCAAGAGGGCCGCCGAAGACGGGCCTTGCAGCTAGTACAATATGTTATTGTTACTGCCACTGAAAGAGGAGACAGAGGGGAATGTCCCATTGGATTTCATTCACTGACTTTTCAAAACCCTGAAGATGGAGGGAATAGCCTCCGAAACGTCGGTTTAAGAATAATAATATAATATAAATTATCTTCTTCTTTTTTGGACTGCCTCATCGATATCCACTCAATTTTAATTATTTTTTTTGGGATTGTTAAATATATATTTATGTTATGTTATTTTTAAATATCTACTCTTATTAAACGAGCAAAAATTGTATATATATATATTTGTATCTTAGTTCTATTTTGAAAACGGCTCTACCGATTTTGATGAAATCAACTTTATTAACAAGTTTTGACGATAAGAAAGCGATCTGGCTAGGTCTGGACCTCGACAAATTTAATCTTAATTGATCTTTTCTTAATTAAAGTATTTATTGATATATGAAAATCTCAATAAAAAGTTTGTTTACATTTTTTTCAATTATCTTTTAATTTTAAAACCCACTAATAGGTTATAACAAATATTATTATATTATATTAAAATTAGGATTTTTTTAATTAACAGGTGTCTAAATCATAACATTACAGGTGGATTCATAACAAAACAGGTGTGTTTACAAATAAAGTGGTTTTAGTGGCTTTTTTTTTATAAAACTTGTAAACAGATCTTATTTAATTTTATGATCCTATACGATTATTTTCCTATTTATTTTTTATAATGTTTATCAATATGAACAAATGTGGGCAAATTGGTGTACGAGTAAACAAATATACGCATAATATGTTGTCCTCTAGAAAGCAAGAAATGCAAAAATTGGGTGCGGGGTGGGGTGGATGTGGGGGGTGCAGGGTGTGTGGTATCCGGAGGTGGGCGTAGTGGGGGTGACGAGGTGGGTGGTTTCGGGGGGGGGGGGGTCCAAGGGGCCTGCACTATATATATTTGTATTTTTTAATTAGGTTACCGTGCATTGCTCAGTGGCTCCAGATACTTATATTTAATGCATAGTTTTTTTTTAGTAGTCTAAATCGAAAAATAGAAATACCTACTTAAAAATTAAACATAAAATATATTATTTAAAAATAACATAAGATAAATATATATTTAACAATCCCAAAAAATAATTAAAAGTTTACTTAAAAAAAATATTTTTTTTATAAAAATATTAATAATTTTATTATTTTTTGAAAAGGAATAATTAATATACATGTATTTTCCGAAAATGATTGAACTAGTACTAGACCACAGTCCAAGCGTAACACGTGACATGACTCGTCTCATTTTCAGTCTTTATAAACGATTAATAATAATTAACTAAAGTAGAATGTCCACGTATAGTATTTAATTAAAAAAAAATTAAAAAGTTAGTGTATATAAATTAGAAAAACAAAAAAGATACAAGATAAAATCTGACGTCATACTTGTAAATGAGAGATATATAGATAACGTTTAGATATATTGAAAAAATAATAATATATTAGTTTCTTAAAATTAATAAATTGACACGTTCTGATGTGGCCATCCACTTCACTTTACCATATACTTCTGGCTGAGTTTGGTACAATGGGCCTAGATATTAATTTTTTGACCCTACAACCCCCCCCCCCCATTTTGAGCGGTAAGTTTTTAAATTTTTAGTTATCTGGCAGCCCACTGACAAAATTTAGTTTAATTTGGTCCAAGGGCCTAGATTTTCATTTTTTGACCGCCCGCCCCTCCCCCATTTGGGCGGTTTGTTTTGCATTTTTGGTGTTCTGGCAGCCCACTGATTATGTATAGAAAATATGATTTAGTTTTCTCAAATGGCCTAGATTTTTATTTTTGACCCCTAATTTTAGCACCAGAAAAAATAAGCTGACGTGTTCTGATGTGGCCATCCACTTGACTTTATCATACAACGTGACCCCTCACTTATATTTAATATTTAATAAAATTATCTATAATCATGTAGGGGAGGGGGTTAGTTTTTGCATTTTTAGACTCTTGTGGGTCCACTGATTATGTATACAAAATTTGGTTCAGTTTGGTATAAGAGCCTAGATTTTTAATTTTAACCCCCCTCCACCCCCTTAATTTTGGGTCGATATGCACCAAAATCTAATCAGCTCTTAATCTCATTGGACTGAAACTACGTGCGAAATTTGGTTTCGATATTCACACTAGTTTTTGAGCTAGCTCGTACAAAAAATTTGGTAACGCACAAACTAACAGACAACCAGACAACCAGACAGTCTACCAGACATTTTGATAAAACAATTATTATCTAATTTTTTTGATGTTCACTTTAATAAGTGAAAAGTGGCTTTTTTGTAGACCGAAATGCCATGGTTTCGTTCAATTTTTTTAATCAAAATAGTTTCAGCCGTTTTTGAGATATTTCGAAAAAAAGAACAAAAAAAAAACCAAAAAAAAAAACACTTTTTTCATGCACATGTAGTAAAAATTATATTGATACTATTTTATAAATTCTTTGTAAATTTATTTTTAAAAATTATGATTTTTTAAAAGAAACTAAGATTAAATCAGAAAAAATATGATTTTACATACTTGATTTAAGGTGGTGAATTTTTCTTGATTAAATATTAAATAGGAATAAATAAAAAAAAAAGACTATTTACATAAATGAACAAATTAACAATAAATTCTCCTGCTTGTTAGATTCGCTTGGCCAATAAATCAATATATATATATATATATATATATATATATATATATATATATATATACGTGTACATATATATCCCTAATATATTAAAATTTAATATAATTATTTTTTAAGAAAAAAATAAGAAGCTTTCTATTCTGGTACGATATGTATAATAAAATACTATTATATTATTAATTAATATATTATATTAATTATTATATTATTAATTAATAATTTTAAAGAGGACGGGAATTAGAAATGGAGAGTTTTAACTTTTCCTAGAAAGTAAAGTCAGGTTAGGAAAATGGACAACAATCGAAATTGAGTTCCATACATCCAGTGGCGTAGCCAGAAAATTTTCATGGGGGGGGGGGGTGGAGGGTCAATCCACAAAGCAAAATATTTAGTGGGATTTTTTTTTATGAAAACAAATAGGTACTTCCAGAAATTAAAAAATCACATAATTCTTGATTAAACATATGAAATATATTTAATTACGGTTAGTTTGCCATAAGAAACTGTTTGTCGTTACCGTTACTCATTCCATGAGCCCTGTGCCCTTGGGGGGTTCTGAATCTTTCAACGTAATTTTCACCACCTTCAAGGCGTTTGATTAAATTGAATATTTGGATACGTATTAAGAATCGATGACAATACAATTTTAAACAATCGAGCCGAAAGATATATGAGACACCATATTTATTTTATTATTCTTGAAATTTTTTGAAAATAGAAATAAGTATTTGGACCTGAAGATTGCGATATTTTCTCATCGAATGCACCCCTCAAAATTATTTCATAAATATGATGTCGACCGGGTAAATACAGAATATTTCGTTGCAATATTTGTTCAAGATAGACACACGCGCCTCGAAAACGTCCCATATTTGAAGATGTTGTATCACAACAAACAGCTTGTACTTTATCGGAAAGCCCCCAATCTTGCAACAGTTTGTGCACCGCAAAGGCTTGGTTCGTTCCACCACCAGATTCGATTTTCGGAATTCCAAGCATTTTTTCTTTTCCATCGTACGTTATTAAAACTGCATTTCTACAGTAACCTGTCAACTTTTATCTTTCCGATTAAATCTGGTAAAAGCTTTCCGTCCCAATGAACAGTCAGTAATCGCGGGCTTTAAAAGCTGCAAAAAAAATTTCCGGCCAGTTCTTTTCGAAAAAGTGTTCGATAACGTCTAATTGACGTTCGATTTATTATAAAATCGTTTGCCCAAGAGCTTCAGCAGTTGCTGCTATAATCCGAACTGCTTCACTGTCACTCACTTTGCAATTGTCGAGGGTCGCTACAAGTTTTGAAGTACTTCTTTTTGAGCACGTCTTCTTTTTGGGGTTACTTGGGCCAGGTTCATCCTCGAATACAATACTACCTTCTTCATCCGGGTTCTGTCTCTCTTCTTCAGGGGATGTTGCTGACGACTACAGTTCTACAGTTTCTTCTAAAATTAAACATTAAACAAATTTTTTTTAAGTTTATAAAAACAGTTGAAAATAAATTATTCTCTATTCATTAGACTTTCGCTGAACATTCAGAGAGAGTTTAGAGTTCACAGAGAAGAGAGAAAAAAAGACGTGTTTTGAGAAGAAAACATTAATATAAATTGATTGATAAGAATTTTGCTGGCTTGGTGTGTACTGGATATATTAATTTTTTATTGTTAAGGATAAATAAATTGAATTGCTTCTTTCCAGTAATTTATTTTGTTATTCAAATGGTTAATCCAAATATATCAAGAGCGCTTTTGGCATCTCTTCCTCAGTGGAAACTGTGGGACCACACAATAGGCAAGTCAGTGAGTTATTATTAATTACAGATGTCAAAAGGTACTCACCCACTCCCCCACCAATGTGCCGACCCCATAAGTTTCTAAAGAACATTGATAAAAGCTTGATTACACAAAACACACATACATATATATATACAAATTCAAAATGAGATAACATGCGAGTATATACAATTATTTACATCTCTTTATAATGAAGTCCGAATGAAATTTAAAAAATCAAAAATTAATCAGTACTCGAGCTGGTTTAAATTTAACATGAACTAATTAATGTTAATGACCAGTCAAGGGAAGGTCAACGACCACAATATTGTCTACGTTTTTTGGCACGCGGAATTAATTAATAAAAAAAGCATAAATGTTTATTTTTTTGTCATTTCTATTAAAATTTTGTATTCCCTCATTAAAAAACCCGTGTCTACCTTGTAATTTACTGTGTTTTTCAGGCTTTGTTGGATGAAACACGATTCCTTGAAAAAACGTTTTGTTTTATTTTTTTCATAGTCAATTATATTAAAATTTTCAAAATCAAAATTATGACCCTCAGTCCGCGCATGTTGTGCTAATGCTGTTTGGTTGTTGTTCTCTTTTTTAAGCACAGATCTTTTGTGCTCATATAATCTTTTTTCCATAGGTCTACCTGTTGTGCCTATATAAATTTTATTACAATCAATGCAAGATATTTTATAAACTACATTACATTGATTGATTTTTTCTATTTTGTCTTTGTTATTGAAAAGGAAAGACAAATTATTGCCTATTTTTGGCACTAGATCTATTTTATATTTGGAGAACAACAACTTTAGCTTATGATACGCGGGTGTGAAAGTCATAACCTGTAGCCTCTCTGGTTGAGAATTGTCAATTTTAGCTTCATTAACCACAGGTACTGATCTTGTTATCTTATTCAAGGTCTCGTGTATCGTCCTGCTTATCAATGATCGGGGGTAATTATTACAACTGGCAATTTGACTATATTTTCCTTCCAAAAAGATTTATTGCTTAATTTTAGCATTCTCCATAATAAACCACTAATTACGTTGATCCTATGAGTGGGGGGACTATTTGAATTGAAGTTTAGTATTACACCACTCGCATAAGGTTTTTTGTACCAGTTTATAAGTAAATTGTTATTGTTGTTAATTAGCTCCATATCAAGAAACGGTAGCTTACCATCGACTTCGATCTCATATGTGAACTTAATGTCTTTATTATAATTATCAATTTCACTTAGGAATTTTTTAATGTTATCTTCGTTGATGGCTGTTATGGCGTCATCAACATATTGATAGAAAAATGTTCTGTACAAACTGATGGGGTCGGCACATTGGTGGGGGGGGGGGGGTCAGTACCTTTAGACATCCTGTAATTAATAATAACTCACTCACTTGTAGAGATGGGTAGTTCGTGAACGAACTAGTTCAAATGAACTATTCTTAAAAATGAACTAAGATGAGCGGTCACTTTTTTGGTGAACTATAGTTCAATCGTTCAATCGACTTCGGGATTGTTCGGCTGAAGTCGGCTATCTCCATATAACCTGTACATCTACAACCCACTCCTCATGCCTCAATGCTGCCAACGGCGAAAAAACAATTAACAGAATACCTAAACACCATTAATTTAAAATTTAATTAAAAACTCAATCAGGAATGCTAATCGAATATAATATATAAAATAATAAAAGATCAAAAATATTTAACATTTTTAACCGACTTCAAAAAAGGAGGAGGTTCTCTATTCGATTGAATTTTTTTTTTTTTTTTTTTTTTGTGGCTATGTTACCTCATATCTCCGCCAATTGTCAACCGATTTTGAAAATTTTTTTTGCATTGGGTCCAGTCTAGCTTCCGATTGGTCCCATTTTTTTTCGATTTTTTTTCATAGGTATTAGACCTTTTTTATTAGGTTTGTTTAGACCTAACCTCTTTGTTTATGAACCGATTTCGATGGTTCTTTTTTATCCGAAAGGGGGTGTCTTAGGGATGATTGTCATATATTAATTTGGTCAAGTTCTGATGATATAATCACTATTAATAACATCACTAAAAAGAGAAAAATAAAAATTTTTTAAGAAAAAATAAAAATGACTTCAAAAATAAATGCAACAAATATAAAAATACACTAAAAGGTATAAAATAATTATTATCTTATTTAGTTACAACTAAACGACGAAATATTAACACGAAATTACTTTTTGAAGTTGGTGCCAAACATATACCTTTTATGAATCGCACTCGACGGATCTTACTTAGTACGTTTGGCGGGTACGCTCGCTTATAGGTATAGTTTGTTTGGCACTCGACTTTAAAAAGTAATTTCGTGTTAATATTTCGTCGTTTAGTTGTAACTAAATAAGATAATAATTATTTTATACCTTTTAGTGTATTTTTATATTTGTTGCATTTAATTTTTTGAAGTCGGTTCTTTATTTTTTCTTAAATTTTTTTTATAATATTTTAAATGGAATATATTATATATATTTTTTAAATATTTCAAATGGAATTTTTCACTACTTTTTTTATTAATTTAAATTGAATATTTAATGAAATTAAATAATTATTTGTTTAATTATTAAAAAAAAATGTTTGGTTCTCATTTGGAAAAGCCTAAAATTTTTATTGAACAATTTGTAACTGGATAAGAAATAAGAATATTCTTACTTCTTGAACGGTTCTTATTTCTTAGTTGCTAAGTTCACATAGTTCACTTAGTTTAGTTCTTTTTCTTTAGTTCTTTAGTTCAACTAGTTCTTAGTATCTTAGTTCATAACATTTACCTTTTAACTTTAGTTCCTAGTTCAGAGTTCACTTATCGTTCACAGGTTTCTAGTTCACCTTCAGAGTTCAAACTTATTTCCATTTCAAATAAAAATTAAATTATTTTTAATGATTTAAATATTTTTATCTGTTATGAAAGCTCAAACGCAAATAAAAGCAATGCAATTAATTATGCAGTTGATTTTTAATTTTATTTTCTGTAATTTCATTTTTCACATTATAGAGATATATACTTATTTTTTTATTTTTAAATATTTATTATTTATATAAAAAAAATTCTCTTATGGTCTGCACCTGCAGAGGTCTACATCTGCAAATATACCAACCAAATTATTTTCATCCTCATAAAAATTAAATGAACTAATCAGGGGTGGCCAAAACGCCGACCGCAAGGGCCTATAAACATTAATTTTTTTTTTTAATAACATTAAATTTTAAAATAAAGTTCTATGTGTGTGGGGGGCGCCTTTGACCCCCCCCCCCCCACCCCACCCCGCTTGGACAATTCGATCGCGACACACTTTCGAGATAAAAAGCAGATCTTATATAAAATTAAATTAGGTTGGAGTTGGTGGTGTTTCGCAAGGAGAAAAATTAAAATACAAAGATTTTTTTTAGTTTACTCTATATATTTCGAGCTCTTAACTCATCGTCAATTATCTGTTTTCTACTCAATGTTCAATAGATTAGAAAACATTCCTTTAACCTCAGAACACTATAACCATGAATTAGCTATCATCCACAAAATAAGCGATAATAACAATTACCCCCGACACTTGATCGACAATATTCAGAAAAAGGTAATTTATAAAATAACAGCCCCCCTTTTATATTCCATCATCCCAACAAAAGAAAAAAACTTTAAAAAACTTTATTTCCATTCTCCACTCAGCTACCCTATAGCTAATATGTTTCGCAAACTTAATATCACCCCCGCATTCTATAACAGAAACAACCTTTCATCCATATTGGTTAACAATAAAATCGATATAATAAAACCAACAACAATGAGTGGTGTATATAAATTGCAATGTAATGACTGTCAATCATTTTATATCGGGCAAACAGGCAGATCTTTCAATCAACGCCACGTTGAACATATGAGATCTCTTCGCAATCTACAGGTGAATAGTTTGAACCCAAATGCCCCCCCTCTTAGTTATACTTCGGCTTTTGCAGATCATTTGTTTGACCACAACCATTCACCTTCATCGACCAACCTCCCTTTACATTTTATTCCAAAAAGTAGGAAATTGGATTTATTGGAGTCAGCTGAAATTAAAAAGGCCATACACCTTAATCAAAACATCTTGAACAATCAAACAGACATCAAAACTTCACCAATAATTGACATCTTAATCAATGATATTTAATTTGAATTGGAGTGCGATGAGGGTGTATGGTGGGTTTATTTTTAATTTTATTTATTTATTTTTTAAATAGAAAATGAGAGATTAAATTTTCGCTATGCACCCTCATTGCATTCTATAGTTTATTGCCTTCCTTTATTACACATACATAATTTTCGGCAACTTTCAAGTATAAATATCTTTTCTTTGTCCCAGCCCTTTGTCCCTACATCTGGTCATTCGGCTTTCTAAAGCCATTCCATCCTTCTGATAATTCTTTCATATTTACACTATGTCATAAATAACTGTCCATCATATTAAAATTAAAATAAATTCTGTTCAAAATATCATGTTATCTTTAGTCAATGTTCTCCTGACGATGAGTTAAGAGCTCGAAATATATAGAGTAAACTAAAAAAATCTTTGTATTTTAATTTTTCTCCTTGTGAAACACCACCAACTCCAACCTAATTTAATTTTAACAATGTTTCACTATAAACCAACACCGCGTTCCCTAAATTTTTTTAGATCTTATATACATCGGCCACCTCTGAACTACATAGTTCAATTGAACTAGTTCCATATAATGAACGAACTATAAAAGAACTATTCCCTAAAAAGAACGATTTTTCCCATCTCTACTCACTTGCCTATTGTGTGGTCCCACAGTTTCCACTGAGGAAGAGATGCCGAGAGCGCTCTCGAAATATTTGGATTAACCATTTGAATAATAAAATAAATTACTGGAAAGAAGCAATTCAATTTATTTATCCTTAACAATAAAAAAAATTGATTGATTAATAATATTAATATATTTAAATATATAATTAATGATAATATAGCGTAGAATCGCTACATTTTCATATTTTGTGTACGCCTAGGAGGTAGGCAACGCGTCATAATATTCAATTCACTTAATTTTTTCTTCTCATTTGCTGTATGTGTTTTAATAATGACTGAATAACGAAGGTAGGGGCTGGATTTCACAAAATAATGTTTATTAATTACATTGCAATCGATGTTTTTATTCTTTGTTTCAATTTAACGACGTATAACAAAATATAGTGACAGAATAAAGCGAAATTCCTAAAATTTGGGATTTTCAAATGAGATGCGCCATATCAAAGGGTTGTCCGATCGATCTCAAATTTTGTACATATTATTTTCTTACCCAACCTCACAATTTGAGGGGGCGTCCCGAAAACTTTTTGGAAAAAAAAATTTCACCAGGTATAGCTAAGGTCCACCCTAGTACACACGTATTGAAAATGGTGGTGAGGAAGCTAATAACTTCTTCCTTCAGTTAAAACCTTTATTTTAATATTATTTTTAATTTAAAATTCTGGTAAAAAGGTCGATTTTTATTTGAGAGCCATTTTCAAATTAAAAAAAATACAAATATATATAGTATTCGCCCACTGTACCCCGCCCCCGCTTGACCCCATCCCCGAAACCTCGCCCTACCCCCGAATCCCCCACCACTGCACCCCACCTCTTGCACTTGTTTTGATTCAACCATATGATTCATTAAGTACATGACAACAACTCTACCGGGGAAAGAAGACGGGGTCGTCCAAGAAAACGATGGAAAGACGCTCTGGAACAAACAGGCTGTTAGCCTAACAATAAGAAGAAGAAGAATTAATATAATATAATATATTATTAAAGTAATCTTAAGAGAAATATAAAATAAAAAAATAAAAAACAATTTAGATTCTAGACTCAAAATTTTCTACTTTAGCTGAGAACATGAGGATAAGTACTTTTTTACTTGATAACCCTTTGAAATCACCTTAGGAAACAACACTTTATCTTATAGAACTTGGCTATTAATAAGGTAACAAAAAGAAAAGAGAAGAATACCCAGAGATGAGGTAAGAAAAAGAGTATGAGTAAGAGTAAGAGTAATCTAATCAGCAGGTAATTTGAAATTGACATGTTGCTCTAAATTCAATTAATTAAAATGCTGGACCAGAGAGCGGTATAAAAGACACGGCAATTTCCTGCTCCTTATCATTCAGTTGAGAGTACAAACCAGAGACCTACAACCTAAAAATGACTGGGAAATTCATCTGCCTTCTTTTGGCCCTGGCCGCTGTTCAGGTAAACAATTTTAAATTTACAAATTCTTCTCAATATCCAATTAAATTGTATTTAACAATATTTTAAAGAATTTTAGTAAATAACATTTAAATAAATTTGATAACGTGTGTAGTCATCCTGTTACGACAACATTTTGATTTTTAATATAATAATAAAACTTGAGTAAGATACGAGGTAGGTTTCATAAAAAAAGAAATAAAACAAAATTGAGTTTTGAATTCGATATATTTCGGGGGTTAGCCCATCATCAGGAGTCTAAGAAAACTGATTATATATTGGAAAAATAGTTTTACAAGTAACAATTTTTAAAAAAAATTTTTTAACTGTATGTGGTGAGGGGAAAGTAGGGGAAGAGGAGAAGTTGTTCTAAGAATTAATATTTTGTATTGAGATTTGAACTGGCTGAAAGGAATCTTATAATATATACGTGCTTTTATAATAACGAATGGACAAGTACCTGAGAAGGTACTACTTGAAAGGTGCATGAGAGAGTACAATTACTCTAGTATATTCAATGTGCGAACAATGGAAGGAATGTTTATTTAATTTATTATAACATATAATCAATAATTGTATTTTTATACACTTCCAATTGATTATTTAAAATATATTTGAATTATTAGAGAGGGCTATTTTTATTTCGGTGGATTCCAAGAGATCCAATTTATAGCCTTTTCTTTCGAAATGAATGGGGATAGGGTTATTATTAGAGGTTGAATAGTTAGATTCATGTAAGTGAATTGCGAAGGCTGAGGTCGAATCTAAATTAATGTTATCGGATTTATTGAGATGATTAAGAGCTCTTACATGCTCGGAGTAACGTATTTTGAAAGCGCGACCTGTCTGCCCAATATAAAAAGCATCACAATCTTGACAAGTTAATTTATACACTCCGGATTTGTCTAATTTATCAATTTTGTCTATTTTATTGTTAATTAATTGGGAGCCTAAATTGTTGTTGTTGTATAAAGCAGGAGTGATTCCATATGATCTAAGGGTATAAGCTAATGGAGATGTCAGATGATTAGAAATGAAGGGTATTCTTCTGTATATTTTTTCAGTTCCCGATTCTAATGAGTGTAAGTGTGAAATAGTGAATTTACGTTTGATTTTATTATAAATTTTGTTGATAGTCGAAATGTTATATCCATTATTCAGGGCTATATTCTGAATGATGTTAAGCTCTTTATTGAAATTTATAGTATTCATGGGTATACTGAGGAGTCTATGAATCATTGAATAGAATGCTGCAAATTTTGTATTAATGGGATGATTAGATGAGAAGGGAATGACTGTGTCCGTGAAAGTGGGTTTTCAATATATTTCATAGTGTAATTTTTGATGTGAAATAGTTATTTGAAGGTCCAAGAAAGCGAGAGTATTATTTGTACCTATTTCAGAAGTAAATTGTATATTATCATGGAGATTATTAAGATATTGTTGGAATAGATTAATTTGTCTTTTAGTGCCAGACCATATGACAAAGATATCGTCTACATATCTACGCCAGAACACAATATCTTTGAAATAATGGTTGTTTGGGTTAAGAATGCTTTGTTCTAAATGGGACATATAAATTTCTGAAAGCAAGGGGCTAAGGGGACTACCCATGGCTAATCCTTTTTTGTGGTTTATAGTAGTTACTAGAATCCACCGAAATAAAAATAGCCCTCTCTAATAATTTAAATATTTTAAATAATCAATTGGAAGTGTATAAAAATACAATTATTGATTATATGTTATAATAAATTAAATAAACATTCCTTCCATTGTTCGCACATTGAATATACTAGGGTAATTGTACTCTCTCATGCACCTTTCAAGTTGTACCTTCTCAGGTACTTGTCCATTCGTTATTATAAAAGCACGTATAGATTCCTTTCAGCCAGTTCAAATCTCAATAGAAAATATTAATTCTTAGAACAACTTCTCCTCTTCCCCTACTTTCCCCTCACCATATACAGTTAAAAATTTTTTTTTAAAAATTGTTACTTGTAAAACTATTTTTCCAATATATAATCAGTTTTCTTAGACTCCTGATGATGGGCTAACTCCCGAAATATATCGAATTCAAAACTCAATTTTGTTTTATTTCTTTTTTTGTGAAACCTACCTCGTATCTTACTCAAGTTTTATTATTATATTAAAATGTTTCACCTAGAACCAACACAGAACTCCTTAAAAGTTATTTTGATTTTTGTTTGCAACCCTTGACCAGAGAAAGGTTGACGATTTGTATGTTTTTTTCTCGAAGAGCTCGGAGAAAATGGTCTGGTAACGTAGCCCAAGCGATTTGACCTGTTTTCAGTCTTGACGCTGATTTAATGGTAGGGTAAGGTTGCTCAAGTCGTACCAGCGCCTAAGTCGTACCTCCTCAATATCTCGTCCACAATTTACAAAAAGCACCATCTTGTACCATGATCTTGAAGTGTTTAGTCGAACTAGTGCAGAAAAGTTGGCCGGCCGACTTCGTAAGGCAAAATAATCAAAAAATAAGTTTTATTCACAGTTTTGATTAAAATTTTGGGCTCATTTGTAAGCTTTTTCAAGAAGGAAGATGATACTTGTGTTCTTTCGTGTTATCTTACTATATTTATCGTATTCAGGCAATCATATAGGCATACTTAGGTAATTGAAGGAGAGATGTATTTCAAAGAAGAGAGTATTATTTAATATTGGTTTTTTATTAGTTAATTATAAGTATACATTTCTCCTGGCTGGAGAGCTTAAACTTGTGTCTCTCAACTGATTCTCATGTTCCAACTCTCAACACTAATTGACAACTGAGAACTGACTTAAAGCCTGCTCGCTTCTTTCCGAAAATTGCCTGACTTTTGAATGGAAATTTCCCAAAAACTTCTTATTGGCTAAATTCGTAATTAGAAGGGGGTTTTAAAATATTGAAAGTAGGGGGTACTTTTAGAACTTAATCTCTCGGGAAATTCTCACGGAAAGATGAAAAACCCAATGAATTTACAATCACATCTGGCGTTAAAAGCCATTCGACAGGATTTATTTATTAACCCAAATATGACAACTTACTTCAAATTTATTGAGGTCCACGAAAAAAAGTGCCGCACACAACAATCCCCCTCTTGCGTAGAGCAATGATAAATAATAATTCACATAGTAAAGAAACTAGAATTCTAGTTCGGTATCTCTCCGTTGGTAAACAGCGCTGACTGGTGGTCAAAATAAAAACTAACACATTCGGGTCGTATTTATTTTTATTGTTTAAAAAAAAATTATATAAAAAAAACAAGACAAGGTTCGAATCCGACTCGAGGCATCCAGCTAAAATCTGACCTCCGCGGGTAGAGACAAATTAAAAAAAAATATAACTGGTATCGTGATTAGGCTTATGGCTGGAAAGGCCGAAAAGCCAAAAAAAAAAAAAAAAAACAAGACAAAATAAACAATTTAGATTATTAGTTTGTTGTTTACTATCTTATGCAATTAGTTCAGTCATTTGGTAGTTTTACCTGGAAAGTTTACCGGGAGTTTTGAAAATGGGCAATTTTATAGATTTCGATGTACTCTTTCCGAATTTTAACTTTACCACCTCGTATGTTTGCCGTTCGGACCGCCATCTTGGAAAAATGGCGTCTAAAAACAGTTTTTTGACAATATCTCCTTTCCGACTCATTTCACGATAAAAACATTTATATACAAAATAAAACTAGAAAAAATTTTCTACAATTTATGTAATTTCCTTTTTTTTCGTAAAATCAATAGCTTTGGAGTACAAAGGCCGCAAACAATTATACATCTACGCCAACCCGTGACATTTAATTTTAACTGATTACATTTGTGAATTATAAAAAAATTGCAGTTTTTTTCCTTCATAAAATGAAAAACTTGATTTTTATCACATTGTCTAGGAAATTTTGTTGACTTGATCGTTTACTTGGACCACCTTTTTGATAAAACTCTTAGATTTATAGATATCCAGCATTTTCCATGACAGGAGATGATCCATTGTTTCAAAAAATCGTAGTTTTTCATTCATAAATTGAAAACCACTCATCCTAGAAACTTGATTCTCATCACATTGTCTAGCAAATTTTATTGACTTGAACATATACTTGGACCACTTTTTTGTTAAAACTCTTATATTTATAGATATCCAGCATTTTCCATTGTTTCAAAAAATCGCAGTTTTTCCTTCATTAAATGAAAACCACTCACCCTAGAAACTTGATTCCTATCTCATTCTCTATGAAATTTTATTTATTTGAATATTTACTTGGACTATTTTTTTGATAAAACTCTTAGACTTATAGATATCTTACATTTTCCGGACAGGATATGATCCGAATCCTCAAAAGCGTCATGGAAAATGCTAGTTATCTATAAATCTATAAGAGTTTTAACAAAAAGTCGTTCAAGTAAACGTTCAAGCTAACAAATTTTCCTGGACAATGAAATAGGAATTTCTTGTGAAAGTCGTCATCAGCTTGCATCAGTCCAGAGCCCATTAGCGAATTTGCGACTCTTAAAATGGTCGGTTGGCTTCAGTTCTTGAGTCAACGCAATCTTATACGGGCGGAGAGCTAAATCCTTCCGCAAAATTGGCCTTGTTGGGCGGTTTCGTCGCCCGAAAATTGGCGTAATCGCACGCAAAGTAGTCGCGATAGAACGTACAATTTGATAAAATAGTTGAATTATTTGCAAACGTTGTTGAAGCGTGTATCTCTCCATGATTAAATGGCATAGACTGACGTTTCAAAATGTGAAAGAATTGCGAAGCTAACTTCATTCTTATTCGAGAAATGTCAAAAACAAAATGCATCGTCCCTATTGAAAAACCCCTTGTATATTTTCGAGAAAACAACGCCAGCGCCTCTCTGGGGTAAAAGCAAACAAACAAGATGACCGATAATAGCTTTTTAGGATTGGCCAGTTCATAGCCAATGGCAAAGCGTTAAATTATTAGAACGATTCTGATTGGTCAGATAGAGATCTTGCTTAGCCAATGTGTTAAATAAATCTTTCCTTATTGTTGAATCAATTTCATTCAGCACATTCTTTCAATACTTACAGTATCAATTTAAATTTCAATTATTAAATTGGTATGAACGAGACGCTGCCCGCCAGGGGCTAGGGACGCCGGGCCGAAGGCCCGATCGTCAACTAGTTGTTAATAAATTTCGTTTTGCCACCAATCGATGCACGAGAATTTAAATAATAATCTGTCTAAATTTCAAAAAAAATGCTAAGAAAACCCATATGGGGTGAAACAACTACCTTAAAATAATAAATTGCATTTTTTTAATTTTATTTGTCATAAAGAATTAGTGGGTTTTAAAAGAATAATTTAAATTTCTTAATTTTATTTATCATAAACTATTTGTAGGTTATAAAATTAAAATTCCACTTCCCATTGAGCTTATATTGATAAGGCTAAAACATTTGTTGTTTTTTTCGTTAAAGGCTTACCAAGCGCCCCTGCACCCTCGAGTTCAGCCGTTGGACTTGATCCACGACCTTTTGGATAAACTGAAGGACCTGATCGAGCAAGCCGAAGGGATCGTCGGCAATCTCGAAGGCAATACCGCCGACGGTGGCCAGAAGTGGATTGACGAAGCCAACGGCGTCATCGAGGAGGTGGTCGGTATCGCCGAAGGAATCGTCGGTACCAGCGGCGACGAATGCGGTCAGGCCGCCGTTCCAGTCATCGACAAGGCCAAAACTGACGCCCAAGCTGCCGTCAAAGAATGCGTCTCTGGGGCCGTAGAGAAAGCCAATGCGGTAAGCCATTTAACATTGCATTTTTACTTTACCATACAGGGTATGGTCAAGTATTGTAATCGTGCATGAAAAAAGTGGGTTTTTTCTTTTTTTTCGAAATATCTCAAAAACGACTGAAACTATTTTGATTATAAAAATTGAGCGAAACCATGGAATTTCGCTCTACAAAAAAGCCCTAATAAGTGAACATCGAAAAAATTATATTTTTTTAGATAATAATTATTTTGTCAAAATGTCTGTTAGCTAGTCTGTCCGTTACCAAATTTTTGTGGACGAGCTAGCTCAAAAACTAGTGTGAATATCAAAACCAAATTTCATAAGTAGTTTTGGTCCATTGAGATTAAGAGCTGATTTAGATTTTGGTGGATATCGACCAAAAATTAAGGGGGTGGAGGGGTGGTTAAAAATTAAAAATCTAGGCCATTTGAGCAAACTCAACCAAATTTTGTATACATAATCAGTCGGACCCCAGAAGGCTAAAAATGCAAAAACTAACCTCCCAAAATTGGGTGGGGGTGTCAAAAAATGAAAATCTTGGCCATTTACCAAACTCAACCAAATTTTGTATACATAATCAGTGGGCCCCCAGAAGTCTAAAAATGGAACAACTAACCCCCCTCCCCTACATGATTATAAATAATTTGATTAAATATTAATTATAAGTGAGGGTTGTATGGTAAAGTCAAGTGGATGGCCACATCAGAACACGTCAGCTTATTTGGAATGAAGTTCCTTTACGGGGCTTGCAGTAGGAGATAACTGGCAGAAATCGTCACGTAACGGAAATGACCCTTCCAGGCCACCTGATTCAATGGAGGGGATATAAGCTGTATTAATAAATATTTAGAAAAAACAATGACCTTAGCGGAATTCGAACCTGAAGACTCTCGAATTTAAGATTTCGAGGCGGCGCATAGTGGTTTAGAATCAGAAAAACGTGATCGAAACCTCTACCTCCTTCAATAGTTGACTAAACAATGTGAAAATTCTAACTACAGGGGCTTCAAGTCATGTAGAATTGACTGACGAAAAATTTTTGGTGCAGCTTGTCATATAGGGGGGGGGGGGGGGGCGAAAATTAAAATCTAGGCTCTTGAACCAAACTTAACTAAATTTTGTATACATAATTAGTGGGCCCTCAAAAGTCTAAAAATTCAAAAACTATTCGCTCAAAATGAAGGGGAGGGTCAAAAAATGAAAATCTGGGCTCTTGGACCAAACTCAACCAAATTTTGTATACATAACATAGGTCGACAAAAATTTCTCCCCGTAAACTTAACAATGGATTCTAGTAGAGTTTTATACGCTGATTATCATGCAATTTCCCGATTTTTTACAACAGGTCAAAGTTTTGAGATATTATCGATCAAAATGACGAAAAAGGCCATTTTGACCTATTTTCGAGTCCCATTAGATATTAAACAGCAATATGTACAATCAAAATATTTTGTTGACGTAATAGAAAACAGCTTCCTCTTTGATTTTCAAATTACCACTTGTTTATAGTTCAATTAGAACCCGAGTTATCAGTAAAAAACTAAGACCATATGTTTTTATCTATGTTTACTGTCCTTTATAATCACGTAGTTTTAGTTATAACTCGAGTTCTAATTGAGCTAAAAATAAGTGGTAATTTGAAAATCAAAGAGGAAGCTGTTTTCTATTACCTCAACAAAATATTTTGATTTCAAATATTGCTGTCTAATATCTAATGGGACTAGAAAATAGGTCAAAATGGCCTTTTTCGTCATTTATCTACTCTTATTAAACGAGCAAAAATTGTATATTTATTTGTTTGTATATACATTTATTTATTTGTATATATATTTGTTTATATATTTGTATCTTGGTTATATTTTGAAAACGACTCTACCGATTTTGATGAAATTCACGGGTTAATGGGTTTTTGGGGTGACAATTCGATCTGTCACGGTCTCATCTTCGACAAAATTGTTTTTGATGGGTTTTTTCGTAATCAAATTAATTATTCTCAGGTAGACAAATCCCATTCTTAGGGGTTTAAAAAAGGTTTCCTTTTCTTTTTATACCCAGGCAGACAATGGGTTGTTTGTTTCATTGTTCTTAAAGGCCTTGAAGAAGTATTGTGATTGTGGATTTTAACATATTTTGTTCTCCCTAAAGTTTAGAAATATTAATAAACGTTTTATAATTGTTTTTATAAAGAACTTTATTTATTTAATAGAATAAAAATATATTTCGCATAAGCAGGTCTCAATTTTCTCAAAAAACAACACATTTTGATAGGTTTTATTTATTAACAATTGGATGAGTAAAAATGAATCATATGGTTGAATCAAAACAGGTGCAGGAGGTGGGGTGCAGTGGTGGGGGATCCGGGGGTGGGGTCAAGCGGGGTGGGGGTACAATGGGCGAATACTACATATATATATTTTTATTTTTATTAATTTGAAAACGGCTCTCAAATAAAAATCGACCTTTTTATCAGAATTTTAAATTTAAAATAATATTAAAATAAAGGTTTTAACTGAAGGAAGAAGTTACCGAGCATCGCTCGGTGCCTCCAGGTACTTATTATTATACCCACTACAAAGCAAACTTTATATGGAATATATTTTGGTGCACACTGAATAAAAAAATCATGAAATAAGTCTTAGGACAAGGAAAAAAAAATTTGTCTACCTGTGTAATTAGTGGGCCCCCAGAAGCCTAAAAATTTTTTTTGATCACCTTGTCTATGTTTTTCATTTGTATTTTTAACCGACTTCAAAAAAGGAGGGAGGTTCTCAATTCGACTGATTTATTTATTTTTTTTGTCTATGTTACCTGATATCCAATTGTGAACCTATTTAGATGATTTTTTTTGCATTGGGTTCAGTCTAGTTTCCGCTTGGTCCCGTTTTTTTTCATTGGTATTGGACCTTTTTTGATATGTTTGTTCAGACATAACTTCTTTGTTTATGGACTGATTTCGGTGATTCTTTTTTTATTAGAAAAGGGGTACCTTAGGGGTGATCCCATATTAATTTGGTTAGATTCTGATGTTATGATCAATGACGAAATAACGTAAATATCCAATTCTTATGAGCAAATAATCGAAATTATAATAAATAAAATATTTTATAAAAAAAAAACAATCTTAAAACGTTCATTTAAAACCCGCAAACGTTTTGAGAGAATTTCTATATTTATGAATTGAATATTTTTTATCCTTTTCTGATTCATTCGCCCGACGCTTTCTCTTACGAGATTCATGCAAGGTTTTATATTAACTCACTATTAATAACATCACTAAAAACAAGAAAAACAAAAATAATTTATATAAAATAAAAAAATTAAATGCAACAAATAAAATAATAAGAATTCAAAAATAAAATAAAATGCACTAAAAGATATAAAATAATTATTTTATTTAGTTACAACTAAACGATGAAATATTAACATGAAATCACTTTTTGAAGTCGGTGCCAAACAAACTAGATAAGCGAGCTTACCCGCCAAACGTACTAAGTAAGATCCGTCGAGTGTGATTCATAAAATGTATATGTTTGGCACCGACTTCAAAAATTGATTTCATGTTAATATTTCGTCGTTTAGTTGTAACTAAATTAGATAATTATTTTATACCTTTTGGTGCATTTTATTTGATTTTTAAGTTATTATTATTTTATTTGTTGCATTTAATTTTTTTGAAGTCGGTTTTATTTTATTTTTTTATAAAAATTATTTTTAACTTATTTTATTCAATTCAATATATCAACTGGAGCGAAAGGACCTACTTAATAAAACTAATTATTAACAGGTGGTTGGATCAAAATAGAACAAGTGGTTGATTAAATAACAAACAAATAAATTACAGAGCGAAGATCGTTCCTCCAGATACTAATTATACAATATAACAAATATTTCTAGATCCTTGCGGAAGTGGATCCTGAGCTGAAAGAAGCCGAAGCCGTTGTGACCGAGGTAGAGGACGGCATCGACGAGTGTAACGCGAAAGATGACTCGGTCAGCTGCTTAGCTGGCCTCGACAACAGCGAAGAACCCAAAGTTAATGGCATCGTTGAAAAGATTGTTCCTTTGATCACGGAAATCGTCAATTTGGAAAACGATTTGGACAGTTGCTTGGAGGAGAACGGGGCATTCTCTCAGCCGATATTAGAGACATCATCAAGGGCATTATAGTTTGTAGGCCATGATCTGAAACTAAAATGTAAATTGTTAAAAAAATCAAATAAATAAAATTATTTAATATGTTTTTATTTATTTATTTATTTATTGTCACCGGGAACAAAGCCCATTTAGACAGCACATCAGTAAAGTGTTAGTAGTGTTAGTGAGGGAGCCGAGTTTTAGCTGAGGCCAGCGCCTTAGCCAGCTCGGCCAATCCAACTCCCTTATTTAAAACCAAGGGGCGGATCCAGGGGGGGGCGATCCCCCCCCCATTCAGGCCCGTGCCTGGCGGGAGTGCAACACGTGCGTCGCACGCAGAGGCCAAAAAACGGCGGCCAAATCGACAGGGAATTTATAACAATTTTTTTATTTTTATGAACTTAAAATATGAGATATGAAATTTGTAAAGAAAAAACATATATTTTTTAAAATTTTTTTAAAATTGAAAGTAAAGTTCTATGTGTGTGTGGCGGGGGGGGGGGGGGGGGCGTCTCTGATGCTCGGTAAATTCTTCTTTCAGTTAAAATCTTTATTTTAATATTATTTTTAATTTAAAATTCTGATAAAAAGGTCGATTTTTATTTGAGAGCCGTTTTTAAATTAAAAAAGTACAAATATATCTTATAGTATTCGACCACTGTACCCCACACCTCCACTCTGCTCGACCCCACCCACAAAACCTCGCCCTACCCCCGGATCCCCTACCACTGCCCCCCACATCCACCACATCCACCCCCGCTCCACATCAAGATCGCTTTCTCATCCTCAAAACTTGTTAATAGAGTTTGTTTCATCAAAATCGTTAGAGCCGTTTTTAAAATAAAAAAAAAAAATACAAATACTTACATATATATACCTGGAAGACCGAGCTTTGTTCGGGTTTAGTTAATGCTTGACAACAACACACCACAATCTTAGTGCCTGGAGTCACCGAGCGATGCACGGTAACCCCTGACCCCCTCCTTTCCCGAAATCATACCTCCGCCCCCACCACTGCACCCCACCTTCTGCACCTCCCACATCCACCCGACCCCGCACCCAGTTTTTGCATTTCTATCTTTCTAATGGTCCACATATTATGTGTCTATTTGTTTACTCGTACACCAATTTGCCCACATTCGTTCATATTGATAAACATTATAAAAAATAAATAGGAAAATATTAATTAAAAAAAATAATCGTATAGGATCTGAAATAAAAACATAAAATTAAATAAGATTTGTTTCCAAGTTATATAAAAAATGCCACTTCAACCACTTTATTTGTAAACACACCTGTAATGTTATGATTTAGACACCTGTTAATTAAAAACAAACAAAAAATAAATTTATTAAACCAATTATTTTACATTAATTATGGTATACATAGTATTTTTGCTTCTATTCCGGAGATTACTTCTCCACCATCGAGTGTCCTTATTCATTTTTAGTCCTTGTTTTTAATAAGAGGAAAAATCTAATTAGATAAAAAAACCTCTTTTCCGATAATTATTTCAATTCCATTATTCCCCAATCAAGTCGATTGGTTTATCCTCCCTCCCATCCTCATCCCCTCTACAAACAAAAAATTCCTAATTTTATTATAATATAATAATATTTGCTATAACCTATTAGTGGGTTTTAAAATTAAAAAACCAATTAATAAATAAAAGATAATTGAAAAAAATGTAAACAAACTTTTTTATTGAGATTTTTATCTATCAATAATTACTTAAATTAACAAAAGATCAATTAAGATGAAATTTGTCGAGGTCCAGACCTAGCCAGATCGTTTTCTCATCCTCAAAACTCGTTAATAGATTTTGTTTCATCAAAATCGGTAGAGCCGTTTTCAAAATAAAACTAAGATACAAATATATAATATATACAAACAAATAAATATATAAATAATTTTTGCTCGTTAATATATATGTATTATCAGTGGCGTAGCCAGAAAATTTTGATGAGGGTGGGGGGGGGGGGCAATCAACAATGCAAAATATTTAGTGGGAATTTTTTTTATCTACTCTTATTAAAGGAGCAAAAATTGTATATATGGTATATATATATATATATATATATATATATATATGTTAACATTTAAATGAAAGCGAAAGTTAAAACTTTTATCCGGTCACTGCCCTATTTTGGTGCACTTGGGACCAGACTCGTTTTGATAGTGAACCAAGAGTTGAAAAAAGATACAGGACCCAGCCGGGTATGATCCGACATCTTCTGCGTTAAGCCTGCAAATGCCTTCTATAAATTTACTACCATTCTCATCTGTCTGTTTCGATTCCCCAAAGAATCAGACAGATGAGAATGGTAGTAAATTTATAGAAGGCATTTGCGGGCTTAACGCAGAAGATGTCGGATCATACCCGGCTGGGTCCTGTATCTTTTTTCAACTCTTGGTTCACTATCAAAACGAGTCTGGTCCCAAGTGCACCAAAATAGGGCAGTGACCGGATAAAAGTTTTAACTTTCGCTTTCATTTAAATGTTAATATATAAACATTCTAAATAATAATTTATTATTGAAAAACTGAACAAAATTCATCTGTTTCGATTCCCCAAAGAATCAGACGAGATGAGAATTGTAGTAAATTTATATATATATATAAGCTCGAAACACCCACACATGAAGACGAGTGGAAGGGGAAGACAAGCACAAGCAAGCGACATAATAGATTGAGACATCAAGCAGTAGAGAGTCAATTTAAAACGCTCATTTCAATCACAATTGTTAATATACAATATTTAAGAACCAGATATTATATAAATTCACTTCTAATAAACATCATTGTTAAAACTAAATAAAGGACCTGAAATTTCGAGTTTCACATTTCAGGTAAATAATATAAAACTCATTGTAAATATCTGTAAATATTAATAAACATTTCACATTTCAGTGGAACACGATTTTCATCTACCGCACACCCATCCTACTTATAAATATATATATTATATATTAATTTATATATTTATATATTTGTATCTTTGTTCTATTTTGAAAAGGGCTCTACCGATTTTGATGAAACCAAATCTATTAACAAGTTTTGAGAATGAGAAAACGATCTGGCTAGGTCTGGACCTCGACAAATTTAATCTTAATTTATCTTTTCTTAATTAAAGTAATTATTGATAGATGAAAATCTCAATAAAAAAGTTTGTTTACATTTTTTTCAATTATCTTTTATTTATTAATTGGTTTTTTAATTTAAAAACCCACTAATAGGTTATAACAAATATTGTTATATATTAGAATTTGCCAATTTAATTGTTTAAAATTCTCTTATTCAAAAACACCGACTAAAAATATTATCGCAAGCTCGAAAGAAGATGAAGTATAGTCGATGGTTGGGGGGAAGTAATCTCCGAAATCGAAGCCTCAAATACAATGTATACATTATTTCATGTAAAAAATTATTATTTATCATTTATTTAATTTATTAAATAACTCAATAAATTGTTGTTTAATTAATAAAATAATTATACGGAATTTATTTATATAACTATATGCACATAATCTGAGGACCACTAGAAAACTAGAAATGCAAAAACTGGGTGTGGGGTGGGGATGGATGTGGGGGTGCAGTTGTGGGGTCCGGGAGTGGGGCGAGGTGTGGGGTTTCGGGGCCGGGGTTTGGGTGTGGTAGGGCGGAGTGGGGGTGGCGGTGGGGGTGCAGTGATGGTGGAGAGGTTTCGAAGGGGGGGGGGGGGGGGTCCAGGGGCGTGTACTATATCTATTTGTTTTTGTTTTTTTAATTTGGTTACCGTGCATCGCTCGGAGTTTCCAGGTACTTAAAACAAATAGTCCAGTTAAATTGTGTTTGTACCCGGAAAGTTTTGGAGTATTAGTAATTTCTTTGACACTTTTAGTTTTTGGGTGTGCTGAATCCGAATCTGACGTTTGCTAACAAAATTTCGTGACGTAACATTGTCAAAAATGCAAAAAAAACCGTAAAAAATCTAATATTTTGACGTTTTTTTTGTTTATAACTCGAAAACTATCAACTTTTCGTAAATAACCTTCCTATTCAAAATGAAAGTTCATAAAATTTCATCTTAAATTTGTACTTTTTTAAGACTAGCTAATAAATTTTTAAGTTTAATAAAAATTAAATGAAACAATTTTAATTAGTACATTTTTCAAATAAATATAAGGCTTATTTTAATTAATACTTATAATGCTTAAAAGGGACAAATAACACGGTATAAAGTATAACAAAAAAGCGTTCTTTGCAATTAATTTTCAAATTTTCGGATTAAAATTAATAAAAAATGTCGAACTTTCCTTGATTCTTTCATCTGATAGGTATATCCCAAAATCTTTTTCAATAATTTTAAGTAGGCCCATATTCACTTGTCGCTAATAAAGGAAAAATTACAGTGAATACAGGCTTAGATTTTTAAAATGGCGGCCCTTTCAATTTAAAATTCTTTATTTATCAATAATTGTTACTTTTTTAAATTATCTTATATTTAATAAAATTTTAATAATTTATTTATAAACAAAATGACACCTTATTTTTGCACTTTGGTTAATTATTAACCGAGTTATGGTGGTTTTAGTCATGGTTAGTTATTCGTAAGTAAATGAAAAAAAGATGGTGCTGGATTCCAAACACAGATTGTTTGAATCATAGAGTATATAGAGAGGAAGGCTCCATAAGGGTCCCTATGTATTTTAGCGTATACGAGTTACAGAGCTCTCTGGCAGGGTCGTATACTGAAGCAAAATGGCGGGAACCGCATCTCATCGAGGAAAATTTTGGTGACGTCACACAGCGGATGATTCAAAATAATTTATCATGAGCTTATATACAGGGTGATTCACGGTCGATGGGACGTTATCCGTTTTATGTAAAACGGAAAGTCGGATTTTTCTGAAAATTTAGCACCTTATATTTTCTTATCTGTTCTATCGATCTAAAATATTTTCAGCCTTGCGACGTTTCGGCTTCCATTGAAAAGTCACAGCAACTATATTTTTTTTAGATAGATAGAACAGGTAAGAAAATGTAAGGTGGTAAATTTTCAGAAAAATCCGACTTTCTGTTTTACATAAAACGGATAACGTCCCATCGACCGTGAATCACCCTGTATATTAAAGAAAAAATTATTAATTGTTTTGTAATTAAAATAAATACAAATCTTTAAAATATATATATAATAAAATCGTACTTTTATTAAAAAAAAACTTTGGCAAATAATTAATGTAAAGATTTAAGTATCTTTTTTGAGTTTCTTTTTTTGAAAATAATTTAATTAAGATTCAGGGACTTTGAGGGACTAGGAGGAAATTCATATATAAAATAAATACTTGAAAATAATTTAAAATTAACCATTTTTTTATTTAGACCAAAAAATGACATTACAAATATTTTAATAAATAAATACAATCTTTTCAATGGAATTTTTGTGATTCGCATTCGCCAACATTAGTTATTTGAGGAAAACCTTCAAAGAATCACCTAGACACTTAAAAAATAAACAATATTTTTACTTTATTTTCTAATTGAAATGATCTTTTTTTTATTAAATTAAAATAAGATATATCTATTTACCTATAAAATATAGGCTATTCTTTATTTTAATAAAAATATGTATATATATGTTGTCGGCTTCTGGCACAAAATCTAATCAAGAGCCGGTGTTTGGAGACCTGTGGACGGACGGCTTTAATGTGGATACGAAATCACTTCATTCTGGAGAATCTCGCTGCAGACGTCGTGGATATTTTTTATAAATTGTTTTTGATTAAAAATTGTCAGAACATATAAAGAAATATTTATTATTTTCATGGATATCAGCAAATTGACACCAGCGTTTAGCTCTATAATTAAATTATTCAAGAATTAAAACATAAAAATCAAAGAAATAAATTATTAGTTAATTTTAAATAGGTTACTTACATTTCATTGCTTTTAGGGCGTCCAAAAAAAGTATGTTCTTTATCTGATTTTGTGTCGCGAAAACAACCTTTCACACAACATTGACGTCGAGAACTAGCCATATTTAATGATATTTTAATAGATAAATGTGTACGTTGGAAAATTCTAAATGAATGTTTGATAAAAGCAAAGCCTGTGGAATCTTTTATCTATGACAAAAACGAAATTGTCAGACTGAATGTCATTGTGACAATATGCTCTACTGAATGGCTCTTGGGACTCAAGAGTTTGAGCATGACCCGCTAGAGAGTGCTTGCTCCAAATACGCAAGCTTTCCTCTCTATATACTCTATGGTTTGAATTTCCATAATTAGTTGAATGAAGCGATGTAAGATGGCAGCATTGGAAAATGAATAAAGTTTAAATTCAAATATTCAAAATTCGATGATGGCCGATTTCATCTCATCCAATTAACTATGACTAACCTTTAATAATGTCAATAAAAAAACATCATAACTCGATTAATTGAAAACCGATTTTCAAAATTAAGGTATCATTTTATTCAGAATAAAATGCTTAATATTTTATTAAATAAAAGATAATTTGATAAAATAACTATTGAGATTTAAAGGATTGAATAATTGAGATATAGCCAACATGCTCAATTTTGAGATTCTATATTAATTGAAGGAGACAATAAAAGAGTGTGTCTTCTGCAGCAATTTCAGCAGAAGACACACTCTTTTATTGTCTCCTTCAATATATAATAGTTCTACTACTCACGGCACAAAAACTTTCAATTTAATTCTATATTAAGATGCAACTTTGTTTTAATTATAGCAAATTTAATCTAGTTTAAAAATATTAATAGATATATATTAATCCCCGGAACCCGTTCCTCGCTCCCCCCACTTCATCCCACCTCCTACACCCCACATCCTGCATCCTCCCACCGTACGCCACCCCCGAAACCCCGTACATCTCCCTGGACCCACCACCCCCGCCCACGCACCCAGTTTTTGCATTTCTAGCCTTCAGTGGTTCACAGATTATGTGTATATAGGTATATAAATAAATACGGTATAATTATTTTTTTTAATTAAATAACAATTTTTGAGTTCATCAATTAAATTGTCAAATTAATATTTATGGGATTTAAAACTCGATTTTTAATCAATTATTAAACCAATTATTTTACATTAATGTATACATTGTATTTGTGCTTCGACTCCGGAGATTACTTCTCCACCATCGACTGTCCTTGATCATCTTTTTAGTCCTTGTTTTTAATAAGAGGAAAAAACTAATTAAATAAAAAACCTCTTTTGCGATAATTATTCCAATTCCATGTTTAGTCCCTCCATTATAATCAATTAAATTGCCCAGCTTTTTAATATATAATAATAATTATAATGATCTTATTGTGGGATATAATACTAAAAAACCAATTATTTATTAAAAGGAAATTGAATAAAAATGTAAATAAATATTTTTATCGAGACAACCATCTGTGAATAATTATTTCAATTAACAAAAAATCCATCAAAAACAACTTAGCCGAAGATGAGACCGTGACAGATCGAATGTCCAACACAAAACCCTCATAACCAGTGAATTTCATCCAAATCGTTAGAGCCGTTTTCGAGAATCCGACCGGATATATATACAATTTTTGATCGTTTAATAAGAGTAGATAAGATATTATCAAAATATTAATTTCATCAGGAAACTCGATAGCTGAAGATCAAAGAGGTACTAAGAGGACAAACCAGAGACCATCAACCTAAAAATGACTGGGAAAGTCATCTGCCTTCTTTTGGCCCTGGCCGCTGTTCAGGTAAACAATTTAAAATTTACAAGACCTCGGGGGAGGGGGGAGCAGAATAAATTTAATAAACAATAATTAGTATCGTAAATTAGCTTATGGCTAGAAAGGCCAAAAGCCAAAAAAAATTTACAAATTCTTGTCAATATTCTTTTTTTTTTTTTTTTTAAAGGGCCTCCACATCTCCCCCTTATAGCCGCCCGATCCTCGCACTCAGGAACCGGTTGAGTGGCTCAGGGTGGGGCCGCAGCAGAACGGTGTGAAACCTTAGTATGCTGCGACCATGAATAAAATAATAATATTAAAAAAAAAAGGGAATACCGTATGTCGTCCAAACAATAAAAATAAATACACTGGGAAGAATAAATAAATAATCAAATAAATAAAACAAAAAATAAATATTTAGAACCCGAGTAAATATGAAAATTGATTAAAAAAATAAATAAAATCGCTGCACCATAGCTGCATAACGCCCGCACTTCATGCCCGCAATACCGCCGCACGCTAAATTTCTATTTCTTGCCAGCATAGCCGCACCAGCGCCGCAACAGAGCTGCACGGTATCTAATTTTTATTGAAACCCCTTGCTCCAACACAGCCGCAACATAGCTGAACGCTATTTAAGTTTTGTTTCTATCGTTGCTGCACCACCGCTGCAACACAACTACACGCTATTCAATTTTTGTTCCTATCGTTGATGCACCACCGCTGCAACACACCTGCACACTATATAAAAAAGGATAATGTGAATAAATAATTAATTAAAAAACGAATTAACTTTCAATTTTGTTAATAAATTTTATTAAAGATTCTGTAGCTTATAATGGTCATTTTCTTCATTCGGCATGTTATTACTAGGAGGAGTCTGATAATTTGTGTTATGATGAGAATGATAATTCTGATCTTCCAGTAAGGTTCGTCCATTTATTAGTGATGTGTCAGTAGCAGCTACAACGAACAATTACAATTTAATGTCAAAATTTATGAAAACAATTGATTTGCACTATAAATTTAATTTAATCTAAGGTTATAAATATCATCATGAGTATAAAGAATTATTTTTTTAATATATAAAAAATCTATGATTATTTTGTCGAGTGATGCAGCTACAGTACAGCGCTTGGTATGTTTCTCATATATTTTTATTATGGTGCGGTCATGTTGCGACGGTGTTGCGGCTATAAATTTTTTTTATACCGTCACAGGCGGGTTGCAGCGGTGTTGCGGGCATGCAAATCCCGTGCGGCGCTGTTGCAGCGACAGTGCGGCCAAATCCATTTTTACTCGGGAATATTTGTCATTGGGTTTGAAGAAATTGTTGTTAAATTATTTAAAAATAAATAATTTATAAAACAGATAAATAAAGGCAGGAAACCACCATGGTCCAATTAAATTTAAATTTTATAAATTATTTAAAGGATTTTCGTCATAACATATTCCAATAAATTTGATAATTTCAATGCATACGTAGGTACGTGTGTAGTCATCACCACGTGCGTAGAAAAGAGACGAATGAGAGTATGAGTAAGAGTAATCTAATCAGCAGGAAATTGACATGTTAGCGTAAATTCGATTGATTAAAGTGATTTATAAAAGAAACCTGCTCTTTAACACAGCCAGTTGAGAGGCCAATCCACAGAACATCAGCCTAAAAATGACTGTGAAATTCATCTGCTTCATTTTGGCCCTGGGCGTTGTGCAGGTAAACAATTTTAAATTTACAAATTCTTAATAAATCTACTCTTATTATACGAGCAAAAATTGTTTATATACATATATATTTGTATCTTAGTTCTATTTTGAAAACGGCTCTACCGATTTTGATGAAACAAAATCTATTACAAATTTTGAGGATGAGAAAACGATCTGGCTAGGTTTGGACCTCGACAAATTTCATCTTAATTGATCTTTTCTTAAATAAAGTAATTTTTGATAGATGAAAATGTCAATAAAAAAGTTTGTTTACATTTTTTTCAATTATTTTTATTTTTAATTGGTTTTTTAATTTTAAAACCCACTAATAGGTTATACCAAATATTGATATATATTAGAATTTGCCAATTTAATTGAATATAAGTTCGAGTATTAAATCCCACAAAGAGTTAATAAGAAATATGATTATATATTAGAATTTGGCAATTTAATTGATTATTCTAAAACTCTATAAATTTGTATTTAATTAAAAAAATATATTTGGAATTTATTTATATACCTATACATACATAATCTGTGGGCCACTAGAAAATTAGAAATACAAAAACTGGGGGGTGGGTGGTGCAGGAGATGGGTTGCAGGGTTGGTGGAGTTGCGGGTTCGGGGTCCAGGGGGCATAGCGGGGGTGCGGTGCGCGGGGCGGCACGGGGGTGGTTGTCCAGGGGGCGTGGCGGGGGTGTGGTGTTTGGGTGCGGTATGGGGCGTGGGTCCAGGAGCGTAGCGGGGCTGGTATGGGTGTGGGGTCCAGGGGGCAGGGTGCCGGGGTGGTTTTTATCAGAATTTTAAATTAAAAATAATATTAATATATAACTTTTGAACTGAAGCAAAAGTTGCCGAGCATCGCTCGGTGGCTTCAGATACTAATTTAATAATTTTGCGACACTGTCCTAGTCATTTCAGAGTGTATCGAGCAAGTCTTCTGGATTAATTCGAGTTCCAATTTCGCTATTTTGACCTGTTTCGATTTCTTCGCACTTTTACATTTCCAGTTTTTTTCTTTTAACAGATTTACAACACGACAAAAAATTTTTAAGAAAAAAATAAATCAGACTTCAAAAAAATTAAATGCAACAAATAAAATACACTAAAAGGTATAAAATAATTATTATCTTATTTAGTTACAACTAAACGACGAAATATTAACATGAAATTACTTTTAGAAGTCGGTACCAAACAAACTATACCTATAAGCGAGCGTACCCGCCAAACATACTAAGTAAAATCCGTCGAGTCCGATTCATAAAAGGTATATGTTTGGCACCGACTTAAAAAAGTAATTTCATGTTAATATTTCGTCGTTTAGCTGTAACTAAATAAGATAATAATTATTTTATACCTTTTAGTGTATTTTATTTGTTGCATTTAATTTTTTTGAAGTCTGATTTATTTTTTCTTAAAAATTTTTATTTTTCTCTTTTTAGTGATGTTATTAATAGTGATCCTATCATCAAAACTCGACCAAATTAATATTGCACCATCCCTAAGATACCCCCTTTCAAATAAAAAAAGAATCATCGAAATCGGTTCATAAACAAAGAAGTTAGTCTTGAACAAACCTAACAAAAAAGGTCTAATACCTACGAAAAAAAATGGGACCAATCGGAACGTAGACTGGACTCAATGCAAATTTTTTTTCCAAAATCGGTTGACAATTGGCGGAGATATGAGGTAACATAGGCACAAAAAAAAAAAAAAAAAAAATTCAGTCGAATAGAGAACCGCCTCCTTTTTTTGAAGTCGGTTAAAAATGAAGCTTGCGAGGGTGTATTCCTATCAATAAAATGCTCGGTATCCATTTCAATAGCACACCTCTATCTATCTATCTACCTATATATATACCCGGTGAGTTTTTTTATCTTGAGACAGTCTTATAACTCAAAAACTGTGTATTATATGAAAAAAGTTTCAAATAAAAGTTTATTTATATCAGGAGAGAAACTAAACTACGCTATTGTTTGTCGACCTAGAACAAACTTTCAAAGGTATTTCGAGGTCAAGTTCTGTTTTTTAAATGGAACCCTATATATTTATTTTCATATTCATAATCTACAAGAAAAACTGAGCAACTTTCATAAGAACTATTTTTTTATCGGACATCAAATAAACAAAAAATTAAATTAATTATTCGATCTCAAAAAAATCCTAATAATTATTTTTAACAATTATTTAACTTAATTATCAAATAATAATGATCAAATAATTAATTATTAAATAAATAATTTAATAATTTTGTGACAGTGCTCTGAGACATTCCAGAGTGTTATCGCAAGTCTTCTGGATGAATTCCAGTTTTTTTAAACAGATTTACAATACGATAAAATGAAGCTTGTGAGAGTGTATCCCTGTCAGGAAAACGCTCGGCATCCATTTCACTGGCAGCCTATGGCACACTTCTTCAACATTCACCATAAATTAAGACCATTTCAATTCTATCTTCAACAAAAAATGCTCCATATTTATTATGGTAATACAATATAAATATTTAGTGGATTGACACGAGAAAGAAACTTTTTCAAACTCAAAAAGTAGAAAATAATTTCTTAAATCTGTATATAATCTACTCTTATTAAACGAGCAAAAATTGTTTATATATATATATTTGTTTGTATCTTACTTCTATTTTGAAAACGGCTCTACCGATTTTGATGAAACAAATTCTATTAATAAGTTTTGAGGATGAAAAACCAATCTGGTTAGGTCTGGACCTCGACAAATTTCATCTTAATTGATCTTTTGTTAATTTAAGTAATTTCTTATAGATAAAAATCTCGATAAAAAAGTTTGTTTACATTTTTTTCAATTATCTTTTATTTATTAATTGTTTTTTTAATTTTAAAACCCACTAATAAGTTATAGCAAATATTATTATATTATATTAAAATTAGGAATTTTTTGTTTGTTTTTAATTAACAGGTGTCTAAATCATAACATTACAGATGTGTTTACAAATAAAGTGGTTGAAGTGGCTTTTTTTTATATAACTTGGAAACAAATCTTATTTAATTTTATGTTTTTATTCCAGATCCTATACTATAATTTTTTTATTATTATTTTCCTATTTTTTTTTTCATAATGTTTATCAATATGAACGAATGTGGGCAAATTGGTGTACGAGTAAACAAATATACACATAATATGTGGACTACTAGAAAGCTAGAAATGCAAAAACTGGGTGGGGGGTGGATGTGGGAGGTGCAGGAGGTGGGGTGCAGTTGTGTGGTATCCGGGGGTGGGAGGCGAGGTTGGGGTGGGGGTGTAGTGGTGGGGGCGAGGTGTGTGGTTTCGCGAGGGGTGGAGGGGTCAGGGGTTACCGTGCATCGCTCGGTGGCTCCAGGTACTAAAATATTAAAATCATTATAAACACTTATTTTCATTGTTGTGACTTTTCGATTTAATAATTAATTATTTGATAATTAAGTAGAATAATTGCTAAAAATAATTATTAGGATTTTTTTTAGATCTAATTGATTTAATGATTTTTTTTATTTGATGTCGTATAAAAAATAGTTCTAATGAAAGTTGTTAAGTTTTTTTCTAGATTAAGAATATGAACAACAACATATAGGTTACTATTTAAGAAACAGAACTTGATCTCGAAATACCCTTGAAAGCTTGTTCTAGGTCGATAAACCATAGCGTAGTTTAGTTTCCCCCTAATATAAATAAACTTTTATTTGAATATTTTTTCATATAATGCATTGCTTTTGAGTTATAAGATTGTCTCAAGATAAAAAAGCTCACGCGGTATATTTTCATTTTAATCAAATATTAAATCTTGTTTTTATTTTCCATCTAGGTTTACCCAGAAGCCCAGCCCATCGAAATGCTTTTGGAATTTCTCGAAATGTTAATCGATTCGATAAAATCCGACGTGTCCGACGTCGAAACCATCATCTCCGAAGGCCAGGAGTTGATTGAGAATAATTCGAGAGCCGATATCAAGGCCATCAGCAGTGTCGTTGAAGAAATCGTCAACTCCACCGGGGAATGCGGACAAGCCGCCGTTCCCAAAATCGACAAGGCCAAAAATGACACCGAATATGCTTTAAAACAGTGCCTCCAAGACCGCATCGATGAATGCAACGCGGTATAAAGCCAACTTCTATTTCATTCATGTTCTGATAAAATACAGATTAAAGATAAGTTTGTCCTGCCTCTTACCGGGGTAGAGAGGGCTTACCCTAGTGGGGTTTGGGTGGATTTTGGTGGGCGAGTTTCGTCTCTGTCTCAAGCTTAGGATTGACCTTCGCTAGTGAGAAGAGGTATGGTACCGCGACATTTCAGCCCCCGACAAAATATACAAAGGACAAAATATCCCCCGGCATAATATCTTCTGACAAAATATTCCCCAGTATAAAGTAGAATACAAAAGAGACATCGTGCTCGACGATTGGCTGTTCAGTTTTCAATGTGTGTTTGATTAGGAAAAAATGGGAGCCCCAAACACACCCCGCCCGGACCGTCTAAAAACCAGCCCGAAAAGGAGCTATACGAACCCAACCGACCCGACCTGAATATATATTAACCGAACCGGATTCGATTTGCATTACTCATAAGATTCACGCGGGGAATGGTTATTTTGTCATGAGATATTTTGTCTGAAGGGTATTTTGTTGGGGGATGTTTTGTCGGCGATATTTTGTCTTCTGCTGAAATGTCGCGGAATCAAGAGGTGTAGCCTCGAGGGATGAGAGGTACAGGACAAGAAATGAATCAAATACCGGTTGTGGTGAGATGATTGATTTACCTCGCTCAAGTCAAAGCATATAAAAGAAACCTTGCAGAAATGAAGTCTCTGCTTTGTTTGCCTTTGAGTTAATTTATCAGTTTATTGAGAAATATTCAATTTATATTACAGAGTAGTATACGTATCAAGTGATACGATATATAGACTGAAATGTTACAATTGTTTCTACAGAATATTCCAATAATAGGTTTGATTAATAATTTGTTCTTTGCGAGCGAACGCAGCGCCATCAGTCGGTCGCCGCTCGAACTACAAAATGCATAGCTAATTTTTAATTTGAATTAAGTCACTAGCTCATAACCCCAACACGTTTTACTCGGTGCGACTATCACGATGATCATTGAACAATAATCGTACAGGGTGACTCAAAATAAAGTTTATATTTGTTTAGCTTACTGCGCGAACCCAATGAGTCCGAGGGGTGTTAATTAGTAGCCTGGCTCTTGGGAATTCAGTCGCTATAGAGTGTTTCTTTGGAAGCGAGCTGCGCGTTGTCCGTGCGACAGTTTTACAAAAACGGCGGGTTTTCGGTGACTGTAGCACGTAGAAGATTCTCCAATATTCGAGGTTTTCGCCACTTAAATGATGCGCCAAGATTTTCTCCTTTTCGAAAATGGGTCAAAAAGTTTGAAGAGAACGGTACGACACTGGAAAAACTAAAATCCGGACATCAAGAACAGTAGAAAAACGAGGGGCGTGTTAATCAGTCTGTTCGTGACGATACGAATCTTTTAATTTTGAAGCGCTCAAGTTTTTTAAATGTGTACAGATCATCAAAACTTTGATAGGGTGTGGGGGCGAGGGGGGGGGGGGGGTTCTGACCCCCTAACCCCTCCTCCCGGTGTATACGCTACTGCTCTTAATTATAATTATATATGTATGTAAGCTTTCCGGTACCCCGCATAGTGTAATATTTTGTCCATTTTTGAAGTTTTGATGTCAAAAACGAAACGTTGAAATATTAATAATTTTTTTTTTTTTTTTTTTTTTTTTTTGCGTTTGGACCCTTGGGATTACGCAAAGCTTTTTGTTTCTTGCAAGGCCAGGATCTTGATTTTTTGTTTATCGAGTTCCATGGTCAGGCTATGTAATTTTCCTGGCCGGATGAGTGTGTTGATGTTAAAGGTGTCCAGGTATGTATGGATTTTTGGGGTTATTCTTCCATTGTTTTCCTCCTTGATTTCGTGATGGTTCGGATCCCCCAGAATCTGAATGTCCGGTTTCCACTCGAGGGTGGGTGGATTGGTTACCTTCTGGGGCAATCTTGTTTTGCCTCTCACAATTCATGGTTGCTTGTTACGAAATTTTGTCCTACGCATGCGCGAGAGTTTCGTAGAACCAGAGATTGTCAGTTTCTGGAGCCGATGGGCCTATTTGTTTTAGTAAATAAAATTATTCACTTTGCTTCTTGCTGGAATAAATTCAATTTCAATTTCAAAAGTTTTTATTTACAATAAACATATACAGGTACATATATTACAAGATTTAGGCAATAATTGACAGATTATATAATATACATTAAATATTTTCATTAGGTTTGCAACCACCTGCCTTGGATTATGGCTTATGTTGCTTTGATTTTTGTTCTTTGTGATTATGATAACTTCTTTTTTTGATACATACAAGTATATGTGAAATACTTACACCTAGATTTGTTTATATTAATTGATTCGTTAAGGGGTTTTTACAGGAAAAATTCAAAAGAACAACAACCTGTTTTTTAGATATAAAAAAGAATTTAGGCTTTTTGAGCCTTTACATTTGCTGGTGATTATGCCTAGACGTCTATAAGTCTCTGCAAATCTGGGGGTTTTCCTATATGAATTTTGAATAATTTGTTTCGTGTGTCTTGTTAATTTATTATGTTTAAGTTGATTATCAAAGAAGGACTTGGAAATTTTGAAAATGTGTTCGTCAATTTTTTCTAATTCGGCCAATTCATGGAAGTGTTTCTATTTTGGTGTATCTAGTTTTGTCTAAAATTAAGCGAAGACATTTGTTCTGGTATATTTGCAGAGGCTTGAGAGTCGTTTTGCTCACATGGCACCACGCTGGGGAGGCGTATGTGAGTGAAGGCCTAATCACAGATGTATATAACAGTCGTTTGTTCCTTTGAGACAGGAAAGAATTTCTTGACAAGAGAGGGAACATATTTTTCATATTTCTGTAGGCTTTTCTGAGTAAGTTCTTTATGTGCGACCTGAATGTTAGTCTTTTGTCCAGTTGAACTCCCAGGTATTTTGCTTCATCTTTCAGAGGGATTAACTGGTCATCGACTTTAAGAGGTTTGAAGATTGTATTGTCTTTGAGCTTTTTGGTGAATAGGATGTTTTCGGTTTTGTTAGGATTGATTTTTATTTTCCATTTTTTGAAAAAGATTATAATTTGGTCAAGGTGGATTTGTGCTCGTTTATTTGCCACTACTACGCTGAACGACCTGACAAATATTGCCGTGTCTTGTTTGCGTACAGAGCCAAATGGAGCATTTGTTGAATTGTGGGATGTCATTGATATAAAGAGAAAATAGCTTAGAGCCCAGAACTGAGCCTTGGGGAACTCCATTGCTAGGATCGAACTGATGAAGTCTAGGTTGATGTTCTCCTAATTGTATTAGAAAAGTTGGTGATTTAACCGATTACACTACCGACCCCTCTCTTAATAATAATAATAATAATATAATAATAATAATAATAATAATAATAATAATAATAATAATAATAATAATAATGAGTACCCAACTGTTTCTAGATCCATAAGGAAGCGGACCCAACGTTGGAAGAAGCCGATGCCCTTGTGAGCGAGATTGAGGATGTTATCAAGGCGTGCAACGCCAGTATCAACTGCCTCGAAGAACTCAGCGTCACCGAAGAACCCAAAATTTACTACATGATCTACGAAAAGCTCAGTAATTTGAATATTTCCAATTGGCAAAGGGACATGTGGCTCTGTGTGAAAGGAGTAAAGGCGTCCCTCGTAGGGGACATTCAGGCCATTGTCCTCGACATTCTAAAGTGTGGAATTGGGGCGGATTTAGAACCAAAAACATAAACAAAAATGATCCAATAATTGGAATATGCTCTTTATAAATAAATTATGAACAACATTTGGACACTTTCTGCTTTCCGCAATCGCTATCAACTTTCTTATTTTCTATGGAACCCACAAATATTTTTGCATCATTAGATTAGATTTTATTGTAAATACAAAAAAAAATAAACTGCAACGGATCGTTGCTAAACTTTATCCAAATTCATTTGAAATATTAATATGTTTGTTCCTTTATTATTAATCAGATATCACTTGCAATATGTAGTTCATATTGAAATTAATTCAAAAATAATTCTCATTTAAGAGTCGAGGAATAACCATCCTACATTGGATTTTTGACGTTTCGGTTTTTATTGGTAACCATTGCTGAAGACATAGAGGAATCGACTTAAAATCAAAAATAGCCATCGATTCTCATCTAATACTTGAGGAATAACAATTCTACATTAGGTTTTTGACGTTTCGATTATTATTGGTAACCATTGCTGAAGACATGGAGGAAACGACTTAAAATCAAAAATAACGATCGATTCTTATCTAATACTAGAGGAATAACCTTATTGAATTCCATTTTTGATGTTTTGACTATTAATGGAAACCTCTACTGAAAATGTAGAAGAATCGACTTAAAATCAAAAAGACTAAATTCTTTTTATGGCAAACAACTCAAGCTTGAGTTTTTGTTGTGTTACGAAAATTTTGGTGGGAGACCTCAGATTTCGATTCAAGGCCCCAAAACATATATATATGCAAAAAATCAGAACTCCTCCATAAACTTTCCTTATAAAAACTCAATTTGACTGGACTATAATATATGGATTCTGCCGGTGATTGATAACGAAAGTGGTCAGTCTAAGTAATTATTTATTTCTAGTTAGTTTCGAGATTAATTTAAGCTTTTATTATGTTACGACAACATTTTGATTTTTGGTTGCAGCCCTTCTTAACCAGAGAAAGGTTGACGATTTGTAGATTTATCTTGAACAATGTTCCCCGCAGAAAGGTCTTGGTAACGTGCCCAAGCGATCTGACCTGTTTCAGTCTTGATGCTGATTTGATGGCAATTGAAGGAGGAGATTTGTATTTAGAAGAGAGGATTATTTTGTATAGGTTTTTTATTAGTTAAATATAAGAATAAATTTCTCCTAGCTGAAGGCTGGAGAACTAAAAACTTATTTCTCTCAACTCCAATTGACAACTGACAATTGCCCTCAAGCAGCTTCAACTGAGGACTGCCCATAGATAAAAGATACTGGACTGCCTGTCCAACAGTGTTGCCAACGATTTGATTTATAAAACCGCTAGATCGGTTTTCCAAAATAGCTAGAAACCGCTAGATTTCCGATGCTAGCGCCATCTAGCGGTAGACTCAAAAAGTGAACAATTGCTCTCACAAGAAATGCATTGAGAATAATTTTTCTATGTGATTTAAATTTACTTATTACAATTCTTTTTACTAAATAAACTTTTTTAGCTTTAATAATAATAATAATACTCGATGATGAATAAAAATAATATGGTATTTAAAATATTTATTAAATATAGGATTCCAGCAAATTTTATAGCTGAAATTTATTTATATTTAACAAAGTTTCATTAAAGAGTCGTGAAGCTTTTGCTATTTCTTTTATTTAAAATATAAATATACAATAATATAAAAAAGAAAAAATATTTACTTATTGATTGTTTTATAATTAAAAAATAGAAATCTATTAAAAAACAATCTTAAAAACGTTTACAATAATATATACAAGAAATAAATAGGATATCTACTAAAAAATTTAATTTAATTTAATATACAAAAATAATAAAATGACTCGATTTTATATCATAGACGAAACAACGGACGTATCTACCAAAAAATTTAATTTAAGTAAATATACAAAAATAATAAATAGACGAATCATCAACTCGCGTATCTATTAAAAAATATAATTTAATTTAATATACAAAAATAATAAAGTGGCTCGATTTTTAATCATAGACGAAACAAAATGGACGTATCTACTAAAAAATTTAATTTAATTAAACAGTTTTTTAACCCATTACACAGTACAATTTGAAAAAATGAATAGTACATTCGAATAAAAGCTCGCGGCAGCACTGTTAATGATATTTACAAAAAGTTTTCAGTCTAAGCCAAATGGTAAATGAGAGAGAATTAATAATTTTTAAGGATTTAGGTGTCGGTTCTAGGTGAAACATTATAAGTAACTTATGAGGAGAATTTTCTAGGTTAGGTTTCACAAAAGGAGAGAGAATTAATTCTGTCTTTCTGTTCTAAATGCATTAATTTATCGAAAATCAGACAAATCTACGGTTTTCATAATATGTGTTTAAAAATTGTTAATAACCCATTGATATGTTTGTTTGATTTTTAAGTTTTTCTTACAATTGTACCTGATTTAAAAACTATATATTCGGTATTTTTATAATATATATTTGAATTCCTTCCCTGGGTTATACATTATAAATTATAATTTTGTTAAGGGAGAATTGTGTAAGTTCTTGTAAAACATTTTAAATAAAGTAAAGAAATTTTCTATAGAAACTTTTTAAAATTTAAAGTACTAAGTAGGACAACGACTAACTAAATCCCCTAGATTAGTCGTTTAGGGGATTTTATGTTAAACTAAAATAAAGATCGCGCGCTATATTTAAATTTAATTTTCAAAATATAATACAAGAGAGTAGAAAAGAAGATGCGACAGAGTGCCAAGTGCCAACAGTAATTTTGTTAATGTTGAAAATGTATTGTTAATAGAGGAATTTTGCTTAAAAAATTAATTTAACTTGATTTGTAAAAAAAAGCCAGAAATCCCGCCAGAAATGTTTGAAAAAAGCCAGATTTCCCGCTAGCCGCCAGATGAGATTTCTTCAAGCTAGATGGAGTAAAAAATAGCCAGATATAGCGGGAAAACCGCTAAATTGGCAACCCTGCTGTCCAACACGGACTGAACTCAAGCCTGGTCGCTTGTCGCGTGGAAATTTCCCAAAAACTTCTTATTGGCTAAATTCGTAATTAGCCGGGCGTTTTTTAAAATATTGAGGCCGCCCATTTTTAGAAATTTAGTCTCTCGGAAAATTCCCACAGAAGGACTGAATTTACAATCGACATGTGGTGTTAAAAGCTATCTAACAGGTGGACAATGTATTTTCCACTGGTCTATTGTTAACAAGCACGTTCGAGCATCAAAAAGGGAAGCTGGCTGCCAAAATATTACCCTTTGAATAATTATATTATAATAAGGAAAAATATATTCACCATGGACAACAATTATTAGGGTTTCATTTTATTTGTAAACGGAACCCCCCCCCAAAAAAAAATAAACGGCAACGGATCGTTGCTAAACTTTATCCAAATTCATTTGAAATATTAATATGTTTGTTCCTTTATTATTAATCAGATATCACTTGCAATTTGTAGTTCATATTGACATTAATTCAAAAATAATTCTCATTTAATAGTTGAGGAATAACCATTCTACATTTGATTTTTGACATTTCGGTTATTATTGTAACCATTGCTGAAGACATGGAGGAATCGACTTAAAATCAAAAATAGCCATCGATTCTCATCTAATACTTGAGGAATAACAATTCTACATTAGGTTTTTGACGTTTCGATTATTATTGGTAACCATTGCTGAAGACATGGAGGAATCGACTTAAAATCAAAAATAACGATCGATTCTCATCTAATACTAGAGGAATAACCTTATTGCATTCCATTTATGATGTTTTGACTATTAATGGCAACCTCAACTGAAAACGTGGAAGAATAGACTTAAAATCAAAAAGACTAAAATCTTTTTTGGTAAACAACTCAAGCTTGAAACTCAACTGAAAACGTGGAAGAATAGACTTAAAATCAAAAAGACTAAAATCTTTTTGGTAAACAACTCAAGCTTGAGTTGTTTACCAAAAAGTTTTTGATTTTAAGTCTATTCTTCCACGTTTTCAGTTGAGGTTGCCATTAATAGTCAAAACATCATAAATGGAATGCAATAAGGTTATTCCTCTAGTATTAGATGAGAATCGATCGTTATTTTTGATTTTAAGTCGATTCCTCCATGTCTTCAGCAATGGTTACCAATAATAATCGAAACGTCAAAACCTAATGTAGAATTGTTATTCCTCAAGTATTAGATGAGAATCGATGGCTATTTTTGATTTTAAGTCGATTCCTCCATGTCTTCAGCAATTACCAATAAAAACCGAAACGTCAAAAATCCAATATAGAATGGTTATTCCTCAAGTACTAGATGAGAATCAATCGCTATTTTTGGTTTAAAGTCGATTCCTCTATGTCTTCTGCAAAGGTAAGGGATAAGAAAACAACGCAGTTGCTATGGTTACTTATAAAATTTCCTCCCAAATTTTTAGCATTTCACAGAGAGAAGCCTATCCATTCTTATTTAAGCAAGGCTAAATGAGCTATATTAAAAGGTTCAAATGAATAAATTTTAAAGAATTAAAAAAATTAAAAAAAGGTACTATCTTACTCTAGAGTAAAGTACTTTAAAATATAATTTTACTAAAAACTTTATTTATCCTTTTTTGTGGTCCCCAAGGTACTTAATTAGGATATTAAATTTCATCAAAATTGGTTAAGTCATTTTCAAGATATTTAGAAAAAACTAAAAAAGTACTGAAATAAAGTACTAATGTTTGTGGGTCGATATGTGCCAAAAACTAATCAGCGCTTCATTTTGTTAAAAGAATGCTAGGTTTTCAATTTCATTTCAATCGGTGCAACGGTGTGGAAAAAATCGTGGGCCAAAAAAACGATAACATCCATCCATCCATCCATACATACATACATCCGCACGCACTAAATGAAAAAATGGCACTTTTTGGCCTTTCGACGAGACCCCATGTAATTTTTGGCAAAACCGTCACGTGCTAAAATTCAACCTAATTGAATACTACAATTTGTGACTTTAATTGAGTCCATGGGTTCCGTAGTCTTTACCTGAGGACCCTTTGAAGCCACGCTTGCCCCGAGAGCGATTACAATACTTTACCCATGCTTTGCATTGGATAAAGTAAAAAGTTAAAAACCTCTTCGCCCCCTCGTGTCTACGTGCCTGATTGAGTTAAGAGAGCCAAACTATTATTTATTTTCAAGAGAAATTACATCATCTTCACTAGGAAATTATTAAGATTTAAATGATAAAACTCTATAGGTACTATAGATAGATATGAGAGATCGATCGCTATCTGTCACAATTAGGAACACACGTTTGGTTAGATATTTATTAATTAAGTAGTTGGAGTATTTTTGAATCAAATTCCATTTAATTTATTGTGAACTTTCGACTAGAGACACTTTTAAAATCAATTCAAGTTAATTAATTTATGCGTACATCTCTCTCTTATCAGAACTACTAATTTAATTATTAATTTGTTTTTATTTATTTCAGGTATTAAAATAATAAATAAATTATTATTTTGATTATATCTCCCATTATTATTACAGATAACGAAGAAATCTGCTTTGTTTTAAGATTACTTCATCAATATATTATTATAAAGACTTATTATTACTATTATTATTGACTGCTGCCTCTTGATAGACTGGGCACTATTCTTAAGAAGAACTGAAATTTCCCATATTTGATTTAAGTTTCAACATTGTAGCTCAAACTACACTGAAGGGCAAAAAATCGACCCACCAATAAAAACTTTATTAAATAGTAAATCATTTTCAATTTTTACTTTACCATACAGGGTATGGTCAAGTATTGTATTCGTGCATGAAAAAAGTGGGTTTTTTCCTTTTTTTTTTCGAAATATCTCAAAAACGGCCGAAACTATTTTGATTAAAACAATTGAACGAAACCATGGCATTTCGGTCTACAAAAAAGCTCTAATAAGTACATGAACATCGAAAAAATTATATTTTTCGAGATAATAATTGTTTTGTCAAAATGTCTGTTAGTCTGTCTGTTAGTTAGTCTGTGAGTTACCAAATTTTTGTGGACGAGCTAGCTCAAAAACTAGTGCGAATATCTAAACCAAATTTTACACGTTATTTTGGTCCATTGAGATTAAGAGCTGATTAGATTTAGGTGCATATCGACCGGGGGGGGTGGTGGTGGTGGTGGTGGTGGTGGTGGGGGGGGGGGGGGTTAAAAATTAAAAATCTAGGCCGTTTAAGCAAACTCAACCAAATTTTGTATACATAATCAGTGGACTCCCAGAAGTCTCAAAATGCAAAAACTAACAGCCCAAACTGGGGGGGGGGTGTAGTAATTTTAGGTGCCAGGTTGTATGGTAAATTCAAGTGGATGGCCACATCAGAACACGTCAGCTTATTTTACAAGGAAACATAAATTATTGAAATTATTGTTTATTGCAAGTGCTGACTTAGTCCTTGATTAATTAGGCACACAATTTGAACTGCTTGAACTTTAGAAATATCCATTTTGTATATTTTATCTTTCTATCAATGATGCTTAATTCAAAATTATTCATTTATTTGATATTTCAAATAGAATTTGATCTTTTATTAAAATTTTATTTAAATGTAAAGTGATATTGAGAAAGAGTATGATAACTCTTATATTTAATATTTAATAAAATTATGTATAATCATGTAGCGAAGGGGTGTTAGTTTTTGTATTTTTCGACACCTGGGGGGCCACTGATTATGTATACAAAATTTGGTTGAGTTAAGGTACAAGAGACTAGAATTTCATCTCCCACCCCCATTTTGGGCGGTTAGATTTTGTAATTTCAGTTTTCTGGGGGCCCACTGGTTATGTATACAAAATTTGGTTGAGTTTAGTACAATGGCCTATATTTTTAATTTTTAACCCCCCCACCGCCCCCTTAATTTTGGGTCGTTATGCACCAAAATCTAATCAGCTCTTAATCTCAATGGACCAAAACTAGGTGTGAAATTTGGTTTCGATATTCAAACTACTTTTTGAGCTAGCTCGTCCACAAAAATTTGGTAACGCACAGACTAACAAAGAGAAACAAAGAGGTTGTTCTCTGCTTGATGCAAATAAGCATACACACCTATATATCGAAATTATATATTTGTATATATATTATTTATTTGTTTGAGACTATAGTTTCGAATGCTTGGCCCTCATCATGTCTTTTTAATTATAAATATTATTTTTCATGGGATCAGTATCGTGTGGATATTAAAAATTGAATATCTACATGGCTATTCAGCTGAGAAAGAAGGAAAAAACTTTCAATATCCACACGATACTGATACCATGAAAAATAATATTTATAATTAAAAAGACTAATGATGAAGACCAAGCCTTCGAAACTATAATCTCAAACAAATAAATAATATATATACAGATAAATAATTTCGATATATATGTGTGTATGTTTATTTGCATCAAGCAGAGGACAACTTTGTCTTTGTTTCTCTTTGTGAATCAACAACTCTACTACTCTCGGCCAAACAAAAAATTAAAGCACAGACTAACTAACAGACATTTTGACAAAACAATTATTACCTCGGAAAATATAATTTTTTCGAAGTTCACTTATTGGGGCTTTTTTGTAGAGCAAAATGCCATGGTTTCGCTCAATTTCTTTAATCAAAATAGTTTCATCTGTTTTTGAGATATTTTGAAAAAAGAAGAAAAAAACCCATTTTTTTCATGCACAATTACAATAATTGACCATACCCCCTGTATGGTAAAGTAATAATATTTATTTGTATATAATTATTTTACATATTCCTTTCTTAAAGCATCTATTTTTTCAAATCTGTTAAAATTTTCATTGATAAAGGGAGAATTTCTCCCGAAACATTTAGACTTTTTCAGGTTTTTTTTTAATAAAAGATTTATAGTATATTTATTATTAAAGTTGTTATCGGGAAATAAGGACTATATCTTTTATGTAGATAATTTATATTTTATTGCCAACGTTTCCCCAACTTTGTTGACTTCTTCAGTGCTCTAAAAAAGTGATAAAGAAATGAATATATTTTCAAAATATGTTTTTTATATATTTTTGAAAATATATTAAAAATATAAAATTTTTGTGTTAAATTTATATAATGTTTATGTTTTCTATATATTCTTAAAATAAAATTATTTTTATGTCGCTCTAGTATAAATTTTATATAAATTTAACACAAAAATTTTATATTTTTAATATATTTTCAAAAAATATATAAAAAATATATTTCGAAAATCTATTTATTTCCATACGGGAAGGCCTCAATTAATACAAATTATAACATATTTTCAAATAAAAAACAAAATTGATCTCAAAAACCACTTCAATACATACAAAAAATAAGCTGACATGTTCTGATGTGGCCATCCACTTGACTTTACCATACAACCTGGCCCCTCACTTACTTATATTTAATAAAATTATTTAAAATCATGTAGGGGAAGGGGGCTAGTTTTTGCATTTTTAAACTCCTAGGGGCACACTGATTATGTATACAAAATTTGATTGAGTTTGGTAAATGGACAAGATTTTCATTTTTTGACCCCCCCCCAAAGCCACCCCCCATTTTTGGCGGTTAGTTTTTGCATTTTTAGACTTCTGGAGGGCCACTGATTATGCATAAGAAATTTGGTTGAATTTGCTCAAACGACCTAGATTTTTAATTTTTAACCCCTCCTCCACCCCCTTAATTTTGGGTCGATATGCACCAAAATCTAATCAGCTCTTAATCTCAATGGACCAAAACTACGTGTGAAATTTGGTTTCGATATTCACACTAGTTTTTGAGCTAGCTCGTCCACAAAATTTGGTAACGCACAGACTAACTAACATTAACTAACAGACATTTTGACAAAACAATTATTATCGCAAAAAATATAATTTTTTCGATGTTCACTTATTAGACCTTTTTTGTAGAGCGAAATGCCATGGTTTCGCTTAATTTTTTTAATCGAAATAGTTTAAGCCGTTTTTGAGATATTTTGAAAAAAAGAAGGAAAAAACCACTTTTTTCATGCACGATTACAATACTTGACCATAAAGTAACAAATTAATACACATAAAAAACTCATCTTACATACCAAATACACTAACCTGTAGGGTAAAGTAAAAAGTTTTCATTCCCCCCCTGCTATTTAATAACGCTTCTATAAATTTATTTCAACAGCTTTAAAAAAAAAAAAAAAAAAAAGTACTTCACACCTGAAAATAAATAAGAAACTAGAATAACGTTGATAATAAATAAATAAACGCTGTTTGTCTTGAAAAAAATTATTATATAAATGTGAAATATATACTATATATCGATATATTTATATCAATATAATATGTATAGGTAAAAGGTATAGTGTGTAATACGTAATAATTATATATGTTGTTTGTTTTTTACATGATAAAGATAAGATTTTGATTAATCAAGTGGGTTAACTCATTTAATATAATAAAAAAAAAAGAAATCGTTTTAGCCAGACAAGAAAGTTGTGGACCTCCTCGAGGAGAGGAGAGGGTACCATATATAAAAGGAGATATCTCTCTCTCTCTCGTTATCTCAACCATAAAGGATTCATTCTTTAATATTAGGTATTCCACTTATTGGCTGAGATTAGAAGAGAGAAGAGTACAATGTCTGGAAAAGTATTATGCTTGATTTTCGTCATCTACCTGGCACAGGTAATATTTATTTATTTATTATTAAAAAAAAAATTATTTATTTATTTGATTAAAAAAAAAAATTTTTATTTATTTATTTGATTAAAAAATTGGACTATATTTACTGGGTGAGGTTTTTTTTTATCTTGAGACAGTCTTATAACTCAAAAACAGTGCATTATATGGAAAAAAGTTTCAAATAAATGTTTATTTATTACGAGGGGGAACTAAACTCCGCTATTGTTTGTCGACATAGAACAACCTTTCAAGGGTATTTCAATGTCTCGTTCTGTTTTTTAAAGGAAAATCTATATGTTTCTGTCAAGGGCTGATCCAGGGGGCGGAGGGGGCGACCGACCCCGCATAGAGGCCCCCGCCTGGCAAAAAAAAATTGTAAAAAAAAACATTTTTTTTTTTTAATTTTTAAAATTGAAAATAAAGTTCTGTGTGTGTGTGTGTGGGGGACGGGACGGCGTCTCTGACCCCCCCCCCGCCGCTTGGACAATTCGATCGCGACCCACTTCCGAGATAAAAAGTAGATCTACATCGGGCACCTTATATACATCCCCCCCCCCATAAAAAATTCCTGGATCCGCCCTTGGTTTCTGTACATATTCTGAATCTACAAAAAAAACTGAACAACTTTTATAAGAAATATTTTTTTATACCACATCAAATAAACAAAATACATGAATCAATTAGATCTCAAAAAAATATTAACAATTATTTTACTTAATTATCAAATAATTAATTATTAAATAAATAATCATTTATAATAACAACAATGAATATAATAATTGTTTATAATGATATTAAAACTTCATTATACTCAGATTTAAGAGATTATTTTCTACTTAATAGAACTAGTAAAAATTCTTGAGTTTAAAAAAGTTTATTTCTCGTGTCAATCCAGTAGATAGTTATATTGTATTACTATAATAATAAAAACGGAGTATTCTTTATTGAAGACAGAATCGAAATGATCTTAATTTATGCAGTGAATGTGGAAGAAGTGTTGTGGGACTACCATTGAAATGGATGCCGAGCGTTTTCCTGATAGGAATACACCCTCACAAGCTTCATTTTATTGTGTTGTAAAATCTGTTTAAAACAAAAAACAAAAACAGGAAATCTAAAGGCTACGAAGAAACTTGAACAGGTCAAAATAACGAATTTGGAACTCTGGAATGTCTCAGAACTGTGTCTCAAAATTATTAAATTATTATTAAATTATTTGTTTAATAATTAATTATTTAATCATTATTATTTGATAATTAAGTTAAATAATTGTTAAAATTAATTAATAAGAATTTTTTTGAGATCTAATTGATTCATGTATTTTGTTAATTTGATGTCGTATAAAAAAATAGTTCTCATGAAAGTTGTTTAGTTTTTTTTGTAGATTAAGTAGACGTATAGAAAAATATAGGATTCTATTTAAAAAACAGAAATTGGCATTGAAATACCCTTGAAAGCTTGCTCTACGTCGACAAACAATAGCTTAGTTTAGTTACAAACTTTTATTTGAAACTTTTTCCCATATAATGGAGTGTTTTTGAGTTATAAGATTGTCTCAAGATAATAAACTCACCCGTTATATATTAAAAAAATACAAATCTTTTACAAAACAATCTAAAACACGTTTATTCTCAATCAATCATTTCGAGAGAATTTCTCCGTTTTTCAAAAAAGAAAAAAAAATTGTTTTCTCTAATGTTTAGAAAGCAACATTTTTTTTCTTTTTTGAAAATTTTGCCATTGAAAAAGGGAGAAATTCTCTCGAAACGTTTGGTTGAAAATAAACGTGCTTTAGATTGTTTTATAAAAGATTTGTATTCTTTTACTAAATAATACAATTTAAATAGAATATTTAATTTTTTAGGATTGCTTTCTAAACATTAACAAAAGCAACTTTTTTTTTTTATTTTTGAATTTTGAAAATTGTATCATTGATAAAGCGAGAAATTCTCCCGAACAAGGGCGGATCCAGGGGGGAGGCGGAGGGGGCGTCCACCCCCCCCATACAGGCCCGTCCCTGGCGGGAGTGCAACACGTGCGTCGCACGCAGAGGCCAAAAAACGGCGGCCAAATCGACAGGGAATTTATAACAATTTTTTTTTTTGAAAAACGGAAAAATTATGAGATATGAAATTTGTAAAAAAATTAAAAAAAAACTAGTCTCTGCGCCTCTGACCCCCCCCCCCCCCCCCCGCTTGGACAATTCGATCGCGACACACTTTCGAGATAAAAAGTAGATCATTTATATACATTCTCCCCCCCCCCCCCATAAAAAATTCCTGGATCCGCCCTTGCTCCCGAAACGTCTGCTTTCATAAACGTTTCTATGATTGTTTTTTAAAATATTTGTATTTTTTATTATCTATATATACAATCAATAAATAAATTTTTCTTTTCTATATACCAGGTGTACCGGAAAGTCATTACCGGTTTTTCTAACAGATGTCGCTAGGCTTAAGTATGCATGCTTTAACCATAAAAACATGTGAGGTGTGGTTTCGAAAAATCAAAAGTGGTGATTTCGATGTGCAAGATAAAGAACGTTCTGGTAGACCAAACAAGTTTGAAGATGCGAAACTACAGGAGTTATTGGATGAAGACCCACAACCCAAACTCAAAAACAATTGAAAAAACAATACACCGACAACAAATGATCAATTTGAACCAAGCATTGATCGAAAAACGTCCAGAATGAGCCCGAAGACACGGTAAAGTGATTTTACAACACGATAACGCGCCGTCAAATAAAGCAAAACCGGTCAAGGAAGCGTTGAAAGCACTTGGGTGGGACATATTATCGCACCCGCCGTACTCTCCAGACCTTGCCACGTCCGACTATCAACTTTTCGCATCGATAGGACACGCGCTTGCAGAGCAGCACTTCGCCAAATTCGAAGAAGTTAGAAAATGGCTCGATGAATGGTTTTGCTCAAAGGACAAACAGTTTTTTTGGGATGGCATCCATAAATTGCCAGAAAGATGGGCAAGATGTATAGAATCAAATGGCCAATACTTTGAATAAATAAATTTTCCATTTTCTTAAAAATTACGTAGTTTTTTTTTCGAAAAAACCGGTAATGACTTTCCGGTACACCTAGTATACGTATATATAACTATATATAGGTATATTTCTATTTAATATTAAAATATAATGAAAATATTATTATTATTATTTATTTATTATTAAATCAAATTAGAAGATATATTCTCGTTGGAGAAAGACGGACTGGTTGAACTTTAATTGAAACGTGATGAAAGGCAGCCTAAGGATAATGAAAAAATAAAAAATAAATTCATTGGAAAGTCTACTCTTTAAAACCGACCTTTCGGAGGATTTCCTTCTTCTTCAGGGTTTAAAAGGGGCCATTGAGGGAAAAATATCCCTTTTAAAACCTGAAGGAGAGAAAATCCTTCGAAACGTCGGTTTATGAGTGATGAAAAAAAATGAATATCTAATCCTTGTGCTGCCTTTCCATCACTTATCAATTAAAATCTCTACCAGTCCGTCTCTCCGAAGAGAAAATTTCTTCTAATATAAGTAAATCTATTTTTAACCGAAAAAGGAGGTGATTCTCAATTCGACTGATTTTTTTTTTCTTTATCTATGTTACCCGATTTCTTCGCCAATTGTGAACCGATTTTGATGATTTTTTTTTTAATTGAGTTTAGTAAAGTTTCCGACTGGTCCTATATTAATTTGGTCAAATTCTGATGATATGATGAATGACATAATAACGTAAATATCCAATTCTTATGAGCAAATAATCGAAATTATAATAAATAAAATCTTTTATAAAAAAATCAATCTTAAAACGTTCATTTAAAACCCGCAAACGTTTATAGAGAATTTCTATATTTATGAATTGAATTTTATTATCATTTTCTGATTCAATCGCCCTATGCTTTCCTTTACGAGATGCATGCAAGGTATTATATTAAGTCACTAGTAATAACATCACTAAAAAGAAAAAAGAAAAATAATTTTTATAAAAAAAATAAAATAAATAAATAAAACCGACTTCAAAAAACTTAAATTCAATAAATAAAATAATAAGAACTCAAAAATCAAATAAAATGCACTAAAAGGTATAAAATTATTATCTAATTTAGTTACAACTAAACGACGAAATTTTGACATGAAATCAGTTTTTGAAGTCGGTGCTAAACATACTACGTACATAAGCGAGCGTAGTTGCCTAGTTCTAATTTCTTGCAATTCATCTTTGTTTAGGGCCTGGCTGCTCCTCAACCTGCCAAAATCCAAGATATTCTCCAAGAATTGAAAGAATTGGTGGCGAAAGCCAAGGAGGCCCTCGAGAACCTAGCCAAGCAAATTGAATCGAAAGGGGAGGCATTGATTGAAAAGGCCAAGAACCTTATCGAGGATGTCATTAACAAGGCGAAGGACGTGGTCAGCAAGGCAGGAGCCTGCGGGGCAGCCCTTCTGCCCACCCTCGACCAACTCAACAAAGATGTGCTCTCCGGGGTCGCCAACTGCATTCTAGCCGAGATTCCACAAGCTGTTAAGGTATGAAGGGGTTACGTGAGCTGGAGGCATATTTCGGGGAGAAATAATTCTCAAGGCAAAAAGCTTCCTTTAATATTTTTATTTACAAAAGTTAGAAAATATATACAAGTTGGTTTCGAATCGATACTGGTGCCGGTTCGTGGCCTCCACCATGTCTCTATCACTGGCACTGTTCTTGCTGTTGACTTCACTGCTTGACTGGTTAACTCATCTGGTAACTGATAGCTGATAACTTGATAACTGGTTCTGGAGATCCGCGCCTGGCATTTTTATACGAGAACTCGCGGTCGTCAGAGGGCGTTTCTTTGGCAGGGGTGAATCTCATTGGTCGCTGCAACTGGGTAAAAAGGGAGGCGTCTCATTCCTCATTGGCTGCCCTGCTATTGGTCTCAGCCAATGACGAAGATTTGGGGGCGTGTTGCTTTCCCCAGAGAGGCTACTTCTGGTGGTGACGAGGTCACTGGCCCTCCATTGTTTGGTTGGTCGCTTGTTTGGTTTCCCTTGAATGGGACCATTTGTGACTCTGCATGAGGGCAAATTAGCTTCCTGGTAATTGCGTTTGAGAAAGGGAACAATGTCCTTTGAGGCCCTGTGGGTGAAAGGCTTTCATTGTTATGGCTTTTGTGCAGGTAGCCATTGTTTGGTGTCTTAATGTGTGAGGGAACAATACCATTTGAATGCATTTGTTGTTCTCAGCAGGTCGCGTTACAAATGGGTCTGTGGTATTTGTTCCTTAAGGTCGTCGGCAAGAATATGGTATATATAGATAATACTCGTTTTAGGTATATCTTCTTCTTCTTTTCGTGTCGATGGCAACAATTAAACTCTTCTTTGGAGGTGGGCAGCTAGTTGGACAGCTTTCGATGTGGCCAGCTCCAACTCCGCTCCACCACGGTAACCGGATTATCCGGGCAGGAGAGGAGGTAGCACATTGTCCCTGGAGCTCCACACGAGCACGACCGTCTCGTTGGTGTAGCCCCATCTGAACAAATTTTCTTTGCTTCTCCCCACCCCAACCCGCAGTCTATTTAGATTGCGCCAGACAGGCCATGGTAGTTCAACAAGGCCGTAATAAACCACAAACAGCTCTAAAATAGTTGATTTCAAACTATGGTAGGTTTACCACAGGTTCGGTGAATATTCTCATCTGGCACTGAAAATAATATCAAATTTAAAAATTATTTAGTATTGAATAGATTCACAAAAAAGTTAGGAGATAAACAAAAGGTCCTCCACCCAATCTTTTTTTTTATTTTATTTTTTACTTTTTTTTCTGCATTTCCCTACTCTTCTTCTTCTTTATTATAGGCTTATCGCCTGTTCTTCTACACACGCCTCACGTCTCAGTGGAAGAGGACGCCCAGCTTTCTTTCCACCTCTTCGGCGGTCTGCCCCTAGGCCTTCCATCCCGGTACCGCGCGTTTTCAGCCCCCGACAAAATATACAAAGGACAAAATATCCCCCGAGATAATATCTTCTGACAAAATATTCCCCAATATAAAGGAGAATACAAAAGAGATTAAGTGAGAAGCTTATAATCATAGTTTTGAATAATATAAACAGACTTTCATATTTTAGCGGCTAATTAGCCGTTTGAAAGTGCTGCTGTCTGTCGTTAAATTTTCTAGCTAACAATTTATTATTTTTACTATCTATAATATAGTATTTACTATATTTACTTATTTATCGTCTATGTTTACATTACGCAATTATTGGTTGTTTGTTAAAAGTGTTATTAATCGTTATTAATTATTATTATAATATTGGTAGAAAATATAGCGCCCCAAACACACACCGCCCGACGATTGGCTATTCGGTTTTCAATGTGTGTTTGATTAGGAAAAAAATGGGAGCCCGAAACACACCCCGCCCAGACTAAACTTTCGGAGGTTCGGTTAATATATATTCAGTTCGGCTCGGTTGGGTTCGTATAGCTCCTTTTCGGGCTGGTTTTTAGACTGGCTGACGGCAACCGAACCGTCTAAAAACCAGCTCGAAAAGGAGCTATACGAACCCAACCGAGCCGAACTGAATATATATTTACCGAAGCGAAGTCGATTTGCATTACTCATAAGATTCACGCGGGGAAGGGTTATTTTGTCATGAGATATTTTGTCTGAAGGATATTTTGTCGGGGATATTTTGTCGGGGATATTTTGTCGGGGATATTTTGTCGGGGATATTTTGTCGGGGGATATTTTGTCGGGGGATGTTTTGTCGGGACTATTTTGTCGGGGGCTGAAATGTCGCGGAATCTTCCATCCCGGGCTATTTTGATTAGTCCTTCCGCGTTGTCTCTATCCACATGCTCGTTCCAGTATCGACGGCGATGTTTTGTCCATTTGTCGATATCTTGGATCTCACACTCTTGCTTCTTATTTTGTCCCATAGTGTTAGGCCCAGTTTAGATCTTAGTGTCTTCGTCTCCGTTGTTCTTAAGAGCTGCTCTGTTCTTGTTGTGTCTGCTCGGGTCTCAACAGCGTAAGTGATGATAGGTCTTACAGCTGATTTATAGATCTTCACCTTTGCCTCCGTGCTCATAAATTTGTTTCTCCAGACAATCTCTTTAAGGCATCCTGATATCCTGGAGCCTCTAACTGTTTGGTCCTTTACCTCATTATACAGGTTGCAATCACTAGTGACATTGCATCCAAGATATTTGAATGTCATTACCTGTTCAATCATCCTATTTTTGAATTCAAATTTGCAGCGAATTGGTTCTTTTGAGACGACAAGCGATTTTGTTTTCTCGACAGGTATTTTTTTCAAAATGATGAAATATTTCTATTTGTTCTCTGTTGTTGCTGCTGATGCCCAAGATTTAACCTTTTCCTTATCAATTCTCATTCTTTCCAAAAAGAGGGACTTTCTTAAAACGCCGCGGGACAATAAATTTTTAAAAATCGGGACTGTCCTGCCAACAGCGGGACGTCTGGTCACCTTAATCTAGATATTATTTTCAAAGGCTGGGGGATTCAAAATATATTTTCGAAATATACTATTAGTAATTTAAAAATTAAAATAATGATTTTTTGTTTTTTGTAGATTGTCCAAGAATTGCAGCCTGTGCTTGCTGAAATCTCCCGCCCTGGCTGCCGAGGTGACTGTCAAAGTGGAGGAATGCTTGACCCTGGGCACAATCCAGGAAGCGGTCTGCCTGGCCAAACTGGGCGTCCAAGAGGAGCCCCAAGTGAGGAAGGCCATCCAGGACGCCACCCCCGTTGTCCAGGAGACCATAGCTGCACTCAAGAAACTGGACAGCTGCGTGGAACCAAGGGTTGCCCAACTCAAGAACGACGTCGAAGACATTGTCAAGGCTCCGAGAAATGTGCCCGCAAATAAACTTATATTATACTAACAAACAAACAAACCAATCTCCATTACTATTTATTTATTAAATTGTCATTTTTATACAATATTGTATACATAGTATTATAATTTTTACTTTTATAACAATTTTAATTATTATGTATTTTTCAATAAATATTATTTCATTTTTATAACTTTGAATTTAGTTATGAGTAGTATTATTTATTTACGACACTGACTTGCTACTTTTGAGACTGACCAAAAAATATCTTTTTATATTATACGAGCAATATATATATTTGCTATAAAGTCCATCTGTCTGATTCTTTGGGGAATCGAAACAGATGAATTTTGTTCGAATATTCAATAATAAATTTTATTTGGAATGTTTAAGGTTAGTGGCTACCCCTATGTATATATATATATATATATATATATATATATATATATATATATATATATATATATATATATATACGTTAGATGAACGCGAAAGTTAAAACTTTTTATCAGGTCACTGCCCTATTTTGGTGCAATTGGGACCTGATTCGTTTTGATACTGAATCAAGTGTTGAAAAAAGATAGGACCCAGCCGGGTATAATCCGGCATCCTCTGCCTTAAGCCCGCAAATTCATTTGTTTCGATTCCCCAAAGAATCAGACAGATGAACTTTATAGCAAATTTATAAGAACCATACTATTAGGAAAATAGTTGAATACGCGCTTGAACTAAGGAGTTGAATATATCTAAAATTTGATTATATGACCTATTCGGGGATCCATCGCTTAAATGGAAAAGGCATTTGCGGGCTTAACGCAGAGGATGCCGGATCATACCCGGCTGGGTCCTATCTTTTTCAACACTTGGTTCAGTATCAAAACGAATCAGGTCCCAATTGCACCAAAATAGGGCAGTGACCTGATGAAAAGTTTCAACTTTCGCGTTCATCTAACGTTAATACTATATATATTTGTCTAGATTAATTTGTAACAACGCTAAGAGAAATTTCTCTAAAAAAATTTCCCTCTTGCCTAGAATCGAACCTACGAACTCTTGAACTAAGGTCATTAGCTTTAACCACTAGACCAATCTAACATTAATATTTATGCCATGATTTCTGTTACTAAAACTATAAATTTTTGATTTAGACTTTGTGTCGAGATAATATTGTATTCAATTGAACTCGAATGAAAATGAAAAAACACCAATAGATTTTAAATTAAGAAACATTAAATATATATTAATTAACGAGGCAAATTTGAAATATAATTGTCAGCTCGGATTTTAAACTGATGGCTCCAATCGATTTTCATTAACCATTTGAAATATAATTGTAATTTTGAAATGAAAGACTCCGATTCATTTTAAATTAAGAAACATTAAATATATTTTTTGTAATTAATTAAATCAATTGAACCGCGTAAACTTGAATAATTTCCATGATTCAGCCTGCGAATTTTTTGCAGTTCATAAATCATTTCATTGTTTTTGTTGGGAGGAAAAAATGAAATTTAAATTTTAAATTTAAATATATTCATAATTATTCCCCCCCCCCCCCCCCCGCCACTCAAAAATTAAAGAGGCGAAACTTTTAAGAGACGATGTATTTTCGGTAGTTTACGGGTATACATTTGGAGTGTGGTTTTTTAAGAGGAATAAAATTTTTTGACCGAGACGCTGCCCGCCAGGGCACTCAGCCCGGAGGGCCGAGCTTCGAGGGCGTGCCGAAGGCACGCACGAAAAGCTCGTATATATATAACAGGGGTGGCCACTAACCTTAACTTTGGGAGCCGCAAATTTATAAAACTGTTTCAGCGGGAGCCACATTGTTTGGAGATTAATTAAAGGTTTATTAAGAAAAAGACACATTTTTATTTTATAGGAGTAAAATATAAATGAAGTAACATATATATTTTTGCTCTACTTACTTATAACATTACAAATTAATTGATTAAAAATTCACAGTTCACTGGACAATGTTTTTTATTGAAGCTCTTATTGAATTTTCAACCAATGTTGCTCTAACCAATTGAGTGGTTGAAAAAGTTTCGAAAGAGACGAAACGTTGTACAAAAATTGAATAAGAGCTTCAATAAAAAACATTGTCCAGTGAACTGTGAATTTTTAAACTACTAATTATAATGGACATTAATCAACATAATTTATTACAAATTAATTTAATTTTTGTATTATTATTTTTTTAATTTAATTATTATACAGGGTAGGGCATAAAGATCTATCACATTTTGAAGAGATATATAAAAAAAAATGATAAAATTTAACTAGAAAAAAAAACTAAATATATTTTTGAAAATAAAATAAATTAAATTTTTTAAAATGTATTTTAAATATTATACAAAAGGGGGGGGGCGGTCAAAAAATTCTAGCCCTTTTGAACAAACTCAACCAAATTTTGCATACATATTCTGTGGATCCCCAGAAGGCTAGAAATGCAAAAACTAACCAAATTTTGTATACATAGTTTGGTCGAAAGGGCTAGAATTTTCATTTTTGACCCTCCCCCTATTTTTGGTGGTTAGTTTTTGAATTTCTAGCCTTCTTTTTTGTTAATAATCATTCACAGGTTGTTGTCTCGATAAAAATGAATAATTACATTTTTACTCAATTTTCTTTTAAAAAATAATTGATTTTTTAATTTTAAATCTCACAAAAAGATCATTACAAATATTAATATATAACAGAACTTGCGAATTTAATTAATTAAAAGTATTGTTCTATTAAATAATTTATCAGAATTTCAATTTCATTCTCTTAAAAAATCCGACAATTCTTCAGTATTTAAAAGGGTCAACGAAACAAGCTTCAAGTATATTAATATTATTTTTAATTATAATTACATTCAAAACTTTGTAGCCAGTGATACGTCTTGATGATAAAACTTGTTGAGCTCGTAACAATTATGTTTAACAAGTACGTCCATGGAGAAAATGTTCCTGAAGAATGGAGAAAGGCCTTAATAACACCAATATTTAAAAAGGGAACAGAAAATTATGTACAAACTACCGAGGGATTAGTGTCGTATCATCTATGGCGAGACTCTACGGACGAGTTATGAAACAAAGGATAGAAGAGGATATCAGAGAATCAGAAGACCAGAATGGATTTAGGGCGGGAAGGTCCTGTATTGATGGTATTTTTACCTTAAAGATCTTGCTGGAAAAGAGATTGGGGCGCGACCGTCCAGTCCATCTGATATTCGTGGACCTCCAAAAGGCTTATGATACCGTTCCATTAGGCGAGCTATGGAACAGCATGAAATTAGGAGGTATCAACCCTATGTATATCAATGCTACAAGAAGGTTCTACGAAGGCTGCTCCAGTTCTGTCAAAATAGGTAAAGAATTATCCTCGTATTTTCCGGTAACAAAAGGTCTCCGACAAGGATGCGCCCTTGCTCCGACACTCTTTAAATTATATCTTGAAGCTTCCCTGGTATCCTGGAGAAGAAAGTGTTCCGGTATGGGCATACAAATAGAAAATCGTACACTATATACCTTACTCTTTGCTGACGACCAGGTCCTGATTGCGGGAGACGAAGATGACGCTTTCTATATGCTCCGAAAGCTAAAGGAAGAATACGAAAAATGGGGCCTTGAAATTAATTTCCAAAAAACAGAGTATCTGGCACTTGGTGAGGCGGGAAAAGACCTTGTCCTGGATAACAACTGTATAAGAAATACCAACCAGTTTAAATATTTGGGGGTAACACTAGGAAAGGCAGGAAAAAGTGACCTAGATATTACTAATAAAATAAATCAAGGCAGGCGAGTAATAAGACAGCTGAACTCGATCCTGTGGAGTAAGGAAATATCGAAGAACAATAAGGCTGCCATCTATAAGACCATCGTCGAGAGCATCGTGACCTACGGAAGCGAAGTCTGGGAGGTAACCAAGAGAAACAGTTCACGCCTGCTGGCGTTAGAAATGGATTTTTGGAGACGTTCAGCGGGTGTCTCAAGACTGCAGCATATAAGGAACGAACACATTCGCCAAAAAATGAACGTCCAAGGCAACATCATCGACACGATCGAATATAAGCAACTGATGTGGTTTGGACACGTCAGTAGGATGGCGGATGAACGCTGGCCCAAGAAAGTTTGGAACTGGCAGCCCCCAGAAAGAAGAAAGCGTGGAAGGCCGCCGAGATCGTGGTTTCAGGGAATCCAAAATGCCATGCAAGCCCGTGGGCTGGAAGAGGAAGACTGTGCCGACAGAAGGACATGGAGAATGGGAAGCGAGAAACGGCGTCCGCCGTAACCAAACTCGCAGGATATATATATTAATAAAATTCAGTCGAAAGTCTTGATTTTGTGGCAATTAAGATATAGATAGAGGTATTTCAGTTTTCAGTTAGAGTCAAAGACTATTCTAAATTTGTTAAGTTTGATCAAATATTATTGTATATAAAATAATGAAGGGGAAAGGCCAGAAATGATTTTTTATTAATAAATATATATTTATGATATACTACGAAGGGCATAGCTAGGTGTGAGCTAGGAAGGGCAGCTCATATTAGTTTCGAGAAGATGGGTTAGATTATATAGTTTAAAAATTTAATAGGAGAGGGGCCCAAGATAAGATCTTTTGCCCCTAGGGCCCATATTTTCCTAATTCTGCACTGCACTGTTTCTAGACACACGGCAGTGTGTCAGCCAGTTCGGAAAAACTGGGCGACGCACCTGCCATGTGTATATTTATTCAACGAACCATTTCAATATTTTATTTATTTAATAAAAATTGATTCATTTACTAAATGTATTTTATTTTTTTTCTGTTTTCATTGAATTTTTAAAATTTATTATTTTGATGCTTACGAAATTAATGAATTTTTTGGATTAATTGATAAAATCACTAAATTTAATAAAAGTATAATTTTTATGCTTGCAAACAGCTAAAATATATGCTTTTTAATAAAATCCAAGAGAAATCTCCAAACATTTTTGAAATTTTATAGTTTTGAGGAAGAATATATTGAAAATTGAACTTCCTTGGTGAATGCAAAACTTTATTTAAATGCTTTGCTATGTAAGTTAAAGTAAAAAAAACCCTCATTTTTAGGATAATTTTCGAAATTAAAATAAATAAATGCCACCAGTCACGCTACATCTTTCTAGCCCAAGAGCCCACGACGGCCAGACCTTCGTTATTTTATAAAAGCTGAAAGTTTTTCTGTGCATGTCCCCTATACAGGTAAGAACGACCAGCGACTATAGAGTTTGGGTTGTGGTTACTTTGGCAGGTAATAGGTAATAAAGGTGTATAAAATAGTACTTTAAATTCGTTAAAGTATAAAGCTCAATTTTTTTATATTTTCTTCGGGATAACTTTAGAAATCTCGTCATCCATTGCCGGACACTTATGACAGTTGCTACCCTCTGCCAGACACCCCTAAACTTTAATAAATTATAATTATACTTTCGTTATAATATAAAAGATAAATTTTATATATGTTACTTGGCGACCTATAAAAAAATGTTACCTCAATAGGCGGACAGTTTTAATGGTTTTTACATAGATTTTTGACATTTCGGTTATTATTGATAACCATTGGTGATTTGATTTTAATTCGATTCTTCCACGTTTTCAGTAGAGGTTGCCATTAATAGTCAAAACAACAAAAATGGAATGCAATAAGGTTATTCCTCTAGTATTAGATAAGAATCGATGGTTATTTTTGATTTTAAGTCGATTCCTCCATGTCTTCACCAATGGTTATCAATAATAACCGAAATGTCAAAAATCTATGTAAAAACCATTAAAACTGTCCGCCTATTGAGGTAACATTTTTTTATAGGTCGCCAAGTAACATATATAAAATTTATCTTTTATATTATAACGAAAGTATAATTATAATTTATTAAAGTTTAGGGGTGTCTGGCAGGGGTAGCAACTGTCATAAGTGTCCGGCAATGGATGACGAGATTTCTAAAGTTATCCCGAAGAAAATATAAAAAATTGAGCTTTATACTTTAACGAATTTAAAGTACTATTTTATACACCTTTATTACCTGTTACCTGCCAAAGTAACCACAACCCAAACTCTATAGTCGCTGGTCGTTCTTACCTGTATAGGGGACATGCACAGAAAAACTTTCAGCTTTTATAAAATAACGAAGGTCTGGCCGTCGTGGGCTCTTGATCTATAATTTTAAAATTCTTTAAAAGTGAAGCAAAGAGGTTTCGCCTGCAGAGTCAGTAACCTTAGGGGTGGTTCCATATTAATTTGGTTAAGTTCTGATTATATAATCAATGACAAAATAACGGAAATCTCCAATTCTTATAAGCAAAAAATTGTAATTATAATATATAAAATCTTTTATAAAAAAAAAAACAATCTTAAAACGGTCATTTAAAACCCGCTAACGTTTAGAGAGAATTTCTTTATTTATTCAATATTTGTTCTTAAATGAGGCTAATTAAAACCATGAGAACAGTTAGAATGTTCTCGTAAGGAGAAAAGACTTAAAAAAACAAAATCTTTTATGTCCTTATCAATCTTTTTATTTTAAAACTGGGAGACAGTTTCGGCCGACACTCTCAAGCCATCATCAGTCTAAAAAGTACAAATACATAAACCTTACAATTGCAAATACAAATCAAGAAACAAATATATATAAAGATCAGTTCACTCACCCTCAGTTTTCAATAGTACATTGGTAATATTATTTTTATTTTTACATTTTCTTTGCAATTCAGCAAAATTCCAACATCTGTTGTTATAGATGAGAGTAACAAATGCAATTCTATAAAATTGAAAAAATATATAAAGACATTTTTTCTTTTTCTTTGTCATATTATTTAAAATTAGGTTCATTATTTGAAATGCTCTCTCACCTTGATTACCAATCACACATTTGTTTTTATTATAGCACAAAATTCTTTTAAAATACAATTGTAACATTCAATTATTTACATTCACAATATTCTCCCGTGTCAAATCTTAGGACAAATTATAATTTTTCACTCTTTGATCAATTCAATTTCATTCTATATAAAACTTTTCTATTTTTAATATAAAAATAAAAATAGTGTATGACGTTATACCAGCTGCCAACACAATTAAATTAAAACCCCAGTCTTCAAAAACAAAAATTCATACAAAACAAGATATACAACATTAACAATTTTCAACAAAGGTACTATAATTATACAGTTACCATCAAACAGCAGAGAGCAAAACCTCAGGAAAAGTCAACACACTACACCGCTCCCAAAAAATCACACTCAGGAAACAACCAACTTATTTTTATGAACATATACAATTCAGCTTATTAGTTTGCTTATTAGGTCGCTATAGTATTCTTTATTTATGTATTAAATTTTATTATTATTTACTGTTTCATTCACCCGACGCTTTCTTAAGAGATGCATGCAAGGTATTTAAGTCACTATTGTTAACATCACTAAAAAGAGAAAAATAAAAATAATTTTTAATAAAAAAAACCGGCTTCAAAAAAATTAAATGCAACAACTAAAATAATAAGAACTCAAAATTCAACTAAAATGCATGAATCTAAATTAATGTTATCAGATCTATTGAGACGATTAAGAGCTCTTACATGCTCAGAATAACGTATTTTGAATGAGCGGCCTGTCTGCCCTATATAAAAATGATGATGGGCTCACCCCCAGAAATATATCGAATTCAAAACTCAATTTTGTTTTATTTCTTTTTTGTGAAACCTAACTCGAATCTTGCTCAAATTTTATTATTATAAGTGTCCTTAGTGCTTAGTACTTAGTGCACGGGCGCTGACCGAGCTCTTGCTCGGCAAGGACCGAGAGGGGTGCCGATGCTGCAGGGCGCCGGCGCCTCTCGAATTCCAAAAGGGGTGGAGAGGGGAGGGCGCGGGGGTAGATTCTCGCAGCGGCGGAGACGCGTCAGTTCAACCTCGTGGTGTCCCGCGTGCTGGACCAAATTTTATTCCACAATCCAATTTGAAAACATTTACAAAAAAAATTAAAAAAAACAAAATCGGAATAATTTTTTTAAATCGCCGTGTGTGACAATTGATCGGATTTTTTTTATTTTACCAACCCACCCTCGCACCCCCGCCCCCAAAATACCAATGATTTTTTGTGAACGTTTCGTGTGTTTAGTCGTTAATCGCCGTGTGTTTTTCAATGTTTCGAAAGTGTAATTTTTCTATGATTGATTTGGTGTTGTGTTCATGTTTTTGATTTTCTATCTTCATAGTGTTATTTATTATTAAAAAAAACTACCCCAAAAACAAAAAAAAAAACAAGAAACATGTTTTGAGTTTATATTTATTTTTTTATATATAATTTTTTTCATCCAAAAAAAAAATTGAAAAATTTTATTTTATTTTTTTCCTATTGGAAGTAAAACAATGACTCTAGTGAGGATGAATGTTTTTCTTGTGTTCTGGTGGCTGCTAGGGGCTGGAGGAGCGAGGGCGACTTCGCCGCCGCCCGAAATTTCACCGGGCAGCCCGGCGGGCACCGAAACATCCTCAACATCAGGTAAGGTTCGACAGAGAAAAACAAAAGATATTTCAGGCCTCCCCCCCACTAACCCCTCCATGAAAGACACCTGAGTGAAATTATTATTGATAATAATACGACGAACTTATTATAATAATATGAACGATGATATTAATCAAATATTAAAAATAAATAAATAAAATAAGACTAAAAAATCGATATTTTCGGTTGAAACTCTAGATTTAAGGCCAGAAATATATTTAAGAACTTTTATAAAAAACACATTTATTGGTCCATTCATCACATCACAGTGTGAAATCAATGACCGTTTTAATACAACGAGCTATTAAAAAAATAATAATAATTGAAGTTCAGAACCGAAATATCGTGAATTTCAATTAAGATTGAGAAATGTTTTGTTTATTTATTTGGTAGTGATTCTCTATAAAAAATACAAACATAATAACCTACCTATTAATGGCCCATTAAATTAGTAGAAAATTCATATTCATAATAATACTACGAGCTTTTATCATTATTAAAACGACGATAGTAATTACTGTAAAACGATAAAAAATGTCAAAAATCAAGACCGAAATATCACCGATTTCGGTTGAAATTTAGTGCTAGAAATTTATAAATTCATTCAATTATTTATTTATGAAATCATAATAAATATATTAGTGTCCCATTCGTCTTTCGTTAAATTACATTTCAGTGGAAATTAATACTAAATATTAAAAAAAAAAATCATAACCAAAATATCTTAATATATTACCTACTTTAGATTCAGTGATACAATTTTTTATATTTATTTATTTATTTCTTAGTGTTCTTAAATAGAAAAAAAATATAACAGTTTCTATACAAATAAATTTAGTAGACCATTCATCCTCTATTAAATTACATTCCAGGTTCAAATTAATTATCGTTTTAATACGATAAACTATTAAAAAACAAAGAAAAAATAACAACGAATTTTAGAACCAAAATATCGTTAATTTAAATATCATTCGTGATAAAAAAATGATTTTTTTTATTTATTTATTTCATAATGATATTAACAGAAAAATCAAACATAATAACTTACCTACTAATCGCCTTTAAATTAGAAGGAACTTAATATTCATAATATAATAATACAATGAGCTTTTATTATTATCATAACGACGACAATATTTAAAATAAATTAAAATAAATAAATAAAAAATCAAGACCGAAATATCATCGATTTCAAACTTTTAGATTTAGTGCTAGAAATTTATCAATTTATTCAATTATTTATTCATTTATGTGAATATTAATAAATAAAGTGTCCTACTCATATTTCGTTAAATTACCTTTCTAGTAAAATTAATACTAAAAATTAAACAAAAAAATACTAATTTCAAAAACCGAAATTTCAATTTAGATTCGGTAATAAAAGACATTTGCTTAATCACCTTCTATAGGAAATATAACATAAGATCTATTATCCCCCATTAAATGACTTGCTAGAAGGAAATTATATATTCATAATAATACGTTGAACTTATATTCAGATTATAGCGACGGCAAAAATTAAAATAACAAACCATGCAAAAAAAGGGCCGAAATATCTGCAATTTCGATTGAAACTTTAGATTCACGCAGTGGCGGATTTTGGGTTTTGAGAGCCTATATTTATCTATTTCATAAATTTACCAATCTTACTTATAAGATCCAAAACAATATACATACATACCTATATAATAATTTAAGTATTAAGTTTTTAAATAAATTTTTAATTTAACAAGATATTTAAAGAAAAACAATAATAATTAGGATTCTGTGTGCCCAGGGGGTATGTTAGAAAAAAAGGGTGTGGGTGACCAACTTTTTCCACTTTATATTCCATAATAAGTGGCACGCTTCAGATTTGAGATTCTCATTGAAAGTATATGCCTATATGAATTTATAGGCACAAGTTGACCAATGTAATTATATTTATTCTAGTATATTTTGTTTGTCAAAAAATAAATCTTGAAATAACTATTTGCCTATGGCATATATAAACTTAGCCTTAGGACTTATAAATTTTTTAGAGTATTTTGTATAAAATAAAAAGGAAAAGGGATGGAGGTCTGGCACCCCCCCCCCCAGTCCGCCCTCGGTTAAATCCGCCACTGCATTCACTGCAAGAAATTTTTTTAATTATAAAATTCAGAAAAAAATAATGTTATATTTATATTCATTGTTAAAACTTAATTAGAAAATAAATATTTTGAACTATTTTTCCTCCCAATAAATTACAAGTCAGAATTATCTAATAATATTTCGATTAACTTTTAGATATTAAAGGCTTCAAAAATAATATTCATATTTACGAATTTTTAGTGAAATATCGGCAATTTCAGCTGAAACATTAGATTTAGTGACAATAGATTTATATTTTATTAATAAACTTCTAAAAAAAAATATACTCACCCTTCATTAAATTAATATTGAAATAAAAAAAAAAATATTTCGTTTGAATTATTTATTCAGTGAAAATATTTTAATCAATTGGTGAACTGAAATAAAAATCAAATATTATAATAACCTATTCATCCCTCCGCCAATTTAATCAGAAATTATTATTTATAATAATAATACAGTAATAAATATGCAGTAATAGTAAAAAGCAATGCTGTTATTTTACAAAGTTTTTCTTTCTAAAAAATCTTCAAAACCACTATTAAAGTTTTAATTAGTTTATAAAATAAATAAATAAATAGAAATTTTCTATTTGGACCATATACCTACTTTGTGAAACTTTTTTATTATTGTTTTAGTTTATCCACTAAAACAAATAACTAGAAGAACGTTTTATTCTCTAAAACACATAAAATAAATAATAAGGCATTTTAAAAAAATAATAAATAGCTCTTCTTATCTTCATATTAAAATACTTGACAACATATATGTAGTTATATAAAATAAACTGGTGCCGTTAATTATTTTAAATACTTTTCTCCATTGTCTAATAGTCTGTCTGTGGGAGCGAAAGGATTAAAATAGGCAATAATGTTGACTAAGCGAATTTTTAAAGCGAAATTATAATAAATAAAATAAATGAAATTAATAGAAAAATTGAAAACTTCTAAAATGACATAAATAATTTGAAATTAAATTCATGAAGATTTTATTTATTTAAATATTTCGAACATTTAGAACATATATGGGCGATCCCCGGCCCCAGAGCAGGATCCGGCAACTCCAACAGCTTTCAATCCGTTTGCCCACGGGATTGAGATTCCGACGTATTTCAAACAATGTGCAAAGGAATTAAACAAGGGCAATTGCTAAATCAGCTGCACAGAGTCGTCTTGAGACTTTTCCAAAACAAGAAATTCACTTATGGGAAACACACATGAGAAGTAAACCACTTGCTTTCTGTTTTAGGGCATTGTCCAGTCACATTGGATACATTGAATACGGTCGCTATGCTAAAAAGCTGAAACTACAGTCAGAGAAATTCTACAGAATCGGATTTCCGATTCTGCAGTACGTGATGAGGACTTTCGATGTTTTGCAAATCCTTGTGAAGTGTGATGTGGAAGCTGCTCCGCTTCACCTACAAATGGAGTTGGTTCGAGGTTTCAGAATACTCATGTTTGGAGTCTGAATTTGATGATGTGGAACTAAGCGAGATTTTACAGGCCATGCATTTCGAAGAAAAGTATCCACAGCTTTGAGAGGTTTTGACGCAAAAAATGAATTTGCACATTCGGATACGTATAAATCTAGGCAGCTTTTTTCAAATCTATGAAAATTAAAAATAATTTTCTAACCGGCTTCAAAAAAAGGAGGAGGTTCTCCCATTCGAGTTGAATTTTTTTTTTTTTTTTTTTTTTTTTGTGCCTATGTTACCTCATATCTCCGCCAATTGTCAACCGATTTTGAAAATTTTTTTTGCATTGGGTCCAGTCTAGCTTCCGATTGGTCCCATTTTTTTCGATTTTTTTTCATAGGTATTAGACCTTTTTTATTAGGTTTGTTTGTTGAGCCTAACCTCTTTGTTTATGAACCGATTTCGATGGTTCTTTTTTTATCGAAAGGGGTGTCTTAGGGATGGTGTCATATTAATTTGGTCAAGTTCTGATGATATAATCACTATTAATAACATCACTAAAAAGAAAAATAAAAATTTTTAGAAAAAAATAAAAACCGACTTCAAAAAATTAAATGCAACAAATATAAAAATACTTTTCAAAATTTTTAAAACCTCGTTGTTAATACTGGCAAGTTTGGCTAAACGGCAAATGTACCCAAATTTTTTTTTTTTTTTGAAGTTGATTGCCAAAAATATACACCTCTAGTCCATTCCGGATCTTGCTTATTGTTGTTGATTTTTTCTTATGGATATAGTTTGTTGTTCGACTTTAAAAATGTTTGTTGTTAACTCACTGATGCTTGTAACTAAGCTAGATGGCTTCAGGTATTCTTTTGCCACCTTTCAGTGTTTTATTGTGTACATTTAATTTTTTGAAGTCGGTTTTTGTTTTTTATGCAAAATTTTTTTTGAAAAAAATGACGAACTTTAAAAAGTCTCAAATACATTGATAATACATAAAAGTGTCAAATATTCAATATCTTCTTAGTCTATTAAACTACAAGTATTCTTTATAATTACACAGTCGTGCCAATAATTACTATAACGTGCTACCAATTTTTCAAACTATGAAATCGTCGAGTGCGATTCATAAGGTATAAGTTTGGAACAACTTAAAAAAGTAATTTCATGTTAATGTTTCGCGTCAAGTCATTAGTAACTAAAATAATGATTATTTTATACCTTTTAGTGTATTATTAGCCGACTTCAAAAAAGGAGGAGGTTCTCTATTCGACTGAATTTTTTTTTTTTTTTTTGTGCCTATGTTACCTCATATCTCCGCCAATTGTCAACCGATTTTGAAAATTTTTTTTGCATTGGGTCCAGTCTAGCTTCCGATTGGTCCCATTTTTTTTCGATTTTTTTCCATAGGTATTAGACCTTTTTTATTAGGTTTGTTTAGACCTAACCTCTTTGTTTATGAACCGATTTCGATGGTTCTTTTTTTATCCGAAAGGGGTGTCTTAGGGATGGTGTCATATTAATTTGATCAAGTTCTGATGATATGATCACTATTAATGACATCACTAAAAAGAGAAAAATAAAATAATTTTTAAGAAAAAATAAAAACCGACTTCAAAAAATTAAATGCAACAAATAAAATACACTAAAAGGTATAAAATAATTATTATCTTATTTAGTTACAACTAAACGACGAAATATTAACATGAAATTACTTTTTGAAGTCGGTGCCAAATCATATACCTTTTATGAATCGGACTCGACGGATCTTACTTAGTACGATCCGGCGGGTACGTCGCTTATAGGTATAGTTTGTTTGGCACCGACTTCAAAAAGTAATTTCATGTTAATATTTCGTCGTTTAGTTGTAACTAAATAAGATAATAATTATTTTATACCTTTTAGTGCATTTCGTGTTTGTTGCATTTAATTTTTTTGAAGTCGGTTTTTATTTGTTTCTTTAAAAATTATTTTTATTTTGAAGTCGGTTAATAAAAATAAGCATCGTACTCGCCGATGTTAATTTAGAAAACACTTTGCGCCTATGTAACTAGTGATATTGGCCCCAATATTGATCATCTTGTTTCTCAGCTTCAAACTCAAGTCTCTCATTAATTTTCATTTGATTTTTCCATCTTTTTTTTGTTAATTTGCTTTTTATGTTTGATTATGCTAAGTATTATAATTAATAAATAAAAATTATCGCTATTTTATTCACTACTACCTACTTATTTCTTACCTACGGCCCGCGACCTGATTTAAGTCCCGAAATTACGCCCTCAGCTAAGCAAAGGTTACCCATACCTGATTTAGAATAAGTGTAATCAAAAATAAATACACTTAAAAATTCGGGTGTGTGCTTAGGACCACACGACAGAAGTGATAATTTATATGGCATTTATAATTCTAATTTCTAAAATTATTAAAATTTTTAATTTTATAAAAAAATTATTACGACGTCGACAAGTTTCGAATTTCAGTAGTTCTGAGACTTATGGTTGCGAAACTCAGGGGGGGGGTATATAGATACGTACATACGTACGAACTGGCCAATAGATTTTTGGCCCCTTTTTGGTCTCTGGGGACCACAATATCCGGTTTTATGTCCCAAATCCCGTTTCCAACTATTAAGGGGATCGATTCCTTCCCCCTATAAGTTACAAAATGAAATTAACTTTTTTAATCTCTGATATATAAGCTCTCAAAAAGTCAGGACCCAGACAGGGCATCGCAATACTTCCATATTATATTCTATGAATATAAATGTGAAAATAAAAATAATAATATCAAGTTTTCGAAAATCCAATTCGTTAATGAAAATAGATATTATATTTCTACTATGCTATATAGATAGATAGATAGAGATGGAGGAAGAGAATAGAATCGATCCCATAAAACTCTCTTCATTAATCTCTTTTATCCCCCTCTGTTAGAAGTAATTTTTCATAGTTGATTGGAGCCGAGGCGAATGGACGCGACGGGGCCTCATTTATATTTTATACTAACCATTTTACATTTACTTTCAATTTCTTTCAACACATGATATGTAAATAGCGCAAATGCAAAAAGACATTTGCAAAACATTTATCTCTCCCACATTTATTTTTTATTTTTTTATTAAATCTCTTGACTTAAACCACATTATGAACTATTAAATATATTTATTATTAAACTAGCTGCCAAACCCGCTCCTGCTCCTCTCTCTCCGAAGTTCAAAACTGTACTTAAAAGAGAATTTGCGCTTTTTAAAAGTAACCTACCTCATTGCAAATTTTTTAGTTATTATTTCTACTAGTTCGGAAAATCATGAATCACTAACCGTAATTTTTTTATTTTTTAATTTTCACCTCCTTAAAATTTAATTTTTTTAAAAGACTTATTAGCAAGACTTTATGTCGCACATCCAATGAACTAAGGCCTCATGTCCAATTATTTTACACAGCAAGGTTTTGAATATGATAAATTAGGTAATTAAGCTACAGTTCCATATTTGAAAGATATTAATTTGCCGATGGTAATAGATTCAAATTTACTAGAAAATCATAAGATGGTGTCATCTATTGGATCCGATGGAATGGAATATTTTTAATTATATGTCAGCCAGGTGGCCCGGATTGCTGTTACTGGCACTCGGGTTCGATTCCCAGGGTGAAAAGCGAAACCCCTCTGACATATAATTAAAAATATTCCATTCCATCGGATTCGACATATCGATGATTCACCATATTTGGTGAATATATTTTAACTGAAATCTAGGGTTAAAACATGATTACTAAAATTATCGAATTTATTTATTATTTATTATTTATAACTGCGAAAAATTTGAGTTATGACTATACTGCACTGATTGTTTTATTTTTGTATTCATTAATGGCCAAAATGCATTAATTTAATGAATGATATTTTTGTATTACTTTACTACATACAGGGTATAGTCAAGTAATGTAATCGTGCATGAAAAAAGTGTTTTTTTTTCCTTCTTTTTTCGAAATATCTCAAAAACGGCTGAAATTATTTTGATTAAAAAAATTGAGCGAAACCCTGCCACTTCGCTCTACAAAAAATCTCTAATAAATGAACATCGAGAAAATTATATTTTTAGAGATAATAATTGTTTTGTCAAAATGTCTCTTAGTTAGTTAGTCTGGTTGTCTGGTTGTCTGTCAGTCTGTGCGTTACCAAATTTTTGTGGACGAGCTAGCTCAAAAACTAGTGTGAATTTCAAAAGCAAATTTCACACGTAGTTTTGATCCATTGAGATTAAGAGCAAATTAGATTTTGGTGCATATCGACCCAAAATTAAGGGGTGGAGAGGAGGTGGGGGTTAAAAATTAAAAATCTAACATTTTGAGCAAACTGAACCAAATTTTGTATACATAATCAGTGGGACTCCAGAAGTATAAAAATGCAAAAACTAACCCCCCCCTACATGATTATAAATAATTTGAGGGGCCAGGTTGTATGGTAAAGTCAAGTTGTTGGCCACATCAGAACACGTCAGCTTATTATACTTAAGGAGGATGTTTTTGGATTAAAAGATGTTAGATAGGTATACAAATATTTATTACATCATATAGGTAGACTAGTTACAATAAGAAAAAAATAATAGAATTGTTTTTGTTTTGAAAAATAAGTTTTTATTTACAAATTGACTTACATATTCATTATTTTACATAATTTGGGCATCGAGTAAATACTCCCCTCCATCTCCATATTTATATACCACAATAATATCATTTAATATTTCAAATAAAATTTTAAATTCAAATAGAAAAACTTTGAATATACTCACTATCCCCCCTAAAATGGCAAAAAATTTAAAAAATTCCTATAACTGACCTTTTGCAAAATGTAGAGTATTTCTAAAATGTTTTTTTCTTTAAAATATAAACAAAAAAATTAGTGGGCCACTACGGAACTGTATTTCCTTAAGTAACTTAACTATATATTTTACTGCAGCAGGGCCACAAGCCAAGTGATGTGATTCAAGAAACCTAAGGAGATATATGCTCCCAAAGGCTATTTTTAAAAATAAGTATATGTCATTTTTGCAGTTAACGTACCTGAATACCCTTAACATTATTCTACACCTAACCTCATTTTTCAAAAATTCGAAATGTGGCCCTATTGCGATGTCTTAAAAGTATAGTAGCCTGGTTACAAAAATTACAAGTTATTAACTCAAGCAGTTCCGGTGAAATCGTGATCAAACTTTAATTTTTTAACTTTTTTCACCCCTTTAATTAAATTTGAATTTTTCATAAACTCTTTTTTGGAAATACTTATTTATATTTTAAAGTAACCTTTATAATATATAAACTAACCGGAAAAATTATGAAATCTTAAAATGAAACTGATTTTATATATTCTATATAATAAAAATGAATTTCTGTTTCTTCGTAAGCGCAGATCTCTCAAATGCCTGGACCGATTTCTCTAATTTTTTTTAAATGTTCGTAATAGTCCAATTCAGGTTAATATGTAAAAAAAATTGGAAAAGTTGCCCGGAAAATTGGAAAATTCAGGAAAAAGGAAAAAAAATTCAGGTTAGCCAACATAGCTTGCCAAACAATAAAGAATTAAACTAGCAAAAAAACAACTTTTTGGCCTCTCGACAAGATCCCAGGTAATTTTTGGCAAAACCGTCACGTGCTAAAATTTAATCTAATTGAATACTTCAATTTGTGACCTTAATTGAGTGCTTCGCATTGGATAAAGTAAAAATGGTAATTTTCTTAACATAATGACCAAAATTGATGAATCCGGTGAATTAACACTCCTTAGCTCGATAACTATAAATTTTATTAAATAAACGCAAGGCACATTATTTGTAGACAATTTCATGGGTTTTCACTTTCATCTTACAAATGTTAAAAAATGAGCTTTTTGAAAAATTCAAATCACATCATACAGAAAAAGCGGAAAATAAAAAGTAAAAGAGCTTATTTCCCATCTCTCAATCTAAGGAGAGTTGATCAATTCATCCCTGCATTCATGTAAAAATATGTATAAAAAAGTCTAAAACCCGAATTTCTAATTAATAAAAAATGTCGATAAAATAATAGAATAAAAAAAAACATTCTATAAAAAAATGACGGAAAAAATAAAATTAAAATGAGAATATCCGAGCTTATCGTTACAATATATATTTTATATATGAACATTCTAAAACAACAAGTAAATGGCAATTTTTCCACTTCACACTCATTATATAAAATCGATTTTATGCAGTATTAGGCTCAGTCAAAATTAAAAAAAAAAATCCCATCAATTTTACGTCATTTCCAAACAATCTGGTGGTGACCACAAAAAAGTTAACGGACACCCTAATATATTTATATAAATCTCAGTGGATTTCTAAAAAAAAAAAATAACAATAATAATAAAATAGTTAATTTAAGTAAATTCAATTAAAAAAATGTACAATATGTTTTATCTTCTTTAATCATTCACCCCTTTATAAAGTCATAGTCAATATGTAATTTCCATTAAAGCCATGTTTACGCCCACCACTTGAATTGCATCTATTCAACAAAGTCATTGTGGTCAAATTAGCAGCGAATTGTAGAGTAAATTTGCCAGCTCCTTTAGCCCTTTGAATTCTAACACGTGAAATTCCATAACACTTGACTATATTGATCCAAAATCATTTACCTAATTATTAGATACTTAAGTCTCCAAGTATACTTCCTTCTGCAATATCTTTCTACAAATTAATAAAAATGCCATTTGCAAACATTCAACGCACCCCATTGGGATTAAAATTTAAACCATTTCATCCTGCTTTTTTAAAACGTGATATTTTGATATTGGCGAAATTTACATATGTACGGAAAATATAATAAAATCACAGAGATGTGGACAAAAATTAAAAAAGACAATCATTTGTTGTTGGACGTTTTGTCAATTTATTTGGACTTCTTCAGCTACTAAAATATTAGGTTGATGCATAATTATGGAACGTTTTTTAAAAATATTTTTATTCAGCAAAAACAATAATAAAATTTAACAAAAATATGTTTAAATGATTATTCGGGAACGTATTCACCATCTAATTCAATAACTTCTTCCCATTTGCTTGGCAGTCGGTCGAATCCACGGGCGAAGAAGTCACGATACTTGGAGGCAATCCACGCTTTGACATCGGCCACCAAGTCATACAAATCGTAGTAGATCTTAGTCTTTTACCAGTTTTTCAAAGATCGGTTGATGTGATAGTCCGTCGGTGCTTCGGTCAGTGAGTACGCCGGATGTGGAAGTAGATCCCAGCCCTTATTGGCGAGGAATTCGACGACCCGGTGCTCAACATGTGGACGTGCGTTATCGTGATGGAACACGATGTGGTTCTTTTTGCGCGGTCTTTTCGCCTCGATTGCACCGTGAAGACGGTCAGGGTTCGTGGGGGACCCATCCAGCCAATTTCCATACCTTGCCAAGCTTTTTGAGACGTCGAATGATCGTTGATTGGGCGACATTGAAGTCTGCAGCCAGCATTCGTGTTGTAAGGCTTTCATCCTCTTCCACGGCTGTCAGAAGTGCCTGATCATCAAAATCCGATGGCCGACCTCTTCCTTCTTTATCCTCCAAACTAGTGTCACCTGATTTGAAACGGGCAAACCACTTCCGTACTGCACTATCAGTAATTGTTCCTTCGCCCAAAAGTTCGTTGAGATCGCGAAATGACTGTGCTGCCTTCCATCCTTTCTCGTAGTGGTAGAGCATAATATGACGAATATGAATATGGTTTTCGACAGGTATTTTTATTAACTATAAATAGAGAAGATTGATTTTATAAAAAAATAAACAAAACGCCATTTTGGCTAACGAAAAACGCGCCAATACAAACGTTCCATAATTATACATCAACCTAATATATACACCCAACTCTTTTTTACACGAATTTTAAGTTATACGGTTCGAAACAGTCTTCCTAAGTATTTTGAAAGATTTCCCACTTATTTACAATACTTACAATGGTATATTTATTCATTGATTTATTTATTATATTATTATTATTTTTTTCAATAAGAAAAAATAAAAATTATATTTTCATAGTTTTTTATACACTTTGTTCTATTCTTTTCTATTCGATTCTGTCGCAATATCAATATAACTCTCTATAGAAATTCTTTTATATCATTTATATGTAATAAAAATCCCGAGTAGAAGAAATTCAATTTAAAATGAATGATAGGGTAGTTTGTGTGTCTTTGAATGATGCTTTTGAAAATAAATATAAGCTCGAGTGGTGCACAGTGTGCACAGCTCCCACAGATTTCACATACACAGCTTTAATTCATAAAAACAAAAGAAAACAAACATCTCTTTTATCCTGGATTTGAAACCCAAGAAACTTAAACAAGGTTCTTATAATTTTCAAAACAAAAAAAATTAGAGAAAAAAGTTTAAAACTTTTTGAAAACTCCGAAAATTTAAGTAAATTGATTTTTTTATTAAACTATGTAATTATGTTTCAAAGCTTATTAACTCAATCTTTCTCCTTAGTAGCACAATGTTTCAAACTACATATATACTAACTATATTGTCCCTATATAGATTTTGAGAATCTATATAGGCACTATATTGTTACTATAGTTGAAACATTATTCTATAGGAGACTAGCTCATTAGCTTTCACGAGCTCATCTTAAAATAAATTAGATTTGTTTCTAATTTTAAAACATAAATTTTGGAGTTAGAAAGTCAAAATTCAAAAAGTTCTTATTTTCAAAAATATGAGCATTTTGACACCAGAACAAACTTTTCTAAGAACTTTGCTCTTCCTGTTGTGGTCGTTATTAGCTTCCTGGTAAACACATAATTAGTAAAAAATTAAACTTTAAAAATGAATCATCTCCAGATAATTATTATCAGATATATTAAACCACACGGGTAAACAAAATAAATAAATAAATACAAATTGTTTTCCGCCCTTAGAACTAAAATTTATGTTAGAAGGTCTTAGTTATAGAAGATATTCTATTAAGTATTTCTATTAGTAAAAATTTGAAAGATTTTGTCCATTACAGGAAGTAGCAGAATTGTTGATTTTTAACAGGAAATCAATGGGATTGTCCTCTCCTTGATGTAAATTAATATGAACCTATATATAATCGAATATACGTTTATTCGAAGGTAATATCTACGTATAACGTATATATTAGATAGACGCATTTTTTACGGATTTATTTTTTATTTTTTATTTTTTGAGTCTCGTTTGAAAATTTGTTATTATTTCATGTTTTAAGAACCTCTCCAAGTTTTAGCTCGATAAATTTTTTTTTAGAGGTCACTCAAGAATTTAGAACATCTCAAAAATAAACAAAAATCTATTTTTTTCTTTTCAAAAATTTTTATTCTCTATTCAAAAATCGTTTCTCTATTTGAAAAAAAACAACGGCTGAAAATTTCAACTCAAAATATAAATAATTTAAAAATCACTCAAAATCTTTGAAGATTTTTTAATGGTTTATATTAACGTTTTCGAGCGAATTCATATTAATTTTTAAGCTTGATTTTTTTTTCTTACTATCAATTTAGAACAGTAGATAATGAACAAAAATAAAGGTAGGGACTAAATAAAAATCGGTATTAAAATATATTTAATGTCAAAATGCCACCTTTGGATATTGATTTTATTTTTTAATGATAGTAATAATAAAATGTAAATTCGTTTTGTTGACAACAAAATCACATAATATTTATATTCGTTAGACATGGTAAGTACAATATGCACATACGAGCTTTTCGTGCGTGCCTTCGGCACGCCCTCGAAGCTCGGCCCTCCGAGGCTGGTGCCCTGGTAGGCAGCGTCTCGGTCCAAAATTTTTATTCCTCTTAAAAAACCACACTCCAAATGTATACCCGTAAACTACCGAAAATACATCGTCTCTTAAAAGTTTCGCCTCTTTAAGAGTGTGCGAGTGGAGGGAGGGGGAATAATTATCAATATATTTAATGTTTCTTAATTTAAAATGAATTGGAGTCTTTCATTTCAAAATTCGAGTCCAAATTACAATTATATTTCAAATTTGCCTGGTTAATGAAAATCGATTGGAGCCATCAGTTTAAAATCCGAGCTGACAATTATATTTCAAATTTGCCTCGTTAATTAATATATATATAATGTTTCTTAATTTAAAATCTATTGGTGTTTTTTCATTTTCATTCGAGTTCAAATGAATACAATATTATCTCGACACAAAGTCTAAATCAAAAATATATAGTTTTAGTAACAGAAATCAAGATATAAATATTAATGTTGCATTGGTATAATGGCTAGAGCTGATGCTCTTAGTTCAAGAGTTCGTCGGTTCGATTCTAGTCAAGAGGGTAATTTTTTTAAAGAAAATTCTCTTAGCGTTGTTACAAATTAATCTAGGCTCTTATATATAGTATGTTTATTTACATCAAGTAGAGGACAACCTCATTGATTTCTCTTTATGAAACAACACCTTTACTATATTCTTGGCAAAACAAAATCTTTTTCAATTAAATATAGGTTTATGTTAATGTTAATTCGCAACAAGCAGAGGTCACCCTCATTAATTTACTCTTAAAAGGGTTCCAATTAATATGTAAACTTTGAAACGCTATATTATATTATTTCTGAAAATTTAGAAAGCTTCAAATACTAGATATTTTCTTTTCACTAAGCTTCATTTTAACAAAAGAATTCAATTCAAAAAACCTTTTTAGATTCTCTAATAAAGAGAAATCTCGAAGATTTCTTGTTGTCTCAATTCTTTGAGGTTTCTCTTTATTAGAGAGTCTTAAAAAGTTTTTTGAATTGAATTCTTTTGTTAAAATGAAGCTTAGGATCAAGACCTGAGGATAGCTTTCCTTTATAATCCGAAACTGTATATGAATTCAGCGCTGTAAGACAGTTCTCCGAAATAAAACGTATCCTGTAATATACCGGGTGAGTTTTTTTTACCTTGAGACAGTCTTATATATCAAAAACAGTGCATTATATGGAAAAAAGTTTCAAATAAAAGTTTGTTTATATCGAGGGGGAAACTAAAATACGCTATTTTTTGTCGACTTAGAACAAGCAATTAAAAAATTTGATTTTTTTTAATTTAAATTTTGGACACTCCATCCCGCCTCAGCCTACAAGTTCTTGAATATAGTATTTCTCTTCTTCTCTTAAAATATTTATTTTATTTGTGAAACCTACCTAATAGTCTAATTTTAATGTTATTTGATAAATAATTATTCAAGAGTGTTCAAATGGTGAAGCCCTCAGGCTAGAAAGCGATCTGCCTGGAGGTAGTTGTCTTGCTAGTTTATTTTTAATTCTGTATCTATATAGGTTGTATTGGTGATGTTTATTGGGAAATTCGCCCCCAACCACTGCCCAAAAGAAGTTGAATTGTGTGTAGCGACCGCGCTTGCCCTCGGGGCAAAGCAAGAAATAAAAAGGTTAAAAATCCTTTATTGATCATTTAGACTCCAACTTCTCTAATTAGAGAAGCATTTAAATAAAATTAAACGCCGCCTGCCTGCTTGCTCTACGTATCCGGGTGCACAATTACGTCCATTCCAACTACTGGCAAACAACGATTTAGATAAAACAACGATAGATATACGTAGATGGATATGCAAATTATTAGAAATATTTTTATGGCTGGCTGAATAGCAACAATAAAATTACATTCCTTTTGACTAGTACTTCTTAAACTATACCCTAATTGCTATACTCTAAATGTGTCATATTATATATTGTATCTTTTAGTTGTCTACTATATTGAGGCGAATGGCTTTAGAGCATCAATAAATGAACAAATAAATAGTAATGAAGCTATTGAACCTTTTATTTTTGTAATGAATTTGATTAAAATTAGAATTTTTACTGAAATCGCACATAATTAATTATAATTATTTATTGAACAATGATAATACAATACAACTATGACGTTTCGATCGACTTATTCTGCGATCGTTCTCAAGTAGGAGCATTGAGCACCAACTCCGATTTTAGGTTAACTGAGCCGTTCACGTGTATATAAACGTGTATATGTAGTAGTAATAACCCGTTTTTTAGTAAAACCGGGTTCTTACTAGTTAGAACGCGTTTCACTGATTACCTTTGTGGCAACTAGAATTTACTTATGTTGGTTGAGTTTGGCTCAAAGGTCTAGAATCTTCATTTTTCACCTACCGGCTCATTTTGGGTGTTTATTTTCAAAAATTTTTAGACGAAAATGTTTTATATCCTCTACAACTTTGTTTCTAATGAGGATGTAATTTTTGAAATTTTAATTTCAAAAATGAGGCGGAAGATCAAAAATGAAGATTCTAGACCTTTGGACCAAATTCAACCAACATCAGTAAATTCTACTTGCCACAAAGGTATTCAGTGAAACGCGTTTTAACTAGTAAGAATCCGTTCTTACTAAAAACGAACGGGATTTTATTGCAACATGTAAAGCCTGACCCACAAGTGGTCGGCTCAGTTAACCTAGAATCGGAGCGGGTGCTCATAATTTAGAACACGATCGCAGAATAAGTCTATCGAAATGTCGTAGTTGTATAATATTGGTATTGTTAAATAAATGATTATAATTAATTATGTGTGAATTCAAATTGTGAACAAATAAATAAATAAATATAAATTGTAGGGTTGTGAAATCAGGGTCGTCCCTTAGTCATCCGGGCACCCCGGGCAAGATATTCATTCAGCGCCCTTTAATTCTTCTTATTATTATTCTATTATTATTATTATATTTATCATTCTGAGAATCTTGGAGAGATGTGTGGTAGGACTAACTACTTAAATGTAACCGTGAAATAACAAGTAGATCTGGAGCACGGAGATATCTGTAAAAATAATTTGTAATAAAATTTTTGAGAACAATAGAATGGAATTAAAATTGGGGAGCATTTTGAAACTAAATCTATTGATTTAATCAAAATTAAGGCTTTCTTTTTGTCAGCAGACACACGATGACACTTCACTCTTACGCTATATTTCAAAAAAATATTAATTTATAGATATGGTAGTTTATTTGCATCAATTAGATAGCACTCTCTTTCATTTACTCTTAAAGATCAACAGTAGTGCTACACTCAATAATAAAATCTTTTCAATTTTAAACCAAAAATATGTACATTTAAAATAGGTTTTTTTAATGAAAACCAATCAGAAACCCTTGCTTCGTTAGTTTGCTCGGATCGATTATAGAGCGTTCAAGAGTAGTTAATTACCTAGTTAGTAGGCCACTTTGATAATTTCAAAGAACACTTGAAACAAGTTCGCGGAACATTAGTGTTCCGAGGAATACCGATTAAGAACCACTGGCATAAGATATCATAACAAGATTTTAGTTCAAAAGGTCTAATTAATAGATTATTAGTAGCTACAAAGACAAGATGTATTAAGGCTGTCCGTAATGCTCTTAAAAACTAATCTAACCATTTAAATAAGTTTATAAGAATATTAATCAAGAATAAGATAGTTGAAGGAGATAATAAAAGAGTGTGTATTCTGCTGGAATTATATTAAATTAAAAATTTATAATTCCAGCAGAATACACACTCTTTTATTGCCTCCTTCAATTTATAGTAAACTTTCAATCTAAAGAATAAGATAAATCATTATCTACGTTTATTTAAAAAAAAACCCAAAAATTACTACCTCCTGGGTCCAATTCGTATGTTTGTTTTTGTAAGCTTAAAAATATCAGATTTAGTGGTAAAAATTTTGGAGATCTTGGGGAAAACTTTTAGTTCGAAGTAAAAAACAAGTAACTACTAAAGTAATTTCAGTATTTTATTGTGTATTTAATGGGTGAACAATGTTGTTTTGCCTAGAACGGCATCCTCAGCAACTAATTTGCAAAAATTTGTTTGTAACAAAAATCAGTTATTATTTTACCTTCGACTATATTCAAGAAAAAATATTATCTGATTTTTGTTTCAAACAAATTTTTGAAAATTTTGAAATATTTATGTCTTTGTGTGTGTATTTATAATTGAAATTTCTATCACGTGGTGCCAGTTAATGGCTATGTCTGTTTTCACAAATTTTCACAAATTATTGTTGTTGTTATAATTAGGTACTGATGATGCTGTCTTAGGCTAAACAACATGCACATTGTCCACCCATTAACTCCATACACAATAAAATACCAAAATTACTGGTTTAGTTGCCACTTGATTTTAACTTCGAAAAAAAGTGTTCGTCAAGACCACTCAATATTCTAATAGATTTGTAATTAGATTAGCAGATTTTTAGGAACCGGAGATGGATAATAATATTCAAACACTATCTATGTAGTAAATTGACAGTTTTTGTGCCGAGAGTAGCAGAATTTTTATATATTGAAGGAGACAATAAAAAGAGTGTGTCTTCTGTTGGAATTATAAATTTTATTTATTTTATAACGACACTATAGTTTCGAGGGCTTTGCCATCTTCATCAATTGTAATAGATTGATGGAGAGGGCAAAGCCCTCGAAACTATTGTCTCTATTATAAATAAATAAAATTTATAATTCCAACAGAAGACACTCTTTTATTGTCTCCTTCAATATCTATGTAGTATTATAATCAGTTTATTAAATCATGAAATGACAGACAGTCCATGTTTCGCTTTTTATAATATCATCATCAGTCCCCATCTGAGAACAAAAAAATGATATTAACAGAAATATTTATAGGTAATATTTTAGGATCAAACATTATTTTCTTTTTAAAAAAGACACATTGAACATGATTAGTAAATATTCAACCTGCGTGAGACATGTTATGCTTAGGTGGAAACTACCTAAAGTTGTAATTAGCATGTTTTTATTTTAATTTTTATTTTTACATACCTAGTTCATGATCAAAAACATACCGACTAATGAAATCAGTTCGGCCATATTTCCAATTAGGTATTAGATGTAATCTGTGTCATTCAATTTTCATCCAACAAAATATATAGAAAGAGAAAAAGTCTCCTCTTTAAAATTAATTTCTGTGGACAGCCAGCACACACACTTATCAAACTCTCTTCAACATTCTTCTTCTTCTTCTTCTTTTATTGTTAGGCTAAAAGCCTGTTTATTCCAGACCGTCTTTCCATCGTTTTCTTGGACGGCCCCGTCTTCTTTTCCCGGTAGGGTTGTTGTCATGTACCTTCCTCACCAGCAGGTCTTCATTCATTCGTAATACGTGTGCACTCCATTATGTTCCTCTCCATTGGACCTTTACGCTGACTTTTTGTATATTGCACTTTTCCCTAATATCTTCATTTTTGACCCTGTCCATCCTTGTTTTATCCACAATTCTGCGCAACGATTTCATCTCACAACTTCCCATATTTCTCTTGTTTTTGCGGTATCTCGTTCTTGCTTCGTGCCGGCGTACGTCAACATCAGCACAGCTGGTCTTGGTAGATGCGTACTTTACCTGCTTCCGTTCCCACAAGCTTCCGTTTGGCCACCATGGTTTCATTCAAGCATCCTGATATTTTGGACGCCTTAATAGCTTCGGGAGTCTGACTTCCTCGCTTACACTTTTGGAGCTGGTTATCTGAACGCCGAAATAGTTGAAGGATGGAACTTGTCCCACTATGGTGTTATATAGTCTTAAAAATTAAAATTTTTATAATATACCAGTCGCTTAACTAGGATCAATGCCCAATCAGTGACCTACAAAAAATTATATTCTCGTCATACTTTTAAAATTATAATGTAAATTAAATTAACTCTAACCTGTTCCATATTTACACCTCTTCTAATATGAATATAATCAGAGACAACTATCCAGCAGTATGATGATTTTATACTTGGTATTGATTTTAAAGATATCTTTTAAATATTTGTTAAATAGGTACATGGTTAAATTTTAATGGTAATTTCAATTAATTTATGTTAATGCTGGATTATCATTAAAATCTGTTAAGTGAATCTGACCAAAAACATAAATGTGAAAAAGGGGCCAAGTTCGGTACAAACAGCTTCGCCGACAAAAGAGTTGATATCTACACGGGTACCAAGTTTCATAGTAGTGCAGTTCCTTAAATCATAGCTACGGGGATGTACAACGTTCTCCTTCCTCAATTGATTTAAGGAAAATTTGTTACGTTCTTTGATTATTAAATTTAAAAATTGGCACGTTATGGCAGTTACCTTGGTTTTAACGTGATGTATATTTAATGCAAGCTTAGCATTTAGCTTAGCTAGTTGTTCTTATTTTGCTCACAAGCTAATTTAGTTGGATATAAAACTTGACAAGTTTTAAATTTAATATCAAAAGAACCTAACAAATTTTCTTTTAAATCCATTGAAGATCGCTTCGTACATCCCTATAGCTATGATTTAAGCAACTGATATGGAACTTGGTACCCGTTTAAATCTCAACTCTTTTGTTGGCGAAGCAGTTTGTACCAAACTTGGCCCCTTATTCACACTTATATTTTTGGTCAGATATCACAAATTTTTGAAAAGTTTTATCCTTAAATTTATCTAAATTAAAAAATTTAAACATTTATATTAATAGTGATTAAATATTTCTCATAAAATATTCGTTAAAAACCCGGTCGGTTTTTCATAAATTTCACCCCTTCATTTCGGGCCCCGAAGTTTCGGTTTTTCAATTTTATCTTTTATTAATGTGCCAAACTTTACCAGTATGCCAAATTTCAGAATTCTAGCTTGATTGTATTTTCACTTTATGTTAATTAAACCTATAATAAATTCCACCCCTACATTTTAGGTCCTGAAAAGGGGAAAGTTTCACTTTTTCGGGTTTTCCTTTAATTGAAGCCCAAACTCTACTAGTCTGCCAAATTTCAGAATTCTAGGATCAGCGGAAGTACTTTAGGTTTTTGATATGTCAGTGAGTGAGTGAGTCAGTGTTAAAAATGGCACTTTTCAGACCTTAATAATTCAAGAGCTATAATAGTTTTATGAAATTTTGGATTCCAGGTGTTCCAGTGGGCCTTATTAGACATGCAAAATTTCAAGTGGGTAGGTCTAATAGTTTTTGAATTATGGGGGGGGTCGAAAGTAGCTTGAAATGGCTCGTGTAAATCTACTAATGGCTGGTGCGTCGCTCGTTTTTACGAACTTGGCTGACACACTGGCGTGTTTCTAGATTTCAACTTAACTCATAAACGTAGGGTTTCTTTAATAAATTCCTTCAAAAAGAATAAAATAAATTTCAAATTAGAAATTTCTTTAGTAATTTCCAATATATGGTAGCCAATTATTTATTTATTATTTTAGTCTAATTAAAGATGTAATTATTTCAAATATAGTTCTCGAACATATATCACAATTTTTCACATCAATAAATAAAAACAGAGAATATATATTTGCCTACTCTATATCAATAAATCATAATTATAACAAAATATTTCCATTTCTCTCTTTCTCCCCCCCCACCGCCAATACCCTCATTGTATCGATTAAATCAATATTGAATATAATATATATTTCAATACTACAAAAGGGATATAATTATTTTCACTTTCATATTCAATAGTTAACATACTAGAGTGTAATACTAAACGCTCTGAGCTAATTAAATTCTGAATTTTATTCAATATTGGTATTTATTTATTTATGTCTTCATGAAATAAAATATAATAATTGAATTGAATTGTTTATTAATTAACTAGCTGCGAAGCACGCCTTTATTTTTACTTTCACATTTATATACATAGAGTATTTCGATGGCCAGTCTGGGTCCTTACACTTTGAGAGCTTGTATCTCAGAGATGAAAAAAGTTAATTTCATTTTGTAGCTTCTAGGTGGAAGGAATCGATGCCCTTAATAGTTGGAAAAAGGGATTAGGACATAAAACCGGAAATTGCGGTCCCCAGAGGGGCCAAAAATCCATTGTACGTATGTACACCCCCTGCGTTTCGTAACCATAACTCTCAGAGATACGAAATTCGAAACTTAAGCTCGATATAGGCTAGAAGGCTAAAATAGGAAAACCGGAAGTGGACATTTACATGAAAGATTTTTTTTTATTATCTCAAAAAAAAAATTCTTAAAAAAAACGAAACATCTTTCATGTAAATGTCCACTTCCGGTTTTCCGATTTGAACCAAAAGCTTGATGTACTCCTTCTAGCCTATATTGAGCTAAGTTTCGAATTTCGTAGCTCTGAGACTTATGGTTGCGAAACGCAGGGAGGGATACATTCTTACGTACATATACATTAACTTTCGGTTTTTCTATTTTAGCCAAAATCTTGTGATACTTCTTGTATCCTCTAGATAGCTTAAGTTTCAAATTTCCAAGCTCTGCAACTTTCCGAAGACCAGATATGATCGATTAAAATATTTATTTTAAGACACTCCTAATTTACAACCCCTTCCTTTAATTCAATCGGTTTAAAAATTTGACACAACTATTAACTCATGACACTTGATAAATACACTAATTTTTTAAAAAATCCTTAAAGCCGTTTTTGAGAAAATAAAAAAAACGAAATAAAGGAAGGAGGTGTAAATTGGTAGGTAGCGATGACTTAAAATAAATGAAAATGTGAAAATCGTGTGGTGAACACACCAGTTGATTTTTTGAAGTCTGAGGACTACTTGAACATAATTAATTATTTCATTTTCTTCCATTTGAAATATTCAAAGGAATTATCAATTGAACAAAGAAAAAATGATGTTTAAAATGATGCTAATATTTGCACCCTTATTCTTAATACCTATAATTAGATATCCCCGAGTATGAAGGGGCGAGAAGGTTTTCTCTGGGCCATAATTCTGTATCCTATCGAGAATCCAACTTGCTCAAGAGTAATCTAGTGGGGTGCAAGTCACACAACTGGCCATTTAGCTTCACCCTTAATTACTCCAATCTGCCGTCCGACCAATAACCACGTCCGAAACTTTGGTAATCACTCAAGGATTCAATTCAATCTAATTCAATTGGACACTCTCCCTGAATTACCAACAAAATAAGGAAAACTAGAATGATAAAAAAAAAACTCAAAATTAAATTGAACATTAAATAACGTGTGTGAACTATTGATATGAATTCTCTGAACTACTCCGGTTTAATTAGAAACTAACTTATTATCGATATTCAACTTCTTTACATTTTACAAATTAATTAAAGTAAATAGTTGAATAGTTTACAAGAACTTTTTGAAATAAACTACATTATGGACTGTTTAATATATTTATTAAAGATAATATATACAGGGTGCTCCACAGAACTCGTTCATTAAAAGATTTCATGCAAGGAGTTGAGAGAAAATTTTGAACTTTGACATATTTATTTTTTGAAATATGCTCTTTTTAATTTTTTTTTTTAATTTTATTGAACCAATTATTTTACATGAATCAATGTATACATTGTATTTGAACTTCGACTTCGGAGATTACTTATCCACCATCGACTGTCCTTGATCATCTTTTTAGTACTTAACTTTTAAGGAGTTCGGTGTTGGTTCTAGGTAAAACATTTTATTATTTTTAGTACTTGTTTTTAATAAGAGGAAAAAACTATTTAAATAAAAAAAACCTCTTTTCTGATAATTATTCCATTTTCATTACTATCCACTATTTTTAAATAAATTATTAACAATTTATGGACACTTTCTGATTTGCTGCAATCGCTATCAACTTTCTTATTTCCAATGGAACACCCTAAATATTTTTGCATCATTAGATTAAAGTGTTAAAAACTAAGATTTTTTTTTTTATGATATTGATGTGAGAAGGAGATACACCAGAAGGTGGATCCCTAAAGTGCCTGTATGGGCTGGCGCCTCCATCGTAGAAAGAACAGAGTAGAAGGAAAAGAAGCCGGGATCACGAGCCAATCTCAGAAACTTAGATACAATTCAATATCTAATTTACTAAGGTTTTAGGGGCTTCGAGCTATGTGGTAAATTCTCCGCGCAATAAATTCTATTAAATTTATCTCCCACTTAATTTTTATTACCAGACCTATACTTACAGAAAAATGGGCCGGAATCGAACCCGGGACCTCCGGGTTGCCAGTCAGTTATTCTGACCATTACACCACGGAGGCGGACAAATGATTTTGTATAATGCACTTGATGTCTAAAATTTATCATTTCTGTGTTTTTTTATTTTTTTTTTTTTTTGTGGCTTTTCGGACTTTCTAGCCATAAGCCAATTTACGATACTATTTATTATATTTTTATAAATTTGTCTCTACCCCGGGTCAGATTTTAGCCGGATGCCTTGAGTCGGATTCGAACCCGGGTCCACTTGGTTAGCAGGCTGACACGCTACCACCTAGCCTAACCCGACCCTATCATTTCTGAGTTATTTTAGATAGTTTGTAAAATCTACCAATTTAGCCTTCATCTTTAAAAATTAATAATAATTAAACTATTATTTATCTATTGTTTACTATTACTTACTATTTTCTTGTCTCATTGTTTACTTTTTAATGTAGTATGACAAATTACATCAGTCATTCTATGATATTTGCCAAAGCGGATATCATTATTGTACATTATTTGCCTAAAAACTATCGTTAGAATCAGTATATTTTATGTGCGGCCCGAAACAATTTTATATCTTCAAATATGGCCCAAGGATGCCAAAAGGTTGGACACTCCTAGTGTATTAAATAAGCGACTGTGGGTCAGTGGCTAGAGTGTCGGGTCAGTGACTCGAAGTACGCTGGTTCGAGACCGAGTCTCGGCAGATATTTGCAGTCGCATCCTCTTTGAAAGCAATGGCAACCTACCAAGAGAATAATTGACTAGTAACCTCTCCAAACTAGCCGTTCGGAACTGGCGTTAAAAAGTCCCCTATATCTGTGTAAAAACAGCTAAACACACAGCACAGGTATATGTGGAGAGGAGCCGAAAATTCAGGGAGACCTGATATGGGACTTAAAGAAGAGTCTATTAAAATTGATTCACAGGAATTGATGTGTGAAAGAAATTATAAATAAATTTAAAAATTCCATCAGAAGACACGCTCTTTTATTGTCTCCTTTAATTTATAAACATGCTGCTACTCTGGTCAAAAATAAACTTTCAATTTGATTATGGTTTCTTTCTAATATGAAGCTCTTACTTTAATCCTGTTAGTCCATTATTTTTCGTAATGTAACATAAATAATAAATAACGCAAAATAATGCGAGTTGTTGGTTAAAAATCTATTGCCATTTGGGATCATCCCTTAGGCATATCAACAAATAAATAATAAAAGGGCTGCCCCAGATACGGCTGTTGTGTTTTGTCAGAGCATAAATATAATTCCATTGAATGAAAATGAAGTGAATGGGAGGTTCATATTTTGCAAGCGAGGAAGTAGAAAGCCAAAAAGAGACTTCAATATATAACCATTTATTTGGAATAAATAAAAGGGCTGGGTTGTACGTAACACCCACCTATCATGATTACCAAACAAAAAAAATATTCGATATTAATCTGGATCTATATACAGAAAGATCTCTCCATTTGATAAACACTGTGAGAGGGGCACTCGGGAAAATCACTCTTCCTGACCCAGAGACATTAAAACCTAAAAATCTATATTCCGATAAATAACACACACACACACACATACGTATTAAAATAATGAGATTGTATCACAAAATATATTCTCTTTTATTCATATAATTGGTACTTAGAGAGCATTTGTTCCAACTTTCATCTAACTAGATTGCTCAACGAAAATTTTTATCCGTAAACCTAACAATGGATGCTAGTAGAGTTTTATACGCTGATTCTCATAGTGTTTTTGAATTTTTACAAAAGATTAGGGTTTTGAGATGTTTTTGATCTAAGCCCTGAAAAAGGCCAATTTGGTCTATTATTGAGAGACGTCATAGATATGAAACAGCAGTATTTGAAACCAAAATATTTTGTTTCCTAAGAGAAAAAGATTCCTCTTTGATTTTCAATTCACTACTTGTTTTTAGCTCAATTAGAACTCGTGTTATAACTAAAAAAAAAAAACTAAAACCATATGTATTTATCTATGTTTATTATAATTTATAATCACGTAGTTTTAGTTTTTAACCGACTTCAAAAAAGGAGGAGGTTCTCTATTCGACTGAATTTTTTTTTTGTGTCTATCTTACCTCATATCTCCGCAAATTGTGAACCGATTTTGAAAAAAAAATTGCATTGGGTTTAGTTTACCTTCCGATTGGTCCCGTTTTTTTCATTGGTAGTAGACCTTTTTTGTTAGGTTTGTTCAGGCCTAACTTTTTTGTTTATGAACCGATTTCGATGATTCTTTTATTATTGGAAAGGGGTATCTTAGGGATGGTGCCTTATTAATTTGGTCAAGTTCTGATGATATGATCACTATTAATAACATCACTAAAAAGAGAAAAATAAAAATAATTTTTAAGGAAAAAATAAAACCGACTTCAAAAAATTAAATGCAACAAATAAAATACACTAAAAGGTATAAAATAACTATTATCTTATTTAGTTACAACTAAACAACGAAATATTAACATGAAATTACTTTTTGAAGTCGGTACCAAACAAACTATACCTATAAGCGAGCGTACCCGCCAAACGTACTAAGCAAGATCCGCGATTCATAAAAGGTATATGTTTGGCACCGACTTCAAAAAGTAATTTCATGTTAATATTTCGTTGTTTAGTTGTAACTAAATAAGATAATAATTATTTTATACCTTTTAGTGCATTTTATTTGTTGCATTGAAAATAAAAGTTTCTATTACGACTACAAAATATTTTTAATTTCAAATATTGCTGTTTCATATCTCATGGTCAAAATGGCCTTTTTCGTCGTTTTGACTGATAACATCTCAAAACTCTTAACTGATGTAAAAAATCGGAAAATAATTCTAAATTTAAACATATAGCCATGCCATATAATTTAAATAAAGGTAGTTATGTGTTTCGAATTTTGAAGAGATTCAAAATTCGAAGGGCAATGGAATGACTTTTTTTAATTGAATATGAAAGATTTCAATTTGCCGATGGTAATAGATTCAAATTTTCTTAGAAAATCATAAGATGGAATGGAATATTTTTTGAAGTTATACTTCTTTTGGCGCATTTGGATGAGAGTGGATTTGTGACCTGCGTGCGCAGATGTCCCAAAAATTAACATGATGAAGTTGGCTACAGAATAGAATAAATAATATATTCCTTTAAACGACTGCAGGAATCTAACAAAACGTGTTGTTATTTTCAAATTCAAATAGCCAGTTGATGTAGATGTAAAATATATTATTTATATTAATAATCAATTCTTTTATATATTATATTTCTTGAATATTATATGTATTTATTATATAAATTTGCCAGTTACAAAAACTGTGTAAAAACTTTTAGAAGTGTTTTCAAATATTAGAGGTTAATTCTGTAAGTATTATATCTAGAATTATTACTGAAGAGTTAATTATTTTTTAATAAATATTTAATCATTTTGTTTGTCAAATCTAATTCTAAACATATTATCTTTATATTTTATATTATAGGTTACCTTGATAATTTTCCGGATGATGCTGTGTTTACAAGATACTTATCTAACGTTTCAACAAGACCATTTTATATCATATTTTAGCTACCACAAACCTCTTGTCACTCACCTGCCTATTCAATTATTACCAGAAGAACCTATGGATATAGCTTAGAATATTTTAAATATTTAAAAAGGAAATCGAACCCGAGTGCCTCTCCGCCAACTCTTCAAAATTCGAAACACTCAACGACCTTTATTTAAATTATATGGCATGGCTATATAGTTTAAATTTAGAATCACTAAATCGCGAAATTTTACAAATTAAGATAACAATCTTTGAGTAAAATATTTAACGCGTTTACATATGTCAGAGAGGTTCGTACCTTTTCAAAATTTCTACCATTTGTCCGATTTAAAGCAAATTTTTCACAGTTAGTCTTTCCCTTGAAAACTATCAATACAAAAATCACCTTTCTAAAATGAATGAGTGGACTGTATGCTAAATTCTCGAAATGGCCGCATCACATATTTTTAATATATGTATTTATATTAATCAATTTATAATATATCCTCATTAATCAGCTACATAAAATGGCTACTATCTAAACTCCAGGCCTGAAATTGCTAGCAGTTTTTTTTACCTCTTCTTTGAACCGAAGAAGATGTTAAATTCGTCTTTAGAAATCGACAGGATCGATCTTTGCTGAATCGCCGAGACTAAATTAAACCTGTGGCGCTCTGCTTGTGTTAAGGTTTACCCACCACCTGGGACTAGCCAACCACCAACTAAGGGGTTTTATATCTCGTATGGTATATTCCAACTGACGTGAGATGCATCCTCAACATCCGAAATAATACCCTTTGATGTTAATCCTCTTCTATATACATAGGAGAAGATCAAACTAGAAACGGCTGACATCTATCGCTTGAAGGAAAAACATTTTCTGTTCGCCCTTGGAAAATTAATTTTATAGAATAACGCGTGGTCGTGTAATTAAAACAGCCCTTTTGAATGTTTTACGGGTTCATTTTATCAGAAACTTATTACTAATAGGAAGAGGGAAGGAGAAGAAGAAGCCAAATATAATTGAACTATTAACTTGGTGAAAAGTTTGTTCAAATGAATGTTCATTACCTGATAATACGAAAGTTAGAAGAATTTAGAGAATATTATCAACCTCTAGATGGGATTTTAAATTAAATTGATAGCGTTTTTCTTTAGGAGACGGACTGGTATAAATATGCAATTGGATGTTGATGAAGGCAGTCCACGGTGGTTGTAAAAAATAAGACTATAATGGTTTTATTATTTTACATTTATTTGTTAAACCGACGTTTCGGAGATTTATTCTCTCCTTCTTCAGGGTAACAAAGTCAATGAAAGTAGTTCAAATCATAATTACTTCCTGTCTCCTTTGACAATGCCAAAAAAACATTATAAATTTTTTTCATCTCGAATAGAAAAAAGCAATTGATCATTTTTTACGTTAGGCGTCTACTCACGGCCATCTTCAGGAGTATTTAATTGATAGCGTTTTTCTTTAGGAGACGGGCTGGTATAAATATGCAATTTGATGTTGATGAAGGCAGTCCACGGTGGTTGTAAAAAATAAGACTATAATGGTTTTATTATTTTACATTTATTTGTTAAACCGACGTTTCGGAGATTTATTGTATCAATTGCTTTTTTCTATTCGAGATGAAAATTTTTTATAATGTTTTTTGGCATTGTCAAAGGAGACAGGAAGTAATTATGATGTGAACTACTTTCATTGACTTTTTGTTACCCTGAAGAAGGAGAGAAGGAGAGAATAAATCTCGAAACGTCGGTTTAACAAATAAATGTAAAATAATAAAACCATTATAGTCTCATTTTTTACAACCACAGTGGACTGCCTTCATCGACATCCAATTTTAAATTAAATTCGATTTTTCAAACATTTTTAACAAAAAGTGTTAGTTTTTTGAAAAAGTTAATATGCTACTTATTGATCATTCTATTTTTTTAACACCTTCCCTACTTTAGTCCCCTAAATCAGGGGTCCCCAAACTTTTTAGAGGTAGGGTCACATGTGAACATTAAAAACTATGGGTGGGGAGGATATAACATTTTGTACGGGAATTAGTATAGTATTAATATAGTAATAATACGATATTATATGGCATTAATAGTGAATATTTGTGAATTAATTCTGTAGTAGCCGCGGGCCGGATGAAAAAGTTTCAAGGGCCGGATTTACCATAGCCCACGGGCCATAGTCTGGTGACTTCTGTCTTAAAGAAATAAAGACTTTTTTTTATTATAGGGCTCTTTTATAGTAAATTCCATTTTTCTTGAATTTTTAAGTTAGAAAATTTTATAATCTTAACATTTTAAGAACCCTCCTTTCTGACCCATTTTGAGTTCGATTTTAAAATCTAATAAGTGCTTAATCTCATAAACAGATATATATACAATTTTTGCTCGTTTAATTAGAGTAGATATAGAATATATTAAGAATCTATTGTGAAAGCTCGGGAATCAAAAAATTATAAATTATCTTAGACCCTTTGGACGACTTATGGCCTAATTCTATATGTGGTATGCATTATTTAAAAGACGATATGAAAACGCTAGGTAATCTATATGTAATTGATATTGACCCAGAATGGAAGTTTCTGATTCAAAAAAATCAATTTACATTTTATATAATTTTAATATAACGAGTCGGGCAGATATATAAGTCATATGGACGGTTTCTATATATTCTATGGTTAAGTTTAACCAAAGGAGCTTGTCTCTATGGAAACGCCTGCAAGTTATGCATTCGATTACTAAGCTCTGTGCATCCAATGCATAACCTACTGGCGCCATCGCTTAGTCGCGAGTCAGACATGCATACCCAGAATTCTATACCTAAAAACACTCAATTTTGAAATTTCGTATCTGTACCTTCCCCAAATTTGACTTATTCATTAAAAAACAGATAAATTTTTAAGTGAATGACATTATTACGCGTCAAAAAAATCGTCACAGATTTCAGTTAACAAATTCAACAATAATTGACATATTAAGGCTGTTCGGACATTAAGGCAATGTTGGATTAAAAATCTGAATTTTTAATATGTTATTAATCGATAACAAATACGTATAAAATAATTTTTTGAAAAAGATCTGACCAAGGGTTTTCGTGTAATTAATTATTAAAAATCGGACTTTTAACACGTAGTGAATAGGGAATGTTGGCTGAAAGCATATATTTCGATTAATCTAGCCAAATCGTATGATGAGAAAAAAACAAAAAACTTTTATTTATATAGATAAATTATCGTAGGTAAATTTACAAAAAAAAACTTTCTGACCCAGGGTTTTGTAAATATTCAAATCTAAATGATCGAAAATATCAGTCCGCTTCACTTAAAAATAAATAAATCCACGTGACTCAAGTCAAAAGACATTTATTTATTAATTAAATTATTTCATATTTACGATTAAAAATGATGTTAGCTAACATCTAAATTAAAATAATTAATTTATGTGTTAAAATTTTTAATTTTAGTCGAAAAAAAAATTTAGATTTTATTTTGACTTTCGGATACTGTTTTAGATTTTATTTTGACATTCGGAGTACTGTTCGAGCAACCTTAATTAAATAAATATAATATAAATTAACTACCATATTCATAGTTCAAAATAATTTTTAACTAAACTCCATTGCATTCCAATATCTCTATTTACATTCTTTGAATCTTTTTGTTTATATCTCACTAACCTCTTGTTCAATAACCTCCTAATAACAATAAATTACACGTCCAGCTGTTTTGTCATTGTACCGTTTATTCATATTTCTCGAACCCTTAAATGAAACTTAAGTACTTGACCCTTTTAAGTTAATATTCATCCATTATTATTTTTTATGGCCTTCGGGAACTAGAGCCCAATTTGGTCATTTTGTGCCCTTGTGTGTGGAAGTGTGTATAACTAATTGTAGGGATCAGATTATAGCCGGTCAAATATTTGCAACGAGTCGGGCTTGAACCAGGTCTAGCTTGATTAGAAGGCTTGCTCTATAACCATTCGGCCAACCTGACCACAACCATTGTAATTTTTTTAATTTATTTATTTAAAAATTTAATATATTGTCGTACATCTACTACTTTAACGGTTATTTTTTTGATTTTTTTATGGCTACAAATCTCTCTCTCTCTCTCTCTATCATATATATATAAAATTAAGGTTTTGTCTGTACATTTGGTCCAAATCACGCCAAATTTTGGTTGCACAGGTTTCAAACAAAGTTATGAACGAAAACACCTTCAACAAAATCCATGTCTGTCTGTATGTATGTATGTCTGTTTCAGTGGTATGCGAAAATTTGCTCACGATTCACGTAAAAACGGCTGAAGGGATTATTATGAAATTTCATATTTACATCAGATGTCTTCTAACTTACCATTTTAGCTCTATAACGTTTTGATATTTTGACCCCAGAAGGGAGTTTGGGGGCGGACGAATGAAAATTATCAAATAACTCCTAAACTATTAACCCTACGGCAAATTTTATGATAAACAAAGTTGTGGGTTGGGAACGGGTGCATGGTGCGGGGGTGGGGGGGGGGGGGGGTGAGGGGTGGCGAGGGAGGTTAGTGGGTTATGGTGCGGAATGGAGTGTTGGGGTGGTGGTGTGGGGCGGTGGCTCTGGGTGGGTTTCTGGGGGAGTGGGGGTGAGGGCGGGTTCGAAGGCTGGGGGTCCAGGGGGCGTACCCCCTGGCTAGCAAGAGGGCCACCTAAGGCGGGCCTTGCAGCTAGTATTTTAATAATATTAAAACTGCAAAAAAATAAATATTGTTTTAATTTAATCAAACGTTTATTAATTTTGCATTTGATATCTTTCGTTGCTCATTTTAACGTTTTTCTTACTTAGATAAGTTATTTTCCTGCCCAATTAATTTTTTTTATTAATCAAAAGAAGTATAACTTGTAACGCGAGTACATAAGTATACGCACGTATTTTTTTATTATGTCTGAAGGGTTGTTTCATCCCTTTGAGATTTGAATATAAAAGACAAATACCCATATTAGTAGTAGCTATTACCATAGAAATTCAACAGAGATGTTCTTTTATATGATATTTATAATATATTATTTAAAGTAATGTTGTAATAAAGTGGTGTAATAAGATCATAAGTTTATTTATTTATTTTGACGAAATCAAAATTATTTCTCGTGGACGTGGATAGTAGATATCATATTTACAAAGTAGGTGATTTCTAGAAGGATATTAAAATAAAATAAATGTCAGGTCCGTACGCGACAATAATTCTCTACCCTTTGAGATCGACAGACAGACAAACGCTCTCTGATCTGACGTATCAGAGATAATTGGATCTCCCTATACTGCAACCCAATCAGACAGACAGAGAAATCCTTTGAATAAATAATTAAATTCATATAAAAAGCTTACATACACACACGCCCTTTGATGTCTATTGATGTGTGAATGTAGAATATATCGACATCTGGAAATATACATACCTACATCTAAATCATAATCTATCTATATAAATAAAAATGCACTGTTACGCTTAAGTGATACGTTGAAGGATCTCCAAAAGTTCTTCGCCGATTTCTTTGAAATTTTCACACAACATTCCATTAAAATACACGAGTGTTTTTATATATAGTTTTTTTTTTATAGATATTACACCTGTGGCATGTAAAAAAAAAAAATTCCCCGAGGAAACAACGCCAGTGCCTCTCTGGGAGGT
>JALMQS010000177.1:0-19187 GCA_024734495.1 Forficula auricularia
AAAGACTGACGATGAAGACCAAGTCTTCTGAAACTATAGTCTCAAACAAATAAATAATATATATACAGATATATCATCTCGATATATATGTGTGTATGTTTATTTGCATCAAGCAGCAGACAACCTCTTTGTTTCTCTTTGTGTTTAATATTTATGTTTAAATTGCATGTAGGAGGGCCTTAGATATTTTTGTTATCAAGATGCCAGACATTGATACGTTGAGAGTTGACAAGCTGACATTAAACATTTATAATAATAACCAGTATCTTTTATCTATGATAATAATACAGTGCAAAAAACAAAAAAGTAATGTTATTATTAATTTTTATTAATGATATATTTTAATGATTTAACAATTAAAAAAAAACTATTCCTTTTATGAAATATTTTATTCTTCAAGTTTTAATTCAAACAAACAGTGAAATATTTGCTAATTTCTTCCAACAGGTAAATATTTTTAATGTTTTCAAATTTATTAAATTTAAAATTTAATGCATTTCATTTACAATATTATTTATCATTCTTTTTTGTTTTTATAATATATGTCTAACAAATATCACTTTTGTCTACGCCCATGATTACCGCAACTCGGTTTGCTTTATTCTTTCAATAAATTATTAAGAATTTAAAGGCCAAGAATCAAAGATCTAATTGAAAAGTTTTTATTTTGCTGAGAGTAGCAGACTTGTTGATTCATAAAGAGAAACAAGAGGAGAATTCACTGGATCATTTCTGTAGTACGTCTTCACTATCCTTTTTGCAAAAATCGGTAGAGCGATAGGCGCGAAAATAAAAATTTCCCTGATATTCACTTCGATTCGAATACCCTGAAAATGTGTGACAGCCTATCCATGTTGGGCGTCTCTGTCGCATCTGACCTGTCTTGGAATCTTCTCTGTGGCAAAATCTGCAGCAAGGAAGATTGGCTACTTATTCAGGTCCAAGCGATTTTTCACGCCCCTACATCTTCTCACCATCTACAAGGCCCAAATCTCAGCCTGTCTCGAATAAGGCTCTCATCTATGGAGAGGAGCCTCTAAATATTCTCTTGCTACCCTGGATGCAATTCAGAAACGAGCCGTCAGGCTAATTGATGATTCTACTCTCACCGACTCCCTCGACTCGCTAGCTCATCGAAGAAATGTCTCCTGTCCTTTCCCTTTTCTATAGATACTATCACGGCAGGTGCTCTGATGAGATAAAATCAATAATCCCCCCAAAGCATGCTTTGCTCGTAGCACGCCTTTTGCCGACTCCCAACACTCTTTCGCGGTCAAATTAGAAAAGTGCCGGACCACTTCATTCGCCAATACGTATATCCCCATGACTTCAAGGAACTGGAACTCTTTCCCAGCACTTATAATCTTCAAACCTTCAAAACCCGACTGCATAAATACCTACGTCTCCATCCTCTCACTTAATCAACTTTCCCTTCTCTTCGGTAATGCAAGGGTCTTTCCAGATACATAGGAGCTGCATCTTTACTGGTGCGCCCCTTCTTGCATTCGATTGCATTAAAAAAAAAAAATCGGACTGGCTTTTCGGCTGAGTGAGAGCAAAAAATTTTCAATATACACGCGATACTGACCCCATGAAAAATAATATTTATAATTAAAAAATGATGAAGGCCAAGCCTTCGAAACTATAATCTCAAACAAATAAATAATATATATATATATATATATATGGGTGTATGTTTATTTGCATCAAGCAGAGGACAACCTCCTTGTTCTCTTTATTAATCAAAGATCTTATTAGATATGCTTTATTCATGTCCGAAGACAGGGCCGTGTGGTAGATTTTCTGCAAGTCTTCAAAATGCCGCCCCTTAAATGTTTTTTCTTTAAAATAATCTTCGTTTGGGATTTAAAAAGAAAATAAACTTCGCAAAATGTACGACTAGTATTTCTATTTTAAAATATAAACTATGTTCTTTAAATTAATGATATCAACTCTATCAGGGTCAATCCATTTCAAATCATCCAGCTCAGTGGTTTCCAATCTGGAGCGATCGCCCCCAAGCGGGTGATTTGGGTTATCAGGGGGGGGGGGCAATAAATGAGTGGGGGTCGATGAGTATTCTAAGGGGGGGGGGGATTAAAATAGTACTGTACAGTAGAAGTTGCCGGGTAAAATAAAACAATAACAATGTTTTCAAACTTTCATTTATTTTTTCAAACATTAACTTAGCCCAGTAAATAGAGGGGTTTCAGCTTACATTAAATGTGGGGAAAAGATTTATTTTTTAGGATCGTTTGATATGGTGTGGGTATCCCAAATCTAAGTTTGCAGACCTTGAAAGTGTGGGGACAACTTTTGGTAGCCGAAAAAACTCGAAACTTTCGGACTTTTTTTCAGTTTCCCGCTTATAACTCGAAAATAGTTCATATTTTGCAAATAAGCGTCCTATAGTAAATTAAAGAGGCCAAAATTTCACGTCGATTAAAAAAAATATACAAACTTGTTTCAGTAGTTCGATTTTTAACGGGAATCCAAAAAACAGCCCCGGGATCACTTTTGAATATCCCAAAAACTATCACTTTTTTCGATTTTTCCTATTTTGACCATGAAGGAGAACGTTTTCAACAAAGGCCACTCTATGCATGTTTAAACTAGATTAAATTTGCTGCAATTGAAACAAAGTGTCGTCTTAAAAAGAAACTGTTAAAATTTCGTGGTTTTTCGGCCACCAAAAGTTGTCCCCCACACTTTCTAGGTTGCAAACTTAGATTTCGCATACCCACACCATACTAAACGATCCTAGAAAAAAATCTTTACGTTACTTTGTTTCCGAGGTTTTTAGTGATTGTAACATTGATTTAGAAAAAGACTCTTAACTTATTGGATAAAAAATACTTGGTAGGTTTCACATTAAGATATAAAAATAAAACGAATTTATTTTTGTAGTCTTTAACCTCGATATATATATTTCGGGTGACTAACCCATCTTCAGGAGCAACAGAATGTAACTGATCCACTCCTTAAAAACTAAAAAAAAAACGACTCATAACTTTGTTAATTTTCATTCTATATGAATAGGGTTTTCACTAAAATGTATTTACTAACTTATCTCTTAATTGCTGCCGTAAATATAAGATCAAACTTTGATTTCATAATTTTTTTGAAGAAAAAACATACAATTTTAAAATAAGGCGCTACTGTAACCAAAGTATTTTTTTTAATATAATCCTAAATGTATGAGGAAGTAGGTTCTGAAAGAAAATCTCTGGGTTTTTGACTGCCAGTATTTTTAATACATCATGAAACAACTGACAAATAATTCAAGTACATCTAATAGGATCTTTGATTCTTAGATTTGACACCTGAAAGGAGCGATCCCCTCTGACATGAATAAAGCATCTTTAATTCTCGGTCTTTAAATTCTTGGTAATAATTTGGGGAAAATAGAGCCACTAGTGACTTTAGATTTAACAAACAAACATATTTTTTAAAAATTGAAAAACTTGCTTGTTTTTAATCATAATATTATTTTTATAAGATTGGATCTGAGAATTTTATTTATATTAATTTATTTATTTATTTTCCGAGGATCTTAATTCTCTTTTAGAATAGGTGTTGATTTTCTTTGTTTCCAAAAAAAATAACATGGTTATATTTTTTTCATTTATTTTTATTTTATTGTTATATCAGGACGTTTCGACATCTACATTTATGTCATCATCAGCCTAAAAATAAAACCATCCTTTCATTATTTCCAATATATATATAACTTTACAAACAAATGAACACACATCACATCTTTTTTTACATTTTTTTACATTCTTTCTTACATCAAAAAAGCATCAAACATAGCTTAAATAATAATAATATTTATTATTGTTTTAGAGTCACAACGAATATTAAGTAACCATTCGAAAAATGGCTTCATATCACCCATTAGAGGAAAATCTAAATAAAAAAGGTAAATAAAAATCACACGTTTCAAGAAATTTATATTTTTCAAAATATTTCTAAAATAACAAGTTAAAGAATTGTATGAAGAATTAAGAGAGGTCCCCAACCAAATATAAATATCTCTTTTGAAGATTAAAGATATAATTGAAAGTAATGGAAGGCAGCCCAGAGGTAGTGAGGAAAGAAAAATTAACACATATCAAATAAGTTGTAATTTATTGGAATCTTTCCTCCTTTCCTTTCAAACCGGGGGTTTCCTCCGAAAAGTCGTTTTGAAAGGAAAGGAGGAAGGATTCCAATAAATTACACTTTATTTCATATATGTGTTAATTTTTTCTTTCCTCACTACCCCTTGGCTGCCTTCCATTACATTCAATTAAAAGCTCTACTTAGAGTTTTCAGGTCTGTCTCTCTCCAGAGAAAATTTCGTTGCAAATAAAATTAAAGATATAATTTTCTTTCTTATTTTATGTTCTCCAAACCTCCTGGCATCTAAAGACACATGTTTACGAATATCACAATATAAAAAAACTTTTTATTGAAAAGTGCTCTATAAAAATAGAGAGCAATCAAGTTAGGAATTTTTTGTTTTTCTTTTATTTGGTTGCTGTATCTCTTTTCTCTTTCACATTAAAAAATATAATCCAGAATAGTTTTCTAATTAATATATTAAAGAATAATTAATATAGCAAAGAGAGTTGTTTTTGACCGCGTTTTTGAACAAGATATATATATCGCTAGTCTACTGCGATACTTAATATTACTTAATATCTGACCAAAATCACCTGCATTCGATTCGCGATTGAATTAAATATAGGAACCTCATGTATAATCCAGAAGTTCAAAAGTACCAAATTTCATTTATTTGCCACCTAACTTTTATTCTTTTATAAATATACTAGCCCCCTGGACCCCCACCCCTCGAACCCCCGTGAAACCCACCCAGCACCCCCACCCACACCACCACCCCAATATACAGACAAAACCTTAATTATATATATATATATATAGATAATTTCATTTAAATTGGTAACCATGACGACTGTTTTTGTTGGGGGACAGACATAGATACATAGATAGGTACATGCAGAGGCAGGCACAAATGCCCTTTAGTAGTATAAGATAAATACAACGGCGTAGAGAGGGTAAATCGAGCTCGGAGTATAGTATTTTTTGTCCCCCCCCCCCTCATATTTTTAGACCTATAAAATTTGCAAGGAAACACTACTGCAATCAGGGCCATATTTAAGATCTGTGGGCCCCTAAGTAGACATGTGGCGAGGGCCTTACCGGAGAAAATATTATTTTTAAACTTAACATAAAAAAACCGCATTTTCAGCAACCCTTTTTAGTGCGGGCCCATAGGCTGCAACCTAGGTAGCCCCTATGCTTAAATGCGGCCTTGACTGCAATAAGATGTTTTTATATATACGGGGAGTCATTTTTTTTGTTATATACAAAATTCATTGCTAAAATTTTCTTTTGGTAATAGTTTCCCAATTAATTTTACTTCAATAGTATAAATACAAAAAATCTTCAGAATTAAAAAATTGCATCAAAAATTAATTTATATGTTCTTTTTGTTTCATTTTAATAGATCCCGATTTTTCTGAACCTCCTGGAGCTTATAACATAAATTGGGTATGTAACTTAGTTTTAAGATGTAAATGCTTGCTAAGAAAGTTTTTTAAAAAATTCAAATTTTAAAGGGGTGTAATAGCGGAAAACTTCTAAAATTTGTCCGGAATTACTCTAGCTCAAAATTTGAAATTTTTTTACCTTTATATTACTTTATATTATTTATTATTGCACTAATTTTATAATACACTTTTATTTTAGATGGAACCCAGAGACATTATTGTGACATATATAATAAGACCAGATTTATTTTGGGTCATAGCTAAAGATAGTGATGTTCGTAATGAAATAGAAAATATGGAAGATGAACCCCCGCGAACTTTTAACCATGATATCGGAAGTGTGAGTAATTAAAATATTAATAGTTTTATCATTCATAGCAAAGAAGCTAAAGAACTTATCAAGTCTCATGTGTTATTAGTCGTGTATAAATTTTAATCCGATTGAAATAAAGGAAGGGGATGTAAATTAGTTTTATGTCGCAAAATATTTTAATCTTCGGTAAGTCCCAGAGCCTTGAAATTTGAAACTTAGCTAATTAGAATCAAAAAGTTATCGAGCATCGCTCGGTGCTCCAGGCACTACACTATTATTCAGGGTGGGAATGTTTAAAACAAGTATGTTAAATACATGTTTTAAACAGTAAGTCATGATTAATACACTTCCGTTTTAAAGTCTATTTTAAAACATGTTTTGAATAAATTTGTATTAAATTATTTTTGTGAAATATAACCATATTTCATTTTGTTGTCTGCCAGTAATTATTTTTTGATTATTAAATTTTTATACTTTAACTACACGTATCACTCGAAAGTAAATACTCAATTATGATTCGACACAACCTATAACAGGGGAATCCCCGGGGAGGTTTCTTTAGTATTCATTTTTTTCTGTGCTTGCGTCGAGCAACTGTTAACGAACAAAGTTGAAAAATGGAATCAAAACTGTTTTATTTTGTGTTTAAAACATTTTTTTTAGCTAACTATGTTCATTTGGATGTCAGAAGGGTTCACTCCCTCGGGAATCCAACCCCAGTGCCGAACATGCAATCGGTGCAGTTAGTTGACCCCCCCTCCCAATATATATATATATATTCGGTTATCTGTATTTTATGTAGGTATATAATAATTATAATATTTTTTTTTTCTTTAGATTGTCATGGCTAAAATTGGAAAACGGTGGTGTAGAGTGGAATTACAAATCTTACAACACACACCCCAAGGTCGGATATATAAAGGATTTCTTATCGACTATGGCACCTATGAATCAATTACAACAAGCACCATACGGACACTTCCTTTGAAATACAAATCTATGGATCCACAAGCTATAAAAGTAATCTTTTTTTTTTTTAATTTTAAGATAGTTCTTTATCCACACAAAAAGTTTTAGCCTCGTAACCACTATACATATGAACGGTGCTAAAATTTTAGGTTATGTTTTTTTTAACCTGACTGTACTTCTCACACTACTATATCCTGTTTATGAATGGATCGTTTCCAAGCCATTGATCCTATTTCACCTCCACTAAAAATAATCGCCCAAATATGTTTTTTTTTTATTTTTTATCAAAACTAAGAGGTAAATAATTTCAATTTTTTTTTAAGTTACTTCGAATATATTATTCTAACAAATATTAATTTTTCGTCAAGATGGGAAAGTCCTTCAATGAAAGAAAATAAAATAATGAGCATTTTCCCACAATTTCCAAATCTACCATATGTAAACAATTTCATTTTTAATTCCAATTATTTCATGTTTGCTGTGGTAAATCGTCTTCAAATTTTAACAGTGTGTTTATTATGCTTTTAATGACTTATATTCCAAGTTTCGAAGACTTCTTGAATTTTCGCATTTGTGAAAGAACTACCTTAAGAAAATAAAACTTAACTTAAGACTAAATTTCATTAATTATTGTAGGTATTTCAGGATGTCCAACACTTAGCTAAGAATAAAGATAAAAGTAAATAAATATTATATCCAATATTCATTTACTATGAGTTAAGATTTCTAGGTCACTTGTTTCACATTAAACTTAGCTAAGACGCACACTGAGCTGTGTGTGACACGCAGACTGCGCAGAGCAGCTCAGCACAGGAAAAAAACACTGTGTCGCACAGATATACTCGCAAATTGAGAAGTAGTTTTTCTTACACATTCTAATCTTTTCGTCTCGCTCCATGTTTCTCTTTCAAATGATTTAAATATTGAATATTGTCACTTTGTATCAACTTTTATGACTGAACTGCGATCTGTGTGACGCAGTTTCTGTGCCGACTCGACATGTGGGCGCAGTCGACACGTGGGGCAGAACTGTGCTGTGTTGCTGCGTTAAGTATGCGCCCGGCCTTAGCCCGGGTGCAAATTGAGCGCCGGGCGCGCGTAGCAGAGAGCCAGCAGAGGCTTAAAGAACGATTAAAATTTAAAAATAGATATGGCTTAGTTTTACTTTGAATCTATGAACAATTTTCAGTCAAGTATTTATAATAATTATTAAAGTGTTAAACAAAAATAATCCTCCGATGGCTCTCAACTACGCGCGCTCTGAGCTCAATTTGCGCCCGGGCTTACTCTAATTGAAACTGTTTTTTTGAAGTGAAACGTCTTTAAAATCACATACGGGTACCCGGTCTAAAAAGTGGACCGTAACGAAAAGGTCTATATCGTCTTACCTTAATAATTACAAAACTATTTGTCTTAGAAACATGAATCCAGTGTCATTATTTAGCTTATGACCTTGCGTTTGCGGCGGGGGAGGGGCTCTGCGGCGCTCTCGTTCCTTTCTATTAAGTGCAACTGACGACTCACAAGATAGTGCGGTGATTCTTTCCTGTGTGTATTGAGTTTATTTAGACCGATCGATTCAAATAAAAATAAGTGTAATTTGGACAAAATTTATAGTTAAAAATAACCAGGAAATGCAAAATAAAAAAAAAATATAAAAATTCAATATGTCGACCTCAGCCCGTGCAAGAGCCAGCCAGAAATATAAATCACGGCTATGGTCGGAAAGAGGGGGTTATGGGCCACACATAAGTACCCCAATGTCCGACGCCAAGCTCGAGATAATACAACTTTCGTAATCAATAACAAATTTTTAAATATAATTCTAAAATTTCACTTTAATATTCTTCCAATGCATGGCTGGAGACATGGAGTGAATGACTGAAAATGAAAAATAACTTTCGATTCTCGTCTAATACTGGAGGAACAACCATTCTACATTACTTTTTTGTTGCAGACATGGAGGACTCGACTGTCTATTTTTTATTTTAATATCTTTATCAATGGTTTAATGGTTGAAGTAATAGTATAAAATAAATTATTTGGCTTTGTCTCTTCTCGATGAAATTGTGTAGCTGTTACTGTTGAGAGATTTTTGTGAATGCTTCTTCCTCCTATTTTTATACTATTGAAAGCTTACATGTTGGTAAGCTAAGTGACTTCCACTGATGAATAAGTACTACATATACGCTTTCCAAATATTTGGATTTAGCAAATATTTTTTTTTATTGTGATATAAAGCAATTTTAAAATGAAAGTTTTTGCCTAGAGTAGCAGAATTTTTATATATTGAAGGAGACAATAAAAGAGTGTGTCTTCTGCTGGAATTATAAATTTTATTTATTTATAACAAGACTATAGTCTCGTTATAAATAAATAAAATTTATAATTCCAGCAGAAGACACACTCTTTTATTGTCTCCTTCAATAAAGCAATTTTGATTGACACCTTCCAACCTAATAAATAATAATCAATAGGTAAGCACCAAGTCACTGTTAATAATTAAATTCAAGCTTACAAGAGAGCGATGAATACAAATGAAGAAAAAAAACTCGCTGGCATATTAGTATTACTTATATTTCAAAATTAATTATTGATTTTCGAAGAATAGTAAAATAGAGTGGGTCGATAAAAAGTCAAGAAATTCTTGAAGGCCTTGACAGCCAAGAATGACGTCCACTGGCGTAATCTGTTATTGATTTCAAAAGTTATGTTATCGATAAAAACCCTATACATATTATATTTTTATTTAAATTAATTTGTATACTAATTTTTGCCATTGAAAATGTTAATAGCTATACTACTCAGATAAAAAACTGGCAGTCATTTGGATATACCTATATCCAAATTTATCATGTCATATATATTTCCAACAAAAATATTTCCAATGTTAATATAAAATATTCATTGAGTACTGAATTAATATAACAAATTTATAATATTTTTTTTCTTTCGATTATAGGTAAAATTGAGTGGTATCTCAGCTGCTAAACGGACTGTGGACTTTTCTAATAAAAGGATTAATTTTGAATATAGCCATATTTGGACTCAAGCGGCATATACCTACATACGAAAGTAATTTTAAATTTAATCAAATTTATACTAATGTTTATCATGACCAGATACCGTCTCTTTGGAAGAGTATTTTGATACTAATCATCCTAGTTTTAACGATAGCTTAACTCAGGAGTCCAAAACTTTTACGAGTCGCGGCGCCTTTTTTTCAATAAAAAATTTTCCATGGCGCCATATTATATATTATTTATTTGGCCTCGCAGGAGGGCTCTCCCTAAGTAAAAGTATGTTTCATCGTAAGTAAGAGATAAAAATAATCGGCGCACATTTTGGGAACCTCTGACTTAACTTATATATTTTAAAGAAAAAAAATAATCAAGTTTTGCATTGATATGGGCAGCTACTAAGACTTCCTAATATTTAATATTAGAGTGCGTTGATTGAGCCGAAGCAAAGTCCTAACGCTAATGTTTGAATTAGGTACTAAAATTTGGCGTTTTCTAATAAATGTAAGGAAAAAGCCACAAAAAATTGACCAAAGACAAACTGCAATTTGACATTAATTTAATGAGCTCTGACGACAATTTACTAGACAGAGCATATTTATGTGATATTTTCGATAAACTTAAGGTAGTTTTTTCTCGACAATACTAGCAAAAAGTTAATGCTAGAGTATATAGAACAGACAATAAGGATTCATAGTTCAAAAGCCCAAAACTTTTTGCTGTTTATGTACCAATTCTAGCCAATCCCGTGCTCGTTTGACAAATTTGGCACCATTGTAAGAGATTGAATATTTTTATATTAAAATGACAGATAAAATACATTTTAAATTTCTATAAAAATCGTTTTGTTATTTTTTAACAAATGTAATCAACGCCTACGTTACACCTTATGAAAATTATAATTTTGAAAAAATCTAGCGCATGCATCTTTCGCTGGTTAAATAAATGCGCTGTTGCCAAATTGTTTTTAGTCTAAATTTTTTTTAGACATTTTTCATTATTTATTCCTTATTATCTCAGAAACTGTGTTGTAACTATGAATTAAAATTGTCTTAAAATATGCATTAATTATTGTTTAATGTTAGTTTAGTTTTTTATAAAAATGGTAAGAAGGTTTTCTCAATTATATTTAAATACTAGTTGCAAGGCCCGCCTTCGGCGGCCCTCTTGCTAGCCAGGGGACACGCCCCCTGGACCCCCAACCCACGAACCCCACCCCCGCACCATGCACCCGTATCCAACCTCCGCCCCCACACCACCCACCTCGGACCCCCACCCCCGTACCACCCCACTTTGGACCCTCACCTGAACCCCCCACTCCAACACCCCGTGCCCTCAACCCTTGCGCCCCACACACCCCGCCTAGCCCTCTGTATTCCTATCCCTGCACCCCACCTCCTAATCAGCCTCACTCCCCCATTCTACCCACCCCGCTCTATTCCTCTCCCCGCACCGACTCTCCGCACCCAGTTTTTGCATTTCTAGCCTTCTAGTGACCCACAGATTATGTATACAAAATTTGGTTGAGTTTGGTCCAAGAGCAAGAATTTTCATTTTTTGGACCAACCATTTTGGGTGGTTGGTTTTTGCATTTCTAGCTCTCTAGAGGCCCACAGATTATGTATACAAAATTTGGTTGTTTGGTCAAAGAGCAAGAATTTTCATATTTTGACCCCCCCCCCTTTGGGTGGTTTTTGGGGGGAATTTTTTTAAACAAAAGTTGTCAGAAATCACATCCCCTACAACTTTGCTCATGATAAAATTTGCCGTAGAGTTAATAGTTTAGGAGTTATTGGATAATTTTCATTCGTGCGCCCCCCCCAAACCCCCTTCTGGGGTCAAAATATCAAAACCTTATATAGCTAAAAACGTAAGTTAGAAGACATCTGATGTAAATATGAAATTTCATAATAATCCCTTCAGCCGTTTTTACGTGAATCGTGAGCAACTTTTCGGAAACGACGGAAACATACAGACAGACAGACAGGAATTTTGTTGAGGGTGTTTTCGTTCATAACTTTGCTTGAAACGTGTGCAACCAAAATTTGGTGTGATTTGGAGCAATGTACAGACAAAACCTTAATTTTATATATATATTATAGATGTATGTAAATTTTCCGATATCCCGTATAGTGCAATGTTAAAGAGCCTGAAAAACTCGATTTTTGAAATTTAATATCTCCGGAACTGTATTGTTCATAAATTTAGTTTTGCCACCAATCGATGCAGAAGTATTTAAATTATAATCTGTATAAATTTCAAAAAAATCCTAAGAAAACGCATTTGGCGGAACAACTACCTTAACGCACTATCATCAGTAAAAGGAAAATAATCCCATCATATTCACGGCCATTATCAAAATGTTTTCATTCAAAGAAAAGCTTATGCTTGTATTATAAAATAGCTCTAAGAGGCAGTGGAGAAAAAATTTAACTTGCTAGGTGGTAGTCAGAAAAAAAGGTGAGAATTACTTATGTAGTTTATCGGAAATAAGGACAGTGCTTATTGAAAAAGATTTCTAATTAATTAAACGACGTTTTGTATTTTTATTTTTTAACATCTTTAAGCTCTCAAAATATATAAAGCATATATTGGACTTTTTTTTTTTATTTAAGGAAAGTGGTGTAGGTTTTAGGTGAATCGTATATTAATTAATAAAGTAAAGGGAGTGTAGTTTTTTAATCTGTAAACTCCTGATGATGGACTAATAATCCGAAATATATTGATTTTGTATAAACCTCTTTTGAGTTTTATTTCATTCACTGTGAAACTACACTCCCTTTACTTTATTAATTCATATATTGGACAGTCTGATAGAAATATTTACATTAACACTTAATTTAACACAATAAAACCTTACTTACCGCTATATTTATAGTTATTAAGGAAACTAGGCAAGATTAATTTAATAAAAAGAGATTTGAGGAGAGTTTACTTGCCAGAGTAGATAAGCTAATATTAGGCTTTTTTTAAACAAACAAGATTCAAATCTTACTTTATGTGGTAATATTTATTTTGGCAGACCACCATAACTGGTTTCGCTCTACTTGAGACCATTGTGTCAAGACCTAAAACAATAGCAGAACAAGTGTCAGATTTTAAAAGTACATAATTTTATTTTTAAATACGAGATTTACTTTTTAATATATTAAAAACATTTGATTATAAAGACAGTTTTAACTATTAGATAATAGCTTCGAAATAGTTCGGATTTTAATCATCATCATCATTTTCGTTAAGGATTTGGCCGTGTGGCCTATTCAGTCTTCTCAAATCTCTTATTCCCATGTTTTTGGAAGTTTGCCAGACGACATTCCTGTCAAATGTTGGTACTATCGTTATTTAGGTATATTTTGCCATTCTTTCCAACACAGAATATAGATTAATAATATTTGATTATATTCTCAAAATAGAATTTATTAACAGATGACTATTTAGAAAACTTCTTAAGTTATATAGATGTTGACACGTGTGTATTTTCTTAATATTAAATATCTCCCCAACATTTTTTTAAAAAGGCTTATTTTTTGTTATTTTTTTATTTGTTTTTTCCAGGACTCAGTTATATGATATATCCAACTTAGATTTTGTGTGTCCGACGCCTGTTCACAGAATCATTGATTTTTATATAAATCATTTCGCCCACGTTTTGTATAAATTTATTGGATTCATAATCCAGAATATGGCCCTTGTTTCAAATCAGAGTTATGGTCTGAATAAAAATGACGATCAGCCAACGCTATTTTATTCTTTTGATGCCTTGGAGGCAGAAAAGTTATTTTTAAATTGCTAGATCAAGCCAAACAAAAAAAGTAGAACCAACATTTCGCAACTACACGGGATCTTATACTCGTTTAATTTGTACACTAGTTTGTTTAATTTAAAACTATTTCATCTTTAAGCTTCGAGTACAATGAACGAATAGTATATATGTTATAGAATACCAATTTATTTCCAAGAGGCTGAAATTCATTATCGATTTTATTATAAATGATAGACCTTTAGTCTTTAATATAAGAAAATTTCACATATTTCCTAGCTGAATTATCTTTAATTGGTTTGTCTCGGATTTTGAATTGATATATACACTTCTGTACCATCCATGATGGATACTAATTATTAATTAATTTTGTTTTATTGTCGAATTTCTGTTGACTAAGAGCTAAGTTTCCATGGATCTGACCACTTATTTTGGCAAACTTTCTGTGATTTTAGTTAAAATATACTAACTTATGCTTTTCATGTACTAGTCAATCTTGATTGTTTTATATTCTAATCTCTGCACTGTTACATCAAGGAATGGTCTCGATTTGTTCTTTTCTGAAATTCAGGATGTAAATACAGCTTCAAGCCACCGTCTTCACCGCGACTTATAACCTTCAGCTGTTTAAGGCCCGCATCATCAGGTACCTTCGACTCCTACCCAGCCCATAAACTCCCACTTTCTTCCTCTTTTCACGATGGAGGGACCAACCCAGGCCTTAGGGGATGCTCCTTTTTGGTTTTTTTAGTTTCTCACATCAATTTCATTAAAAAAAAAAATCCTCGACCCGCTTAGAGGCACAAGTCCTCGGTGGCTAGGTCAACCAATCATCAATACAAATCTAATTACAACGGGTTGGCCGAGAGGATAGCGTACAAGCCTGCTAATCAAGTGGACCCGGGTTCGAATCCGGCAACCGGCTAAAATCTGATCCCTAGGTAGAAGACAAAATTTAAAAATAATAGTATCGTAATAGTACAACAAATTAACAAGCATCTCATCATCATCATTAAGTAGTACACAGTCCTAAGACTGGTTTGACGCAACCACCGGTCTCTACTCGGAAAAGTTCTCTAAAATATCAGATGTTAATCCATTCTATTTTGAGAATATAATCAAATATTATTAATTAATATTCTGTATTGGAAAGTATGATAATGATGTTATTAAAAGCAAAACTATTTCGTAACTTATTAGAACTTTTTGAAACAGTAAATTCTTATATAACAAATTAGTTTTATTCTTTTAAGTAAAAGTTATAATCACATAATTTTTTTAAAATTCTTCTTCTTCTTACTTTTAAACCTATAGGTTTGTTTCTTCCAGAACGTCATACCATCTCTTCTTAGGACGACCTCTACTTCTTATTCCAACCGGCTTGTTTGTCATCACTTTCTTTACCAGTCGGTCTTCTGGCATTCTTCTCACATGCGCATACCATTCCGCTCTTCTTCTTTTAACCCATTCGCCCACCTTTTGTATTCCACATTTTTCTCTAATATCTTCACTCTTCATCCTATCGAGCCTGGTCACGTTCATTATCCTTCGTAATGTCTTCATTTCAGTCGTTTCCAATAATTGAGAAGTTTTTGCAGTGTCGGGTCTTGTCTCTGCTGCGTAAGTTAATATTGGACGTACTACGGTTTTGTAGACTCGTACCTTGGCCTCCGTTCTTAAATATTGATTTGACCAGATTGCATTGTTAAGGCAACCCGATATTTTTGAGGCTCTTATTGCCTGATGTCTTACCTCTGTTTCTAGGTCTTGATGAGAGGTCATTTGGATGCCAAGGTATGTGAAGGACATGACTTGTTCGACAATCGTATCGTACAGTTGTAGTTTACATCGGAGTGGTGATTTAGAGATTGTCAGTGTTTTGGTCTTCTTGGTTGACAGGGTGAGACCGAATTTATGCGCAACACAGCTAAATTTATACAGGAGGCGCTGGAGGGAATCTTCATCTTCTGCAACGAGTGCTGCATCGTCTGCGTAGCAAACGCATGTTATATTCTCGTCCCCCAAGGAATATCCTTTTAGATTTTTGATTTCGCCAATGATTTCATCCATAACTATATTAAAAAGCAGCGGACTAAGGGAGTCTCCCTGCCTAATACCTTGATTCACTGGGATGCTTCCGGGCAGTCTTCCTTCAATTTTTATTCTTAAAATTAATATAAAATATTGTTAAATTAGTATTAATTGAATTAATTCTTATCTATAATGAAATTAATTTATTATTTTTTCCCTTTTCTATTTAGAATGGTAGATAATAGTTCTAATACAAAAATTATTCCATATGAACTAAAAGACAAGGATGTATTGATTGCTGATGTTATTTTTGAAATATATGATAACGAGATAAATCTTGGCCAACAATTAATACAGGAGTGTTATGCTCTTCCAAAAGATGACAGCACATGGAACAATGAAGAATTGGTACATTCTGGAAATTACTCTGCTCCATTGGTAAAACTATTACATTGATTTTTCTATATATTTAATCTTGTGTTTATAAATCTAAAATGTTCATACTCTTAAAGATTTAAATCCTATTTAAATTAATTTTCAAAATCTAGGGTACAAATCAGATGTATACCAGAAAATTTACAAAAAAAAAATAATTGCAGCCAACACTTTCCAAAAACTCAGGCCGGATAATGTAGAAATGTCCAAACTAACTCTCCTATTGTGTAAAATAATTCATAGGATATAAGGATAGTAATAATAATAGGGTAGAAGAAAATTTGAAAGGAAATCCAGGAAGCAATTCCTTCAAATTATAGACAAAACTTTTATTATTGAAAAGCCAGATCTACAATGGGCTCATAGATATAGATTTGTAGTTTCTAGAAAAAGCATACATTTCGTCAATTGGGAAATTATTTTCACTAAAAACAAGGAGGTAATAAAATATAAAGGGAAAAGATTAATTATAATTTATATCAACGAGCATTAATAATTTTGAATTTTTATAGAGATTTCCATACACACATATTTAATAAAATTAAAATTACGCTTTCTAGGTAAGTTTCACAAATAAAAGAAATATTGTTTATGAGCTACGCCCCCTAGGCTCTGTAGTGGGTTTTAAAATAATAATTTAAATTTCCTAATTTTAATCAATTTTATTTGTCATAAACTATTAGTGGGTTTTAAAATTAAAAAAAATCACGCCGGCGTCGTCGCACAAGCCGATTATAATAAGTTTAGATAAGAGAAGGGCCAGAAGTATGCTGTCTCATCAGCTTATTTTTTTTTTTTTTTTTGTTATATAGAAAATACAATGGAAAAAATTTTATTTGCCCATAGATTTTTTCCCTTTAATTTAAGAAAAAATGTGCAAATACAAAAGATGTTCATAATTAAAAACTGCATCAAATACGTTCCTGTGGGAATACTATGAAAATATAGAAAAGAGGAGCTAAAAATTAAAAATTAAACACTTGTTAGAAACTATTCTAATTAAACTGTTGTGTAGTATCAACAAGCTAGATCACCAGCACTTTGCATTTGGAACATTAAATTTAAATCAATGATTTTTAAATTCTTGCATTGGTAAAATTAATTATCTGGCTAGAATGCCCGATTTAGTGCCAGATGATTTCTTTTTCTTTCCTTTTCTTGTTACCTGTGGGAGAAAATTTATAAACACTGTATGAACAAAATTATTAATTTAAAAAATGTAATTGTTAAATAATGATATTCCCCAAAGACAATAAAGTGGAATTATATCTAAAACTAGTAAATTGTTTGGCTATAAATGGTGATTTGTTCGAAAATTTAATTTAAATGATATCGTTTTTTGTTTGTCCCACTTTCTCTGATTCAATTATTTTGTATGCCTTTTCTAAGTAAACTTTATCTATTTAACTATTTAAACAAGAGACCTTTTTGTTTTTTCTATTTTCATGAGTTATATTTTGATTAAATTTATATATAACAAATAATAAATAAAATTAAGTGGGAGATAAATTTAAAAACCTAATTTATCAAACGGAGAATTTACCACTGCTCGAAGCCCCTAAAAACTTAGTAAATTGGATATTGGATTGTATCTAACTTTCTGAGATTTGGCTCGTGATCCCGGCTTCTTTCCTTCTACTCTGATCTTTTCACGAAGGAGAGGCCATCCCATACAGGACTTTAGGGATTCACCTTCTGGTGTATCTCCTTCTCACATCAATATCATTAAAAAAAAAAAATAGAAAATAATAATCATATTTACGAAAAATAATTTCTTTCCAAAAAATATTGATAAATTTTAAAAATCAGTCATATATTATGATCTTTTCTTGATTGAGTTTTCGCACGTTAATTTTTATGATTTATGACTGAGGACTGATAAATAAAGAGTTGCTTCCCAATAAAACAGTTAATTGGAAATTTTTCTTATTACACTTTTTAACCGACTTTTCAGAGAATCTTCCCTCCCTCTTCAGTGTTCAAAGAGTCAATGAAGGGAAGCATATAACAAGTTTCCTTAAAAAGCAGACAAGAAGGAAAATTGTTACATGCCTTCTTCATTGACCCTTTGAACAGTGAAGGAGGGAAGATCCTTCGAAATGTCGGTACTAAATTGTAGAAAAGAAAAGTTTCCAATAAACCTTTTTTTATTGGAAATCATCTTTTTATTTATCCTTGAACTCCCTTCCATTCAATCCTCAGTTTTATATCTATCAGTCCGTCTCCGAGAACAATCATATAATATATTTAGGATTTATAATGTCTAAATAAAATTATAACAAATAATAATATAATATATATAGTTAATTAGTGAGTTTCTGTTTTAATAATAAGACTTTATGGAAATTTTCAGGAAAACTCCATTGTTATGAATGAGAGTTCACGGCATAATAAAAGCTTGTTTGAAGAGAAGAGAATTAAAATATCTAAAACAGATTCTCATGAAAAAGAAAATACAGAAGAAGAGGAAATAATTACTAAAACATCCGAAGCAACAGATAAGGAAGATTTTATAATTGATCAAGAAGATGTTGAACGTGAAGTCAGCCCAAACAGAGAAGAAAGTAACAACCCATGTTCACATTGTTCACTTACTAACTATCCGGGTTTTGAAACCAACTTAAACTTGATAAGTGCAAATATATCTCAAAGAGATCTGGCAACCACTGAATGTAACTATAGTTACAGTTCTATTAATTCTCTAAAAAATGAAAAAAATATTCCTAAAGAAGAAAAGGCAAATATAGCCAATGTTTCTATCTCTAGAGACACTTCTGATAGTTGTCAAAAAAGTATTAATCCCGATCCTACTTTTCCCTGTGACAAATCTAAGAGCTTTCAAAGAATGACTAATGCTTCTTTTTCTAATGATGATTTTAATAAATCTCCCAGAACAAGAGATAATGCTATTAGTTCTTTCTCTGATACACATTCTAGGGACACTCCTGATAATATTTCCCAAAGAGGAAGAGGTAAGATCTTTAATGCTTCGTCCTCTAATATTTCTGAAATAGGAATAGGAAGAGGTAGAATCTTTAATTCCTCTTTCTCTAATTCTCTTTCTAATATATCTCAAAGAGGAGAAGTTAAGAGAGCCAATGTTG
>JALMQS010000177.1:19287-86301 GCA_024734495.1 Forficula auricularia
CAAAAGCTTGATGTACACCTTCTAGCCTATATCAAGCTTAAGTTTCGAATTTCGTGTCTCTGAGACTTATGGTTGCGAAAGGAATGTGGGGTACATTCTTACCTACGTAAACATCAAATTTTCCGGTCCAGCCATCACGAGGTCTGGGTTACGTGCCTTTCGGCAGTGCTGGAATATAAATATCTCCAGCTCCACCCTCAGGGGATCTTTTTTCACATCGTCTGCCAGACATCGGACGACGGCGTCATGACGCTTGATCCTCCCGTCGTGAGTTCGCCCACAGCCCTGGATAATATGGGCCGTCGTCTCTGTTCTGGGGCATCCCTGCTCCTACACCCCGGGACCCCCTCCCGCCTTCCACGACTAGTGCGGACAGCAGAAGGAGAGAACCCGATCGGAGGCGGCAGAGGTCCTTGAACATGCCGTTGCTCAGAGGGCCCGGATAATTTGCCCAGGAGTACGACGGGCTTGCCCTCGAACATAAACCCAAGTCCTTCCCATCGACACATGTAGCAGCCCGTGCTGCATCAAAGCTCGATGATGCCAAGCGGCTTAGACGTTCATGTGTCAGGAGTGGCACCTGCCAACCAAGTGATGGAATTCCCAAACCCCCATCCCTTACCTTGGCGTGGAAGAAACCTTCTGGAGTGTCGCGGGGCAAATTAAGGGTTGTTCTAATAAATGCCCGCACCCGGCGATCGATGGCGATGAGGTCGGTCACCGTAACGCCTCCTAACACCAGGGGATGTATACCGGAGGGAAGAACATGAAGCCTCAAGATTTCCATTTTTTGTGAGGCCTTCAGGGGAGCCGCCCCCACCCTCTCCAACATCTCCGCCAGCGACCATTCCGAGGCTACAAGGCCCGAGGTGCCCACACGGACTCCAAGGTAGGAAAAGGATTGACCAACTGCCAATGCATTGATCGCTCCACCCTCCACCCTGAAGTCATAGTCTGTGCACACCCGGATCTTCTGCACCTTACCGGCGGGAACTAGAGAAAGAGTTATTGACTTGGCCGCATTGACCTTCATCCCGAACAAGGCGGCGCCGACCTCAAAGTCGCGTATCTGTGACCTAAGGCCCACGGCCGTCGAAGCCACAAGGACAACGTCGTCCGCGAAAGCCAAAGAGCCAACCCGTACACCTCGTAGGTCGTAACCGACATGCGGGGACAATCGGTCTAGGATGTATTTTGCGGCCAAGTTGAAGAGAAATGGGGACAAAGGATCCCCCTGCCTCACCCCCCTCCCTAATCTGATCTTATTAGATCTTGAGCCTTCGTGGACCAGCGATGTTGTGCCGTCCGAGTAAAGAGACCTGACCAGGGGGACGAGCGAAGGGTCCAGCAGGTCATCAAGTATGTTCATTAGGGGCTGATGCATTATGGTGTCAAATGCTTTTGATATGTCCAGGGAGGCGACGTGCAGCTCTTTAAGCTCATACCTCGCGTCCCTTATCACAGCCCCCAGAACCTGGGTGTTCTCAGCACAACCATCGGTCTTAACAAACCCCCGCTGGTCACCCCGAAGCTCAACAGAACCCTCCATACGATGAAGGAGAACCCTGCTAAGCTGCCGAGCGACCACGGAGTTGACCGTGATTGGCCGATAATGCTCGGGCCGCGACGGCGATGTGTTTTTAGGGATCAGTACCGTCCGCGCGCTGGACAGAATCTCCGGCACCCTGCCCTCCAGAAGAATCGCATTAAGCAGGGCGAGACGGTCTTTGTCTCCTACGCCTTTCCAGGCCGCAGGTGACAGACCGTCTGGCCCGGCCGCCGATTTTTTTAATGAGGTGGAACTAATAAGCTCCTGGAGGCTAATCGGACTCGGGAGGATCCTAGGACGGTCGGAAACGGCGGAAAGGCACCCCCGGCTGTCGCCCAGGATGTTACACCAATAGGCGGCCGCCGGACCAAACCCCACGCCGCGATCCGAACCGCCCTCGAGAACCTCCTTCACTGCCCGATTTTTGTCACGGTGCCAGAGAGACTGCATCCTCCCATATTCAGCACGCTTCGCCGCGCGCCTCCCCCTCCGATCGTTCGGGGGCGGCCGGACGGCCCTGTTCCCCCCACACGCCCCCCAACCCGAACAACCGCAGGACCCGCCCCACGAGCCCGAAGCCATGCCTCCAACAGTCCTTCCCACGGCCTACCTTCGAGTACGTTGATTACTATACCCCTCATGACAGTGTCGCCACCCCGGGAATCGCGATACGCCTTAAGGGCGACCACAAGGGGAGGATCAACATCCACATCGACGGTCATCGATGATTCAGTGGCCCGCTCTACTACCATAGAAAGGGGGCCAATTGACATCTGCGACATTTCGACACTTTGAAGTTCTTCGTCCTGGTGTGGACCCACACTAACACCACACTCGGCACTAACACCCGACTCTTCGGCCGGAGGGCCAACACGCGGTGCCGGAGGATCTGGAAGGTAGTGTGCGTGCGCAGCCTGTCCATCCCCGTCAAAATCGGTATCCGGGGCTGATTCACACGCCAGCCCATCAACTCTCTCGGGGGCGCTGTCCTCAGAACACCCATGGTGGCCACCAGAATTAACTGGCTCTTCGCCCATGGGTGATACGACAGCAGTCTCCGACGTCTCACCGACGGTGTCAGCGATATGGCACCCCTCGCGGTTGCCAAGATGTTGCGGTTCTTCCTCGAGGGGTGATGCGTAGACATCGCCGTACTGGTTTACGGGGTCTACACCGGTTGCTGAAAGATGGTCGGCCAGCTGACCGGTGTAAAGATTTTGTAACCCCGAAGGTCCGGCCTCATTTATTGGTATCAGTGGTGGAGGCCCAGAAGAGGAGGCAGCGTGTAATTCGGCCATAAGTGCCCTATATTCAGGGGCCCTCCTCCTCCCTCTAATTCCTTCAAGCGTACGTCCCCATCCGGTCCATCGCTCCAGGAGCCACATATTCATTCTTCTGTAGGCCTCCACCGGGGCCGATAGCTCTAGCCGGGAGATTATTCTCCTCGTCCGACCATCGAGTCCTGATGTTCGGTATTTGGATTGCGGCATTCCATTCCACTTCATGGCTCCTTCTGAAGTGCTGTGATGATAGGCCTCTCGTCGTTCTAAATGCCCTGTCGCAGTGTGGGCACACAGCAGGCAAGGCGGACATAATCGGTGTAGACAGAGTGCCCCTCTACTCTACGGCCGAATGGGCCGTAGAGTCAGAATACAGTGATTTAGAGGAGGGGACTTGATGCCTTAAGGCATCGCCAGGGCCCCTTTCAAGTGCACAAGGCAGGGGGTGACTTGCAGCACGAGAGCCCACCTAGTGCTGCCAGGTGCAACCAGTTATGTTGGGGTGGAATGGGTGATGAAATGATTAAATAAATAATGGGATGTGGATGGGAGTATCACGTTGAGTGGCGTCGTGAATGGACTGATTTAATAAATAGCGAAATATAAAATCGGATGGAATGATTAATAAATAATGAAAAAAAATCAGGTGGGTGGGGGATGAAATGGGGTGATTTATAAATAATGAGTAGGTGACGGTGATAGAGTGTACACACTCCCCAGCTGGCAGCAAACAGTGTAGGGGGATGAAATTATAAAAAAATAAGATATCTGGGAATGGAGCGTTTGGAAAAAAAAGTGTCAGGGGGAGCCCAAGAGCGTTATCTTAAATGTTCATAATTATTGTACTGGCCGAAATATCTATTTAATGAAATGTTAATAAAATAAAAAAGCGCCTCCGAGATGTATGAAGGGGGGCTACAAGAGAGGCGACCAGGTCCACAAGGTGTTCGAGTGGTTGCCTGGATACTGAAAATGTCTAAAAGTGATGCCCTGCAAGTAGACAATCGAATTAACTAAAATGCGCCTTGCGAGTATGCAGCCTAGTCCACCCAGGTGTTATGGTTGCCAGGCTGCGTAGGGGAAAATTTAAATAACACGCACTTGCTTAAGCCGAGCGCTGAGTGAGTAGGTGGACCTACGTCACTACCCTACCAAGTAGAGGCGAGCCTCCATCTTGAATATTTGGTGAAAAAACTAGTTTGGGGTCATAATGGGCCCCAAATTTCGCCAAAAGCATGGTCCATGCATAGAATTTCTTCCTTGTTCAAATGAGGTGGGGCTAAAGACCGTATGGCCCAGATTAACCCCGCTAGGGGCAAAAGATCGTTTGGGCATTAAGATGTTAATTACCGAACGACCCCTTGGGATTAAATCCGCAGGGCCTCGGCCCCTAATAGATGCAACTCTTGGGTACTCACCCCATAATTCCCAGATGTTAGGGTCAAGAATGTCCCCTATTAAGAGAACTTTCCCCGGACGCGTAGAAAGGAGCGTCCATTCCCGGCGGCTGCCAGCTTGCTGTACTACTTCTAGCCTGTATCGAGCTTAAGTTTCAAATTTCGTAGCACTGAGACCTATGGTTGCGAAACGCGGTGGGGGGGGGGGGGGGTACATTCTTACTTACGTAAACATCAACTTCTGGTACTATTATTTTAGCCAAAATCTTGTGGTACTTTTTTTAGCCTCCTCATAGCTTAAGTTTCAAATTTCAAGGCTCTGCGACTTACCTAAGAGGAGATATGAACAATAAAAATATTTATTTTACGACACTCCTAATTTACACCCCCTTCCTTTATTTCAATCGGATTAAAATTTATAGACAACTCATCACGTCATGACACTTGATAAATACACCATTTAAAAAAAACCACCGGGTGTCAACTACTCGCTAATTGTATAATTTGGTAAATCGGATTTAATTTAATTAAATTTAGCTGTTATCAGCGGGAAACCCAGCCCCTGACATTTTGAAGATTCCAGAACCATCGTGACCAATAGATGACACGGGGTGTCAACTATTGGTATTAGTGAGTGTCAACTTTTGATTTGTTCCTTTGACATTTCGTAGATGCTCCGACGAAGGGAAATTTCAGGAACTATAAGCAACAAGAGTCTGTGGACAGGGCCGCGCCGCCTATGTGTGCGAAGTGTGCGGGCCACACAGGCGCCAGTGCAATAGGGGCGCCGGCGCCAATTATTGCAATTATTTTTTTTTACTAAAAAACTACAAAATAAAAATCAAATGTCTGGCAATGCGTTTTTGATTGACATTAGAACCGACGAAAATTTTGACAAAATTGTAAATGATACCATGAAAATTGTCGAAAAATTAGATATCAAGACTGAATTTGAAACTTCCAAGCCCCTAGGACGTGGTAAAACTCCAAAAAGTTTTGATTATGAACACGAAGACCTAACTATAAATGATCCAAAAACCTCTTTTAAAATTAATGTATTTTTTATATATTGGATCAAGCTTTATGCTCAGTAGACGAAAAATTTAATTTGTTAATTAATCACAACAACATGTTTAATTTTTTATTTAAACTGAGTAATGATCAAGATCAAAGTCAATTAAGAACCAGTTCCAATCATTTGCAAGAAAATCTTTCAGCAAATGATTCATTGAATAACATTAACGCCGATGATTTGTGTGAAGAATCATGTCAGTCTTTTTTCAAAAAAATAAATAATGATGTGGTGAAAATTCTCGAATTTATATATTTAAACAATTTGACAGCCGTATGCCCTAAAATCACCATAGCATTACAAATTTTGCTACACTAGCAAACGCAGAAAGGTCGTTTTCTAAATTAAAACTGATAAAAAATTACCTGCGCTCAATACTGAGGCAGGAAAAGCTAACAAAAGTAACAATATCTATAGAGGAGGCCATATTAGACGATATAGATATAGGTACATTAAACTATCAAGGATTTCGCAATCAGAAAAGAGAGAAGAGTGAAAATAAAATTATATTAGGTTGGAGTTGGTGGTGTTTCACATGAAACACCACCAACTCCAACCTAATATAATTTTAACAATGTTTCACTATAAACCAACACCGCGTTCCCTAAATTTGAGTGAAAATAGTATAATTATGTCGACATTTTTCGGCATTTTCGACTCTTCTTGCTTTTTTTGAAGATTATAACATACGTAATATGTAAGTCATTATAATGTATTATTAGAAAAAAAGCCAGTCATTTTGTAAATATCTTAAATAAAGAATGTACATAATTTAATTCTCATTTTATTTTTCGCAGTAATTGCCAAGGGGACCGTTTATTATCTACTAGCTGCAAGCTCCACCTTTGGTGAGCCTCTTGCTAGCCAAGAGGGCTACGCCCCCTGGATCCCCGTAACTTGAACACTCCCTATCCTCCATCTCCAACCACTCCCCATCCCACCGACCCTCTCCCAAACCCCAGAACTTTTGCCCCACTTCTGATCACCCTCCACCCTAGTAAACCTAGTGGACTCCCTAGCCCTGGACCCCGCACGCCCTGAACCCCCACCCAACCCCCTCTATTGCCCCCATCTCTCAACCCATGGGGGGACATAGAAACATAGTTTAGTACCCCTGGACCCCCACATCCCTGACTCCCCACGCCTGGACCCCAACCCCCCAACACCAGGGGGACGGACAAACATAGGTACAAATGCCCTTTAGTAGTATGTGATGATATAGGTACAGACACAGGCTCTTTAGTAGCCCCTGGACCCCACCTCCCAACCCCCACCCCCTGGGGGACGGACATAGGTAGGTAGGTACATGGGAAGTTACAGAGTCAGGCACAAATGACCTTTAGTAGTATGTGATTTATGAAAATAATATAAAACTAAGAGAACACATTTCGGTCAAAATTTGAAAAAATAAATAAATTTTTCATGGCGAAACACAACGGTAAATAAACTGCAACGGATCGTTGCTAAACTTTATCCAAATTCATGTGAAATATTAATATGTTTATTCCTTTACTATTAATCAGATATCATTTGCTATTTGCAGTTCATGTTGACTTTGAGTAAAAAATAATGATCGATTCTCATTTAATAGTCGAGGAATAACCATTCTACATTGAATTTTGACGTTTCGGTTATTATTGGTAACCATTGCTGAGGACATGGAGGAATAGACTTAAAATCAAAAATAGTGATCGATTCTCATCTAATACTTGAGGAATAACCTTATTGCATTCCATTTTGATGTTTTGACTATTAATGGCAACCTCTACTGATAACGTGGAAGAATCGGCTTAAAATCAAAAAGACTAAATTCATTTATGGCAAACAACTCAAGCTTGAGTTGTTTGCCATAAATGAATTTAGTCTTTTTGATTTTAAGCCGATTCTTCCACGTTATCAGTAGAGGTTGCCATTAATAGTCAAAACATCAAAAATGGAATGCAATAAGGTTATTCCTCTAGTATTAGATAAGAATCGATGGTTATTTTTGATTTTAAGCCGATTCCTCCATGTCTTCAGCAATGGTTACCAATAATAATCAAAACGTCAAAAACCTAATGTAGAATTGTTATTCCTCAAGTATTAGATGAGAATCGATCACTATTTTTGATTTTAACTCGATTCCTCCATGTCTTCAGCAATGGTTACCAATAAAAACCGAAACGTCAAAAATCCAATATAGAATGGTTATTCCTCAAGCATTAGATCAGAATCAATCACTATATTTGATTTTAACTCGATACCTACATGTCTTCAACAATGGTTACCAATAAAAACCGAAACGTCAAAAATCCAATATAGAATGGTTATTCCTCAAGTATTAGATCAGAATCAATCGCTATTTTTGATTTTAACTCGATTCCTCCATGTCTTCAGCAATGGTTCCCAATAAAAACCGAAACGTCAAAAATCCAATATAGAATGGTTATGCCTCAAGTATTTGATCAGAATCAATCACTATTTTTGATTTTAACTCGATACCTACATGTCTTCAGCAAAGGTAACGGATAAAAAAACAACGCAGTTGCTATGGTTACTTATAAAATTTCCTCCCAAATTTTTATCATTTCACAGCGAGAAGCCTAACCATTCTTACTTAAACAAGTTTAAATGAGCTATATTACCGATCAAATGAATAAATTTTAAAGTTTTTTTTTTTAATTTTGGTAAAATAAGGAATTTAAAAAAAGTACAATCTTACTCTAGAGTAAAGTACTTTAAAATATATTTTTACTAAAAGCTTTATTTAACTTTTTTTGTTGTCCCCAAGATACTTAATTAGGATATTAAATTTCATCAAAATTGGTTAAGTCATTTTCAAGATATTTAGAAAAAACTAAAAAAGTACCGAAATAAAGTACTAATGTTTGTGGGCCGATATGTACCAAAAACTAATCAGCGCTTCATTTTGTTAAACTAATGGTAGGTTTTCAATTTCATTTCAATCGGCGCAAAGGTGTGGAAAAACTCGTGGACGAAAAAAACGATAACACACACACACACATCCATCCATCCATCCATCCATCCATCCCCACGCACTTCCAAAAAAAATGGCACTTTTTGGCCTCTCGACGAGACCCCATGTAATTTTTGGCAAAATCGTCACGTGCTAAAATTCAATCTAATTGAATACTACAATTTGTGACCTTATTCCTCAAGTATTAGATCAGAATCAATCGCTATTTTTGATTTTAACTCGATTCCTCCATGTCTTCAGCAATGGTTACCAATAAAAACCGAAACGTCAAAAATCCAATATAGAATGGTTATGCCTCAAGTATTTGATCAGAATCAATCACTATTTTTGATTTTAACTCGATACCTACATGTCTTCAGCAAAGGTAACGGATAAAAAAACAACGCAGTTGCTATGGTTACTTATAAAATTTCCTCCCAAATTTTTATCATTTCACAGCGAGAAGCCTAACCATTCTTACTTAAACAAGTTTAAATGAGCTATATTACCGATCAAATGAATAAATTTTAAAGTTTTTTTTTTAATTTTGGTAAAATAAGGAATTTAAAAAAGTACAATCTTACTCTAGAGTAAAGTACTTTAAAATATATTTTTACTAAAAACTTTATTTAACTTTTTTTGTTGTCCCCAAGATACTTAATTAGGATATTAAATTTCATCAAAATTGGTTAAGTCATTTTCAAGATATTTAGAAAAAACTTAAAAAGTACCGAAATAAAGTACTAATGTTTGTGGGCCGATATGTACCAAAAACTAATCAGCGCTTCATTTTGTTAAACTAATGGTAGGTTTTCAATTTCATTTCAATCGGCGCAAAGGTGTGGAAAAACTCGTGGACGAAAAAAACGATAACACACACACACACACACACATACATACATACATCCATCCATCCATCCCCACGCACTTACAAAAAAATGGCACTTTTTGGCCTCTCGACGAGACCCCATGTAATTTTTGGCAAAATCGTCACGTGCTAAAATTCAATCTAATTGAATACTACAATTTGTGACCTTAATTGAGTCCATGGGTTCAGTAGTCTTTACCTGAGGACTCTTTGAAGTCCCGCTTGGCGCGAGAGCGATTACAATACTTTACCCATGCTACGCATTGGATAAAGTAAAAAAAGAAGCACTTCATATGTTTCGCACACAGGCGCTACCGATGGTCGGCGCGGCCCTGTCTGTGGAAGATGTACGACTGCATATGACACCAGATAAAACTGCAGCCAAGAAATTTAATAGTCCCTAGGATCTCCTTGAAGCACAAGGTTGAAGGGAAACATCCGATTGAAAGGTAAGATTCTGGAACGAATCAGCCTGCAGCTGATGATATGTCTTCTTGCAGTGAAGCTTCCGACGAAGAAGAGTCAGAGGTGAAGCACAAAAAACCTGTAGAGAGGAAAGTGGGAGAATATCTTGTCTTCTCTTACGAAATAGTGATGTTTCCGAGGGTTATTACTAATGTGTCTGAAACGGGTGTGGAACCATTTCAGCAATGCAAAAGTGTGGCAGACTCAGGAAGTGGCCAGAAAGGGTAGATAAGCTCGAATTCGAATGGAAGGCTGTACCATTTCACATTAACGAACCAGTTAAAATGAGTAAAACTAGAAATGTTTGTTTGGTTCGCGACATAGATAATGTGCGGAATAGGAATTAGCTTGAGTTCTTTAGCAATTTAACTCTAGGTACTTGCCTAAATTGTCTTTTTTACTGTTTACTAACTGATTTTGATTTTATATACTCTAGTATTATTAATTAATAAATAGTTTAATTTTCTTTTGTATTTTTTTAATGTATTAGTTTGTCTTTTTGTAGAGCGAGGAACCCTAGAGCACTTATAGGTATATTTATTTCTGAGGAACCCCCTAGCACTAAAATATGAGATTTTTAATTTTTCGTCAAAATATCAACATCATGCTACTTTTATAGCTTCCAAATATAACATATGGCCGCCAATGACAGTGTTGCCACATTTTAAAAATTTGCTAGATTTTGGGGAAATTGGGTACAAAAAAATGTGCATTTTAAATTACAAAATACCTAACATTTTTATTTTTATGAATAATTATTATTAATTTTATTTGGTAATGTCATTGGGATACCCATATGCCCCTTTCGGATCCGACAGGTTTCTTTTAATGAAAATGATGAGAGATGGAGTTACACCAAAAAGGTGATCCCTAAAGGCCTGGGTTGGCCCCTCCATCGTGAAAAGAAGAAGAAGAAATATTTTTATGGGCTGGGTAGGGGTCGAAGGTATCTGTGGATACGGGTCTTAAACAGCTGAAGGTTATAAGTCGCGGGGAAGAACAGTGCTGGATTTCCGCCTAGGCCCACAAGGCCAGGTCTAGGGGCCCAGCCGGCCTGGGGGCCCCGGTTGCGGAATCTTTTTTTTTTTTCAACCTAAAAAGATCACAAGGGATCTACAACAGGCATTACAAATATCATACAACTATGCAATCACAATCTCTGGCTAAACAAATATCGCTTAACATTCTCATTTAATAACGTAACTATATAGTAACATAGACTGTATTATTCTGATGTTATTAAACTCATTAAAGTCGATTAAAAATTTCTTTTTTCCTCTCTTCTTTCTCTCTCTCTCTCTCTATATATATATATATCTATATCTATATCTATATCTATATCTATATCTATATATATATATATATATATAGTGTAATTTTTTAGTTTTATTCTTTTCTCTATATTCAGTTTATTTTGTGTTTTTGTTCCATATAATTGTTTTGTTTCCCTTTTTAAATTTTTTTTCTCTTGATCTGTTTGTATCATATTGTTTATTTTCTTTGTAATTAAATTGGCCTAATATTGTACATTAAAAAGGCTAGATGCCCCTACAAATACAATGTTCTAGAAAAAAAATGCTCTGTACTATATTGCATTTTATTTGCTAAATTTCCAAAATAGCTTCGAGATGGTGGGGGGGGGGGGGGGCAAATGTCAAGTGCCTAGGGGCCCTGGGTCTCTTAAATCTCTTATATATATATATTATATACCTATATATATATTATATTACAATTAATATTTTTCTATTATTTACTATTTTATCTTAAAGATTTTTTAGTTAAAAGTGATCAAACCATTGCCTACAATCTACATGAAAAAAAGAGTACATTCATTCAATTTATTTTTTTAATAGGTAATTTAATATAATTACACTGGATTTAAATTATATATATATATATATATTTTGTTTTTTATTCATTTTTTAAATATACCTACCTACTCTACATTTTATAATATATTTTTTGGATTACTTTAGAAAAATGTTTATTATTTTTATTTATTTTTAGATAAACTACTCTACCACTCTATTTTATTAGATTAAGAATTATTGGAAATTTACATAGTAAGTACATAGTAGAATCATTTTTTTCTTATATAATTAAGCATTTTTATTGAAGATAATTTATAATATTTCATTTTATATATATATATATACATATATATATATATATATATATATATATATATATATATATAGTACAGTCCCCCCCCCCCCCAGATTTATGGCCCCCGTTAAATTTAAAAAATAACGAACAATTCTGTGTTTATCGATGAATTTACAAACAAGAGGGGAAAATAAAATAAAATTTTGAAAATTGAAGGGTTCTTTTTTAAACAGAAACCCTGGCTTAAATGTCACCGCCCGCCCCTGATATCTATATCTATTTATCTGGGTTTTTTGAGGGGCCCCGTCTAAATTTAAAAACAATGTGCCTAGAACTTATTTTTTAGTGTTATATTATAGTTTGATAACTGTTAATTCTAGTATCTATAAAATAAGAAAAATTTTTACTGATGAATTATTCTTTTGGCTTTGATTATGTGTATATATTTCTTTAACTTGGGGCCCGTAGAATTTTCCCACACGGGACCAGATTTCCTCTTCACAGTCCTGTATATAATACAGGCACGTAGGTATAGACAGGCCCGTGCCTGGCGGGTTTTTATTGCAGGGATTTTTAAAAAAAAATTAACTTTTACATATATCGGGTGGGGGGGGGGGGTGATTTCAATCCCTTGAATTCCCTTATTCATTTACATAAGTCTATAATATATACCTATATACATCAGGGGCACTTAAGGCAGACCTGAATCCGAAGCATAAGATTTAGATATTTATGTGACATGTAAAGTAGTAATGAATAATATAAAGAATAAATAAGGATTTAAAATAAACATGAAATTCTTTCTATTTAGAGAAAAAATAAGCCCGGCTTTTGCTGGCGCCTTAAGGACCCCCCCCTTTTTTTTCACGTCTTCCATCGGGCCATTAGATATAGATTTTGAAAATAATCTTTAAAGCTTATTGAATTAAAAACGAGGTTTATTTGTTATTGATCATTATAATTTATAACGCATAAAGAATTCAACTATGAAATGTCTATCTTTTTAATTAATCTACATACTTATTTAATTTTTTAAGAAATGAGGAATAAAGATTTATTTATTTATTTAAAAATGAGCTAATTCTTCTAAAGATATTTTTCATTTGATGGAATTGGGGATAATATTATATTTAATTATTAGTATAGTGTTTTTGGACAAATTTATCAAGAAATAAAGTAAAAATGAATTTCAGGTCTAGTATTGTTTTGTTTTGTTTTTTTATTTTCTTAGTACCAGTGATATTAGAATTTATTTTTTGTTATTTGTTTTTATCTATTTTTATGTTTTTGTTATTTTTTTATTATATATTTCAAGACAGATCCTTTTTGTATTATCGAAAAGAAGGAAGATATCTGATAAATGGGGGGGGGGGGGGGGTTGAGAATTGTTGCAAAACTAGCATAATATGCTAAAAATAAAAACTGTCAATTTTATACCTTCAACAAAAGGTAATAAAATGTTCTTCTAATTCTTTGGAATTTAATAATATTAATGTACATGGGGGGGGGGGGCATTTTCCATGAAAATGGCTGAGCACCCCTGGATAAATCGGTGTGTATTCCTTTAGAAGAATAGGCAAAACTTTATTTATTTGAAAGGAATGCTTTTTATTTTTAATACTTATATAATTTTTAAATGAAAAAAAATTAAATAATTATGATTAAATCATTTTCATTCCAGGTTGATTTATTTTGCAAGGAATCAGAAGTAAATAAGATGTAGCTACTAGAACTTTGTCCCTGCAAGCAAACAAAAAATTTCATCTGAATTTCGGACTGTTTGCATCGTGCAAACGAGAAGAAAATGTACATGATTGTAAAATCTTACTTTAATTCATTATTATAAATAAATATTATTAAAAAATAGTTTTGAAGATTTATTTCATAATAAATATATCCTATTTTTAAGAAATAATTTTACAAGCGATGAAGTATAAAAAAGTAGTTTTATCAATTATCATTTCTACATCTTAAATAAAAAACATAACATATCCATCCTTAGTTATAACTGCTCATTCTATTATGGGTGTCTCCAGTGATAGATTAATATTAATTTAATAAAATAAAATAGTATTAGGATTATCTTTGAAGAGAACATTCTTTCTTCACTAACAGTTTCATATATAAATTATATAGATTTGATAGGTATATTAGATAAAATTAAGAATAAATATAAATTTTATATTAGTTAAATCTTTTCCCCTTTCTATATTAAAAAAATTTAGTTTTTCAGATACTGCAGTTGATAGATTAATCTAATAATAAAACTTGAGCAAGATGCCAGGTAGGTTTCACAAAAAAAAAAAGAAATAAAACAAAATTGAGTTTTGAATTAGTTCTTCAAATAATTTCAATGAATATATTAGGTATATACCTATTATATATACTATTAAAGAAGAGGACATCTATTTTTGTTGATTATTATAGAATAGTTGACTAAAAATTGTATGACCTAAAGATTAAAGAAAACAGATAAGATTAAGTTATGTTGCAAACAAATATATACTATATATGTGGCATATACCCCCTTTTAACAATTTTCCATTAAATTTCGAAAGAAATAATCTTAAATGTCAAACTAAAAATAAAATAAATTTTAAAAATATAATATAATTTGTAAATTAATCTCATCTTGAAATTGGATTAATTAAAATAGAATTGTTTCAGATAATTCAATTAGTAAATAGGTACAATTTGATTTTGGGAGAGATATATAGAAATATAGTTTTTTTAATTAAGTTTGATGAAATATAAAATATATATAACAACCAAAAGATTAATGTTGTTAATAAATTAATTTGCTATTAGATGACACCTGTTTTAATTGTATTTAGCTTAAAAAGATATAAATTTTAGCTTTTCCACTGATTATGTATACAAAATTTGGTTGAGTTTGGTGCAAGAGCCTATATTTTCATTTTTTGACCATACACCCCTCACTTTGGGCGGTTAGTTTTTGGATTTTTAGACTTCTGTGGCCACACTGATTATGTATACAAAATTTTCTTGAGTTTACTTTTAACGTTTGAACTTTTAACGTTTAACCTTTAACGTTTAAACTTTAACGTTTAACCTTTAACGTTTAAACTTTAACGTTTAACCTTTAACGTTTAACTTTAAAACTTAAACTTAAAAACTTAAACTTAAAAAACTTAAAGAGCTTAAAATTAAAAAAACTTAAAAAACTTAATGAACTTAAAGAGCTTAAAATTAAAAAACTTAAAAAACTTGAATTTTAAAACTTAAAACTTTTAACGTTTAAACTTAAAACTTTTAACGTTTAAACTTAAAACTTTTAACGTTTAAACTTAAAAACTTTTAACGTTTAAAAACTTAAAAAACTTAAAACTTAAAACTGTTTTTTTTTATTCTTCATTACGCCGATAAGTAGATATATTTAAAAAAAATTAAAAAACAAAAATAAAACAAACAAATATTTTTACAAACAAAAAAGAAATACTTCTACTCGTTTTTCACTGTCAAAAATTGAGATTTTGATATTTTATTTTATTTTTATATATTGTGCAGATAAATATACAAATATAGATTTGATTAAAAAAAAAAATTAAAAACATACAAGCAGCTATTTTACAGACTTAAATTCATTTCTACTCCTTTTCATCCTTCAAATCTCCGTAATTTAATAAAAAATTAAGATTTTCTTATTTTATTACTTTTATTCTTCCCTAGAGAGTAGATAATGATTTTAAAAAATTCTAAAAAAATCACATAAAATTATATTTACAGGCTCAAAATGTGGTGGGCGTCTCTCTAGCCACCTATTGAGTTCATTTATGATAAATTGAATTAAATAGTTTCATTCTCGGTTTCATTTGTGTCATTTCGTTAGTTATTAATTAGACTCATTATTTTATTTTATTTGGACCTGTGATATTTATTTTTTTCTCAACTGTGATATTTTATATTATTTACATCCCTGATATTTATTTTATTTTCATCTGTGATATTTTAGGATAGTTAAGTCGAAATATACGCTTATTTTATTATCAAAATTTAATTATTCTTTGAATAGGATTTGGAAATGTGATAATATGGCGACAGGCAGGGATGGTGGAACCGTGGGATCAGGGGGTCAATTGACCCCCCTGGGAATTTGTCTACGGAGTCAAGGAAGTCAGCGGACCTCCTAAAGGAAGAAATTTAGTGAACATTAATTACCGGTTACTTAGTTTCTTAATTAATTCTTTTTTTTTTTTTGAACAAAGGTTTTGTTTTCCTAGTTACATAAGTTTATTACTCATATTTGCTAAGAATAATACAGTATAAACCTATTGCTAATTAATTTCGTTTTATTTTATAACCTTTTGAACTTAAACTTAAGCATTATAAGTACAAACAAAAATTTTAACTCTTTTTTTCTTTCAGTTTTCAATAAAACCAGAGCTACAAACTGCTTCAAAATTTTCTATATCAAATTCCAAGTTTTGACCCCTTGGCCTAAGATCGATCCGTCGTGCTTGGCGACACGTACGAGTGAATGTTTAAAATTTAAAAAACATTCAAAAGAGGAAATTAATTAGTTAATTATATTTTATATAGGATAAGCGATTGACCAATTGGCATTCTCGAGCTCATTTCGACCCTAGGTTTCGATTCTCTCTTCATCGTAATCCTTTTTAGAATACAAGAACTTTCCGTCTTCTATTCTTTCCTTTTCTAGTGCTTGGAATTTCTCCGTTGATCCATAGCCAGCTGATCAACAGATCCGATCTGATCCTGAGATTTCGCCAACTTGCTGTCTCGCTTTCCACTCGAAACCAATCAAATTTAAGTCACGAGTCAGCTATAAGTAATAGGGAGATTTCGGCTTGATTTTACAATAAATATTTCTGAAACGTTTAAAATTCTTCTCGAATACACCCGGCCACGTCTCGCCGATAAATCAGGTTAATTTATAAATCTTTATTTTCCACTTCTTGTTTTGTGAGTGGTTGAGAGCGTCGACTAATATAAATGTTAATACCTTGATGAAATAATGATGATTTATTTGAGATCGGTCTACATTCTTTAAAAAATTATGTTCATTTCTAAAAGTTAGCTAGAATTTGTATTTCAAGGAAACTTTTCTATATAAAATAAATTAATCTTTAAATTCACCTATACAATTATAATTTATATCAAAACCAGACGGCAATTATAAATATTGGAGATGAACAAAGAGAAGTCAAAATAAAAAAAGGTAAGACAAGGATGTGTGCTGTCACCTATGATTTTCAACTTATACATAGAAGAAGCGATTAAAGAATTCAAAGACAAAATTGATACAGGTATCGAAATCCAAGGTCAAAAGATCGCTATGTTAAGATTTGCCGATGACATTGCCCTTCTAGGAAGCAATAAAAAAGAATTAGAGGACGCCTTGAATGGAATTAACCAAATCCTAATAGAAGAAATCAAAATGAAAATAAACAAGAATAAAACCAAGGTCCTAGTATGTACAAAAAGAACAAACGAGACAGGAATGCATCAAAATTAACCAAGAAAACTTAGAAGGAGTTAAGGAATTCCGCTACCTAGGAAGTAAAATAACATGGGATGGGAGGAGCGAAAACGAAATTAAATCAAGAATTGTCCAAGCAAAAATGGGGCTTAATTCAAAACAAAAACTGCTATGCTCCTCCTCAATCAGCTTAGAAAACAGGAAGTTGCTATTGAAGACATATGTTATGGAGCATAGCCATGAACGGATGTGGAACCTGGACAATTGGAGTAGCGGAGAGAAAGAGACTGGAGGCTTTCGAAATGTGGTGCTACAGAAGAATGATGAATATCAAATGGATAGATAGAATTACAAATGAAGAAGTACTTGGAAGAATCGGAGAAAGAAGAACCTTGTGGAAGAGTCTGAGGCAGAGAAGAGGTCAGATGATGGGGCATACACTGAGACACGGGGGATTGTTTAGGAATATCTTGAAGGGGGAGGTGGGAAAGAAAAGGGGAAGGCCCAGATTAAAATATTTCGAAGAAATAATTGGGGATATGGGATGCGAATCATTTAGAGAGGTCAAACAGCTGGCGGGGACAGAGCCGAGTGGAGACGGATGGTTGCGTCAAACCAGTCTTAGGACTCTAATGATGATGATGATATAAAATTAAATTGAAAAAAAAAACATTATTGGATGTTATATATAATTAAAATAAATACTTACAAATCTTAAAAAAAATCAATCAAACGTTTAATTAAACCATGGGTCCCCACAATCGAATCAATGTTGCCTCCTCAATCACTCTCGACCTAGACAAACTGAATAAATGGGGCTCTCAAAATTTAGTTAACTTTAATGCAAACAAGACTCAATGTTGTCTAATTTCTAGGAGCGAAAATAAAAATTTCCCTGATATTCACTTCGATTCGAATACCCTGAAAATGTGTGACAGCCTATCCATGTCTGTCGCATCTGACCTGTCTTGGAATGAACACATCTCCTCTGTGGCGAAATCTGCCACCAAGGAAGATTGGCTACTTATTCAGGTCCAAACGATTTTTCAAGCCCCCACATCTCACCATCTACAAGGCCCAAATCTGTCTCGAATATTGCTCTCATCTATGGAGAGGAGCCTCTAAATATTCTCTTGCTACCCTGGATGCAATTCAGAAACGAGCCGTCAGGCTATTCATTCTACCCTCACCGACTCCCTCGACTCGCTAGCTCATCGAAGAAATGTCTCTGCCCTTTTCCCTTTCTATAGATACTATCACGGCAGGTGCTCTGATGAGATAAAATCAATAACCCCCCCCCCCTAAGCATGCTTTGCGCGTAGCACGCGTTTTGCCGACTCCCAACACTCTTTCGCGGTCAAATTAGAAAAGTGCCGGACCACTTCATTCGCCAATACGTATATCCCCATGACTTCAAGGAACTGGAACTCTCTCCCAGCCTCCATCTTTCCCAGCACTTATAATCTTCAAACCTTCAAAACCCGAGTGCATAAACACCTACATCTCCACCCTCTCACTTAATAAACTTTTCCTTCTCTTCGGTAATGCAAGTGTCTTTCGAGATCCATAGGGGCTGCTTCTTTACTGGCGCGCCCCTCCTTGCAAGGAAAAATTATTTTTTTTCTAAAGATTTTTGATAAATACTAATTAAAATAACACTCAATATCTGAACTTTTGTTAATTTAATTTGTGTTGTTTAAAATATCGATCATTTCTAAAATTAATCTTTTTTCTATATACGGTTCTTTATCTAAAATTTCGAGATTAGAAAAGCCAAAATTGTGTTTAAGGTTAGTTGAATGCTATATTCGGAATTTTTTAAAATTATAAAAATAATTATAATTTAAATTATAATACAATTTGGCCAAATGCAGCATATTTCTGCAAAACCCATTCTTAGCTCTCCAGCAGGATTAAAATAGACTGGATTTGGCCTGCAGACCATAGTTTTCCAACCCTCGAGTGAGATAGATAAGGCTGAATCGCCTATTAGCCTTATTGCTCGAATATGAAAATTTGATAGCGAAACTTGGAATATTAAGTCATATCATCATTCACAAAAAATATAATTAGTTTTAAGTATTATAAATAAATAACGAGTGTCATCTTCTAAACCCGAGTTCTCATGATTAATTTTTATAACATGTCAGAAGGGTTGTATTCACCTTCTCTGGAATTGCTCTATATAGTATTCCGGGTCAATCTGGCCACCCTGTAAGCTAACCCATCAGACATCGCGTTAAATATTTCAATCAAAGTTTTAATCTTCATTTATAAAATTTCTCTGTCTAGTGATTCTAATTTTTAAACACGTCATGGCATATAGTTTAAACAAAGATTCTTGAGTATTATTTTTGACAGTCGGATTCTATTTTTGTGGAGGTGAACACAACCCTTCTGACATGTTATAAAATAATCGATTAAGTAGATCAGGGCTGTCGAACCCGTGGCCCGCGGGCCGCATGCGGCCCAACACTGCAATGAGTGTGACCCAAAATAAAATCATAAACTTCCTTAAAACATTGAGATTTATATATAGAGATATATTTTATTCCCTTTTTCGAAATATGAATGTAAATTTGTACAAAACGTGAAGCTTTTTTCAAGAATAAAATTCACTAAAAGCAAAATTATAATAATAAAAAAATTAGGTAAAATTGCGAGTTAGGTTTCACATTAAATAAAATAAAACAAAAGTGAGTTTAGATTTAGATATATTTCATATTTTCAGTTTTTCTAACTCCTGACGATGGGCTGTCAACCCGAAATATATCGAAATCTAAGCTCACTTTTGTTTTATTTTATTTTATGTGAAACCCACCTCGCAGTTTTACCTAATTTTTTTGTTATTAAAAAATGTTTCACCTTGAACCAACACCTCTATCTCGTTAAAAGCCAAATTATAAGCTCAACTACTTATTTAAGATAAAGAAAATATTCAAGTTTCGAATATTTAAAAATTATCCTTCTTATATTTTCATTTTCTAAAATATTTATTATTTCAGTAATTTATATGCTTCGACACTAACCAAGTCTATAGTTATCATTCTACTACAAGAGGAGACAAGGAATTAGGGGTTTCTAGAACAATCACAATTAATTGATAATTTCTCTCCTGGGCTAAATCTTGTCAGAACTTGTCTTTTAGATCTTTGCATGTTCTTACATGTCAATCCGTGACCCATTTAAAAATAAATTATCATTCCTCATATCCTTCTTTAAGAATTCCCATTCGATTTAAACCAGGACTGTCCAACCAATACAAAGTATAAAATTCCTTAAAACATTGAAATTTATATCTAGATACTGGAAAACACACAACAATTTGGCCATGATAATTTTTTTCTCTAAAATAAGAAATCTGAAAATCTATTTTCGAAAAAATAAAAGTGCTAATTTTAAATTTTGAATCTGGTGTAGATTTCAAGATTTCCGAAAAACCACATATGTGATCGAACCAAGCCTTGTCAAAATTAAAAAATAATTTAGCTACATGCGAATTTATAACGTGCCTGGCACGTAATTGACTGAAGATGGCCAAATAAAATTCAGGCCGAAACGTCTTATTAAAGGTGTTTTATTGAACCCAGTGATTCCATCTTTGGCTGATACCTCCTCCTTCATCTAAATACTAATACATATCACTTTTTGTAAGTACATATGTAGGTACTTATTTATATATATGAGAAGCTATTTTCAAGTATAAAATTTACGAAAAGTAAAATTAGAAGCTCTTTATATGAGCTAAAAAAATAATAAAGTTCTTATTTCTACATTTTATCTTTTTTGAATAACAAATATCAATAGAATTATAAAAAAATTTCCGCGGTCCGAGAACAATTTTTTTTCTTTCAAATGTGGCCCGTGTAAGCCAAAATGTTGGACACCCCTGAAGTAGATGACACTCTATCGAGATTTCTTTACAGATTGAAAGTCTCCTTCTATAAGTAATTTTAACATTTCTATTTTAAATATTATATACAAATTAATGAAAAGCTATTATTTTATATCGCATGTCCATAAAATATTATTCTTGATGCCATTCGTGTTAAAAATCATTTCGAAATATTACTCAATTATCTCGCTAAAATAATTGATTCCTTTTTTAGAGCTAATTGCCAAAATTTTTTACCAAATAAAATAAAGTAATTTCAACGTATCTTAATTTTTATGAATAAATAAGTCTCTATCTATTTTAAATAATTGTTCCATAATTTAATATTCATTGGCAGAATTCTATTCCTGAAGAAAATATCATTTAAATATCTAAATTCGTATAAGAGGCCGTCTCGAAAGTTGATTAAAATCTTCTCTTAATGATTTATTCATCCTCGAGCAGCAAAAGTGTTGAAATTGTATTAGATTCTAATTTCGGTTACAATTCTGTTACAAGGAAACCGCACATTGATACATTAATAAATGCAAACTTAATTGAATGCACAATTCAAGATATTCCGGGACAGTCGGGGCGGGGGAAACAATTACGTGATTTATTATGCTAGCAGAATCGTTGAGGAATTTTTTCTACCTCCGGATGAGAAAGGGGCTTTTTATATACTAAATCTTCAACTACAAACTTAATTAAATGGATAGAGAGAGTTTTTAACCATAATTGATCGTTTCATTAAAACCAAAGATGGTAGCATTTTTAAGATTCCGTAGAAAAGTAAAACGGTACACTATTAATTACATAATTTTCTTTATTGGGCCGCGCAGGTGGGAGCCTCCTCTTACAGACAATAAGTTACAAATTTAATCAAAATATGGTACAGTGTCATTTTACAGGTAAAGTAAAAATTTCATAGGGCGGGTCATTAACTGACTTGGGTAAAATACCCTTATCACTGGGTTTGATTTTTTTTTTTATTTCATTAACTTTGACCCTATGTTCTGCTATGAAAAGTGTAAAAATTCAGCAGAGAACCCCTCATCGCCCTATACGTGATGTCATTTATAGTCTTTTGGGTTATACCCAGGGCGATGAGGGATGCCACCGCTTCATGCCACCACACTCCTTTCCATGAGAGTGTGATGGCCTCGACTCTTACGGACCCCGCCCCGACGCCAAATCGCTCCGCAATGTTGCTCACCAGACTGGAGTTGCCCTTATATTTTTCAATTTTCTTTCGGTGGGCAACACCCAGTCCAGCCAGCGGGGAGACGATCTGCACGTCTAGCACCCAAACCACCCCCGACGCATCCTTCACCACGATGTCTGGCTTCCGGTTACCTGCCGAGGTGGAGTACAAGTACTCAACCTCGACACGCATTTCCTTTTTAATTAATTCTCTTGCCAGACATCGGACCACCGCATCATGCCTCTTGACCCGTCCACCATGGGTTCTGACACACCCCTGAATAATGTGCACCGTCGTCTCCGTTTTACTACACCCAGCTCGGCATCTCGGAGGCCCTTCCGGCCGTCTTCCCCTACTGGTCCTAACAGCAGAAGGAAGGGACCCCGATCTTAGCCTACAAAATTCTATAAAGATATTATTACATATCAGTCCTGGGCGCAGCATCTAATTGTAGGAGCCTCTCGCCCCCGCGCACAACTCCAGATCCCGGCCATCGACGCTACTATATAGGTTCTCGCGCCAGTAAGCCGCAACACCCTCCACGCCGCCGAACTTACGGAGAACCCGTTCGGCCCAAGCTATTCTCCCTGTGCATGATCGAGACTCAGCGGCTGCTCTGGCCGCCGGGTAGTCATATATCATTCTATTGAGCCTCCCATGCACCAGGAGTGGTATTAGTGACCCCAGGGGTGGCAGTCCGTGTCCGCCATCCCGTATTTTGGTGTGGAAGTATGCTACCGGCGTGTCACGGGGGAGTTTAAGGATCGATCTTACAAGAGATCTAACATTTATGTCGGCCGTTGACAATTGGCCGACTGTACTCCCTCCCAAAACAAGGGGGCGAATAGCCGACGGGATGATGTGAAGGCGCACGATCTCCAGCTTCTGCCAGGCCTTCAGGTGAGCCGCCCTCACCCTCTCCAGAAGCGGTTCCACCGCCCACCCCGGGGTGACAATGCCCCCAGGTGGACTCCAAGATAAGGAAAGGAATCACCCACCCCCAAGGGGGTTAAGCGTCCACCATCCACCCTGAAGTCGAAGTCAGTACAGACACGGATTTGCCTACTTTTCCCCGAGGGCACGAGTGAAAGCACCACGGACTTGGCGGCATTGATCCGGATCCCCACAGCACCAGCGGCCGATTCGAAGGCGCGAAGCTGGGACCCCAATCCACGAGCCGTCGCCGCTACTAGAACGACGTCGTCAGCAAAGGAGAGTGATCCGACGCGTACACCGCCGAGATCGTAGCCGATGCCGAGGACAACTGATCTAGAATGTGTTTTGCCGCCAAGTTAAAAAGAAAGGGAGAGAGAGGGTCACCCTGTCTGACACCCCTGCCAGTTTTGATGATGCCTAATCGTGAGACTTCATGTAGGACAGATGTTGTTCCCCCCATAAATATTGACCTAACCACGGAGTATAAAGAAGGTTCCAACAGATCACCCAGAATATCCATAAGGGGCTGATGCAATACCGTATCGAAAGCTTTCGATATATCCAGGGACGCCACGTGTAGCTCTTTGAGCTGACACCGCGCGTCCCTGATAACAGCCCCCAGAATCTGAGTGTTCTCGGCGCAACCATCGGCTTTGGTAAATCCGCTCTGGTCACACCGCAGCTCAACAGTGCCCTCCAGCCTATGCAGGAGGACCCTGCTAAGCTGCCGAGCGACGGCAGAGTTCACCGAGATCGGCCGATAATGCTGGGGAGAGTTCGGGGAGACAACCTTCGGAATTAGCACAGTGCGAGCGTGCGCGAGAGCATGTGGGACCGTGCCCTCGAGGAGAATCGCATTTAGTAGGGCGACACGGTCCGCCCCAGGTAGTCTTTTCCAAGACGCCGAGGACAGCCCGTCCGGCCCCGCTGCCGATTTGACCGCTCCGTCGGCAGCTTTCAACTCCTCGAAGGTTATCGGAAGAGGGAGGACCCAAGGTCGGTCGGAAACCGGATGGAGTTCGCGGCGACAGTCACCGAGGATCTTCTCCCAGTACTGTCTTATTTCAGGGATCCCACGCTGCGATCCCTCAAGTACCTCCCTCACGGCTAAGTTTTTGTCTCTATGCCACAAGCCCTGCATGTTATACGCCTCATGCCTCGCCCTGTGCCTACTCATCCTGTTGTTTGGTTGAGGTCTGGTCGTATGACCTCTTGGTCTCACCAACCTCTCCCCACAATCCGCCGGCCCCCTGCCCCACCTCCGCAGCCAATCATCTAGTAAGTCATCCCATGGCCTCCCCTCTAATGCACTGGCGACGATCCCCGCCACAGCATCGTTGCGCCTCGCGAATAATAAATAAGCCTTAAGGGCAATGATTAACGGCGGGTCAAGTACATCCTCAATCAAGTTAACAATCTCATAATCGGGTGGCGGGCCATCTTCTGGGTCTCCATCCTCGGGATCCTCCCTCCGTCCTGCGGGTTCCTCCTCCTCCACCACTACATCCAAGGCAGGATGATTAACGGGTCTGGCCTCCTTCACTAATGGTATAGCCGGATGATGGTCGGCGCCTGTCGAAGGTCCAGCCAGTTGAAAATCTCGGTCGCCATCATCCTTCTTCTTCCTTGTTTTATTCGTTGACTTAGTTCGGTTTGAAGCAGGTGCAGGGGAAGAGTAGGGTGCCCTCGAGAGCTCTGATTGGAATTGCATAAGTATTTTTCTTATAAACCTCACTCGTCCTCTTCTCCCCCGATCTCCGCGGGAGTTCTCCCCTTAAAAATCCCTGATAGGTACTCATTAATAAAACGAACCTGCTTCGGGGCCTCAGCTTCGGCCCGCGCTAGCATTCTTACTTCTTCATCGCTCCAGCTCGGGAGCATTACCTTGATGTTAATGGCTGCATTGTGTTCCTCCTTATGTTTGGAGGCAATGTGTATGCAGAGGCCCTTTTTTGAGCGGAAAGCCTTGCAACAGTGCGGGCACACATGGCTCCCCTCGTCTGCCATAGTAGATTAGATTCCTCGGCTGAAAAGAGAGATCAAAGAGGTTGTCTTATGCTTGATTCAAATAAACATATATACCAGTGACGGGCGGTGACTTTTCAACCAGGGGATGCTGTCTAAAAAAGTACCTATTTTTTAAAATTTTATTTTATTTTTCGCTTCTTTTTGCAAATTTCATCGAATACGGCATAATAGAATTTTTTTTGTCATTTTTCAAATTTAACATTAGTTTTTTATGACACAGATATGAAAATACTCTAAATATTTTGAAATTTTAGGGATGCGCCGCATCCACAGCATCCATAGACCGAACGCCACTGATATATACATAACGAGCTGTTCCAGGCGTACTTCGGCACGCCCTGTACAGCTCGGCCCTCCGGGCAGGTGGCCCTGGCGGGCGGCGTCTTGGCATGTGATTATTAGGTCTGTAATATACATTTGTAATATTTTGCCACCTCTTTCGCCCCCACGCACTCATTTTGGCTAAGGATTTTTACAGCATACATTTTATATAGTCTTAAAAAACTAACATTACAAAATTTGATCTATATCGGAGAGAGTATTAATTTTTTGCCCCCACTCACATTTTGGGAGGTTGAAATTATTTTTTAGTTATTTGCAAATAAATAACTCTCAGTTTTCTAAAGAGTAAATGTACTAAATAGCTAAAAAATCTAGAATTTGCCCCCCCCCCCCTTCGCTCCCATACAGTTAATTTTGATAGTTGATTTTTACAGGAATAGTTTCTTAAAGTGATAAAGAATAACTCTACAAAATTTGATCAAGATAGGAGAGAGTTTTAATTTTTGCCCCCACTCACATTTTGGATAGTTGGGAGTCGAATTTCAAAAAATCCTGAAATGACTTTTTAGATATTTGTATTTAGAATTTTATTAAGTAAAAATCAACTAGATATATTATTGTTCTTAATTGAAAATGCATAATTAGTGTAAACACATTGCAAAGATATTTTGTCCCTTTTGACCCCTTTAGGGGTCGAATTTCAAAAAATCCTGAAATTAGATTTTAGATATTTTAGTTTAGTATTTTTATAAGTAAAAATCAAGTAGATATTTTATCGTCCTTAAGAGATATCGCATAATCGGTGAAAACACACTTTGCCCCCTTTAACCCCCTTATTTCGAAAAATCCTTTCTTAGGGAGCGCCTATGTCATAGATGTAATATCCTCTTCAAATTTCATGCATCTATGTCCAGTGGTTCTGGCTGTTTTGATGATGAGTGAGTGAGTGAGTGAGTGTATCGGGCAAAGAATTTTATATATATAGATTTAGATATAAAATCGGTTTCTCGCAAAGGAGCTCTAACGATTTCGCTAAAAATTGGTGTACTTATCAAGTCTCATGAGTTATTAGCCGGGTATAGATTTTAATCCTATTGAAATAAATGAAGGAGGTGTAAATTAGGAGTTTCGTAAAATAAATATTTTAATCATTCATATATCGTCTTCGGAAAGTCGCAGAGCCTTGAAATTTGAAACTTAAGCTATTTAGAGTCAAAAAGTTACCGAGCATCGCTCGGTGCTCCAGGCACTATATATTATACGAGCTGATTTATTTCAAGATAAATTTTACTTACCAATCGAATTTCAAAAATACCCTAAAATCACTTTTTAGATATTTGTATTTAGAATTTTAATAAGTAAAAATCAAGTAGATATCTTATCGTTCTTAATTGAAAATGCATAATTAGTGTAAACAGATTGCAAGGATATTTTGCCCCCTTTGACCCCTTTAGGGGTCGAATTTCAAAAAATCCTGAAATCAGTTTTTAGATATTTTAATTTAGTATTTTTATAAGTAAAAAGCAAGTAGATATTTTATCGTCCTTAAGAGATATCGCATAATCAGTGAAAACACACGTTAGTCTGTGCGTTATCAAATTTTTGTGGACGAGCTAGCTCAAAAACTAGTGTGAATATCGAAACCAAATTTCACAAGTAGTTTTGGTCCATTGAGATTAAGAGCTGATTAGATTTTGGTGCATATCAACCCAAAATTAAGGGGTGGAGGGGGGGGTTAAAAATTAAAAATATAGGCTCTTGTGACCAAGCTCAACCAAGTTTTATATACATAATCAGTGGGACCCCAGAGGTCTAAAAATGCAAAAACTAACCGCCCAAAATGGGGGTAGGGTCAAAAAATGAAAATCTTGGCCATTATTTACCAAACTCAGCCAAATTTTGTATACATAATCAGTGGGACCCGAGAAGTCTAAAAATGCAAAAACTAACCGCCAAAACGGGGGGGGGGGGGCGGGGTGTAGTATCAAAAAATCAAAATATAGGCCCTTGTACCAAATTCAACCAAATTTTGTATGCCTAATCAGTGGGCCCCCCAGAAGTCTAAAAATGCAAAAACTAACCCCCTCACCTACATAATTATAAATAATTTTATTAAATATTAAATATAAGTGAGGGGCCAGGTTGTATGGTAAAGTCAAGTGGATGGCCACATCAGTACACGTCAGCTTATTTAATCTTGTTGGTGTTAATGTTGATATTATATCTTGAGCATACTCATTTGGGGGTGGTCAGTTTGTTTAGATACGTGTGGCTGTGATGTCTTTTTTCATCTTTGACTGAGGGGATTTCTTTGTCTTTTAATATTGTAGAGTTTGGTACCCAACCCGGGGCATCGACTATTGCTCTCAGCACTTTGTTTGGAAATCTTTGAATAATTTCTATGTTGGATTCAGCTGCTGAGCCCCAGAGTTGTATGCCATATGTCCATATTGGTTTTAATATTGTTTTGTAGATAAGTATTTTGTTGATTTTAGTCATTTGTGAGTGCCTTCCAATTAGCCAGTATGGTTTTTGAAGTTTAAGTCCCAGTTGTTTACGTTTCGTCTTGATGTGCTTTTGCCAGGTCAATCTTCTCTCTAGGTGCATCCCTAGATACTTTGCGTCGCCCCCTGAGGGAAAGGTTTATTGAAGATTTTGATCATGGGGCAAGAGCCTTTTTTAGGGTGAAAGTTACATGAACTGGATTTAGTCTCATTGACGTTGATTTTCCAAGTGGTGAGCCACTTTTCAATATCATTGAGTCTATTTTATAGTTTAATAATATATAAAATATAAATTATGTTGATTAATGTCCATTATAATTAGTAGATTAAAAATTCACAGTTTATTGGACAAAGTTTTTTTATTGAAGCTCTTCTTCAATTTTTGTACAACGTTTCGTCTCTCTCGAGACTTTTTCAAGTACTCAATTGGTTAGAACAACATTGGTTGAAATAAAGATAAAAATAACTGAGACATAGTAGAATTTTTTCTTTCTAGATTGAGTACTTGAAAAAGTCTCAAGAGAGACGAAACGTTGTACAAAAATTGAAGAAGAGCTTCAATAAAAAAAACTTTGTCCAATAAACTCTGAATTTTTAATCTAATAAAATATAAAATTGCGATGATGTCTTAAATTTTTCTATCGAACCCTGAGCCCGAATCGACTCCTAACAATGGTATATCAATCTCTGGGGGTCGATTTGGACCACTTTGGCGATCATTGATCTAATTCAAATCAACCGTTGCGAAATGATTTTTCTTCCGATAGAATCGCCACTAAAGCTGACCTCATTACCATATTTCCATTTACGGCCCATTTTCTCTTCCTTTCTTCCAGTGAAACTAACAACTACTTATTTCCCCCTCCCCCAGTAATTTATCCATTCGGAGAAGTATTTTTTTTTATTTATACAAGAAAAACGGATCATTTCCCTTTGTGGCAAAGCTCCCTGTTGTTGGATACCTTGATCCCAACTTGGGCCAGGTATATTTCGCCTCCCTTGCCTGCGTGCACACGACACGCGGCTCCCCGGCCAATCTAAAGCCAATGCATATTAAAGACGCCTGGCTCGACCCGCGGCGGCCATAAATACAACCCGGATAAGCCACTTACTTATTTATCTTAACGACGTGATTTAATAATACAGTTCTGGATTGACTGAATCCATCCAAGCACAACGGAATAACCAATTCAATACATTCGCTGAAACCCCGCTCGAGTTATTCAAACAAAAATTGGATTTGTTATTTTATGAATTTTACTATTCTATACAAAAAAGAGTTAAAAGAAGAAGACATATTCTGGAATGTTTTGTGCATGCCATATGACTTTCCCTTAGCCTGCATTAAATATATTTCCTTTAGGGAGCCATAAAACGGGACCGATTTCCCTAAGCAATCCCCCGTGTCTCAGTGTGTGTCCCATCATCTGACCTCTTCTCTTCTTCAGACTCTTCCACGAAGTTCTTCTTTCTCCGATTCTTCAAAGTACTTCTTCATTTGTAATTTTATCCATCCATTTGATATTCATTATTCTTCTGTAGCACCACAATTCGAAAGCTTCCAGTCTTTTTCTCTCCCCTTTTTCAATTGTCCACCTTTCACACCCGCTATGCTCCAACCATATGTCTTCAATAGAGTCTTCCCTGTTTTCTAAGCTGACTGAGGAGGAGCATAGCAGTTTTTGTTTTGAATTAAACCCCATTTTTGCTTGGACAATTCATTATTTAATTTCGTTTTCGCTCCTCCCATCCCATGTGATTTTACTTCCTAGATAGCGGAATTCCTTAACTCCTTCTTGGTTAATTTTGATGCATTCCTGTCTCGTTTGTTCTTTCTTTGTACAAACTAGGACTTAATATAGTATTATAGTATAGTTAGAATAGTTTTCTGATTGTCTGTTTATCTGTCAGAGCATTGTAGCTCGTAAACTAAAAGATACAAATTTGAAATTTACAATTTATATGTATTCATTATCATTGAATTCAATAGAGATTTTAATCAGATAAGATGTTGAGGAAGTATAAGGTTCTCGGTCAAAAATAACACCTTATTTGTTCACAAGATCATACTTAAAATAAATTATATTTTAAAAAACTAAAAAACACGCTTCTAAAAGTACAAAATAATGTAATAATCAAAAAGTTTGGGGCTCAGAAACTTGTACTTTTAATTAATTTCAATTAATTTCGGCAAAGTGGCCTACGCTTTTTGATTAAGTATTACATTATTTTGTACTTTTTAGAAGCTATGTTTTTTAGTTTTTTAAAATATAATTTTTTTTTACTTTTTAGTCTTAATTATTTTTATAGAGAAAAGTTTGCGGATTTTAACAGAATGAAATGTATTTTTTTTATTATTTTTAAATAATTTCATTTAAATTGAGTAGGTCAACAATTATTTTTATAGAGAAATGTTTGCGGAATTTAACAGAACGAAAGTCACATTGATACACATAGATAAATGCATACATACATACATACATACATACATACATACAGGTGAAGCTAATACAAAGAGTGTAATAAATAAAAGTTTGACAATGATTTATCTTCACGTTTCATAAATTTCTAAACAGGATTAAGTAAAAAAATAATCACTTTAATTTCTTATTTGCCCACTTCGTCGCCACTTCTTCCCCTTACTGAGGATCGCATTTAGTTTTAACTTTGACCTAAATCGGTACCTCTAGTCGAGCCCCTCCTTTAATACGTCAGTTATGAACCCCTTTATCTTCTACAATTGCACCCAGCCAGCACCAAATCGTTCCTTAAAACAAATACTTGAATCCCACTTGAATAAATCGTGAAGAGGTCTGGAAATTTAATAAAAAAAGATTTAAGATATTAGTGTTATTGAAATCAATTTTTTCAACTTGATATATTTCAAAGGAGAAACTCAATTTCTCTCTCTTGAATTGATTTTATGAGTGCAAATTCGATTGGATTTAATAAAAATGAAAGATTCATATTCCTTCATTTTTTCTCTTTTATATATTATATATCACATATTATCACCTTCAGCAGTCATATTAAATTCCACAACTTAAGGTGAATGTATAAGAGGAATATATTCTACCACTTTTTTTTTTGAAGTGAAACTTCTTTAGCGACGTTTCTGTTTGAATTTTTTTTAAATAAAGGGGAAATGAGAATAGCCTAGAACATTATGAGTTTGGTGTGTCAAAATTTGAAAAAAACCTGACTTAACTCGGGTGTCGTGTCACATCTAGAAATATTCATAATTTGGTGATATTAGGAGCCCTAGTGAAAAAACAAACATATTTTTGATATATTTATTTATTCAAAAACAAAACCTAATTACTATTCTTTACATAAGTGACTTGAGCGCAACTTATGTTGACTCTTCTTGAGTGAAGACCGTCCGTAAAACGATGCGTGTCACCCAAAATGTCTTAACGTGTCACTTTTGACACACGAGTCATAGGTTTGCCATCAGTGGCCTAGAAAGATTTGAAGAACGCCAGCAAATAATTTTTAAAAAATGACAACTGCTGGATTTGAACTATAGCCTACCAATTTTAAGGAAAGCATTTTAACCAGCAGACCACCGAGCCACTTATAATAAACTCTTTAAAATATATATATATCGGAGCATCGAAAAAATGATATTTTACGAGAATTAATGAATTTGTCAAAATATCTGTTAGTACGTTACCAAATTTTGTGTACGGTCTTGCTCAAAAACTAGTGTGAATATCAAAACAAAATTTCAGATGTAAATTCTTTATATTTAGATTAAAATCTGATTAGATTTTGGTTGAAATTGAAGCAAAAGTTAAGGGGTGGGGAGGGAGGGGGTTCAAAAAATATCAATATAAGTCTTAGATACTTTGATCGATTTGTATGAGATTTTGCATATGCACTCTATACGACCTTATGAAAATGACTCACTATGTGAAATTGATAGTGACCAAAAGAATGGGGTGGGGGGGCAAATATTTTCAAACAAAATTCGAAGAAAGCTGATATTTCTAATAGAATAGTCTCATAATTAAAAGGAGATATTATTAATTGCTAACGGGCCCAAAATTAAGAGGGGGAGGGTTCTTTCGGAAATATTTATAAATTGTTTTATTAAATATTAAATATAAGAGATGGTAATGTGTTTATTGACTAATATTTTGAATCCCTGTCCCGACCATGGGAACGCCTGTAGGGTATGCAACCAGAAGTGAAGTAGGAGACTATGCATGGCAGACTCACCAAGAGGGAGGGAAGCGTATTGGTACGAATTGGTGAGAATGAAAATACAAAAACTAAGTTTCTAATTGAATTCAGAGACAAAATGTAATCCAATAGACATAGGGTAGAGCTTTTTAAGCTTCCCTACTTACTAGAAACTTTTTAGTTTGGACAGATTCTTCTGTCAATCTTTCTGTCTGTATTCTCGTTATAGCGAGATAAGAAGAAATTCTCATGTCACCTAGGTACTTAGTGAAATTGAAAATACCCGGTCAAGTCACACCGCATTCCGACTAAAACATTTGCCAGCAAAGTTTTTTATGTCCACTCCCACAGTTTCTGTAAAATTTGATCACGATCCATTAATAAAGAATGGGCCCAAAATTAAGAGGGGGGGGGGGGTTCTTTGGTAAAAAATTAAAAATTATTTGATTAAATATTAAATATATGAGAGGGGCCAAGTGTATGGTAAAGTCATGTGGATGGCGACTTAATAGAGTGCAATCTAAACAATTGCTGTGGGACAAAACCTGTGAAAAATATAAGGATAAATTTAAGAAAATGGTGTAGAATGCTCCAAAACCCTGCCGTAAAGTGATGAGAGGGTGTTCCCATTGAATTCTAATAGTATTTCTCTTTCGTTTTTTTACTTTACCATACAAGGGTATGGTCAAATATTGTAATCGTGAATGAAAAAAGTGGTTTTTTTTCGAAATATCTCAAAAACAGAAACTATTTTTGATTAAAAAAATTGAGCAAAACCATGGCATTTCGGCTCTACAAAAAAGCCCTAATAAGTAAACATCGAAAAAATTATATTTTTCGAGATAATAACTGTTTTTTCAAAATGTCTGTTAGTCTGTGCGTTATCAAATTTTTGTGGACGGGCCAGCTCAAAAACTAGTGTGAATATGAAAACCAAATTTGGCATGTAGTTTTGGTGCATTGAGATTAAGAGCTTATTAGATTTTGGTGCACATCGACCCAAAATTAATGGGGGATGGGGGGGGTTAAAATTTAAAATTATTACATTTTCAAACTAAAAAAACAAGAAAAATGAAATATACTATAAAATGAACCTATAATAATGAAATACATTTTTTTTCAGGCGCTCAAAATTGGGAGGTGGGTAGGTCAAAAAATAAAAATCTAGGCCATTTGAGCAAACTCAACCAAATTTTGTATACATAATCACTGGGCCCCCAGAACAATAAAAATTCAAAAACAAACCGCCCGAAATGGGGGGGGAGTCAAAAATGAAAATCTAGGCCCTTGGACCAAACTTACCCAAATTTTGTATACCTAATAGTAGGCTACCAGAAGACTAAAAATGCAAAATCTAAGCACCACAATGGGGGAGCGGGGAGGGAGGGGGGGGTAAAAATGAAAATCTAGGCCCTTATACCAAACTCAACCAGAAGTGTATGGTAAAGTCAAGTGGATCGCCACATCAGAACGTGTCAATTTTTTTAATTTTTATATAGAGAGACAACATGGCAACAACCTGCATTCTCTACATGATTATTGATCACTACTGAGTGTCCAAAAAAAAAACAAAAAAAAACTAATTTGATCCATATGAGAACCGTATATGTGTGAAGGGGTTTCATTCGTTTTCGGTTCGTTTTCTGGCAATAAATAATTTAACTCAAACACCAAAATATTTTGTCTTCGATTCCCCTTCCAAGACTGGCGCCCGGGGCATCGATGCTCCTCTCCCTGGCTACGCCACTGTTGCCCAGTCGGTGTGTCATTCAGAATAATTATTACATAATAAATTTTATATTTTAATCTTTATATTATTGTCTTAAGACAATTGACAATTGAGTCATCCGTTCGATTGTATCTTTTTTATTACCATTGTTTCTTCCATTCGGTGTGCGTGTATTATATTTCAATTTGACATTGCAAAACAGAACTAATTCAAGTCTGTCAATTTGAGTCACTGTCCTTGTTCGTTATTTTTTTTTTTTTTATTTTATCTCTAGCTGTTTACGATAACGCCTCAGCGAACTCTTCTGCTTCATTCGAAAGACTAATCATTTCCCAATATCGTCCTGTTCACGCTACACTGGCCCACTCCATTAATCGGATAATATCAAAATGGATTTTATTAGCCAAGATGAACTACCTTGGAACAAGCGAAACCGATAAGAAATCACTTTTCTTCTATCTCCACCAACGGATCATAAACAGAGAAATGATTATTTTTAAGAGCCTGCTGCGGGAAGGAGTTACACTAAGAAGGTGCAGCTCCTAAAAGCCTGGATTGACCACTCTCTCGTGAAAAGAAGAAGAGGAAGATATTTAATCAGCTGGATAGGAGTCGAATGTAGTCTATGGATGGGGGTCTTAAACAGCCGAAGCTTATAGGTCAAAGAGAAGACGGTGACAGTGAAGCGGTTCCAGCCTCTGAAGATCTATAGGATAACGATTTGGAAAATCTTTGGTTCAATTTTTATCCAATTTGACAGCGAAAAAGTGTTAAAAAACATAGTGTCTTACAAATAGGGCTTTAGGAGGGATTATTGATTTCAACCAGTTTAACAAACACCATGGTAGTATCTATAGTGCAGGAAAGGGCAGAAACGGTTCTAGTGTGCCAGGAATCAAGTCAGTTAGATAGCCTTGTATCCTATTATTATGGTTTAATTATTCAGCATGGGAATGAATGCTTAGAGGCCTCTCTCCACAGATGATAGCCTTATTCGAGAGAGGGGAAATATGAGCCTTATAAATGACGGCGCGCAGCGTCTCAGGCCAAAAATTATATTCCTTTTAAAAAATCACACTCCAGTGCAAACTGTCCATCAGATACATCGTCTCTCAAGTTACCCTTATATGCGTACTTAACAGCAACAGAAAAGAGGCCATCTTGCTAGCCAAGAAGCTTTCGCCCCCTGGATGCTCTCACCACCCCATCAGCCCTATCCACCCCCCTGAACCCCTCGCCCGCATCCGATTACACTTCAGCCCCCACTAAACCTATTCCTCCTCGTCTTCGATCACTCTTCATCCGATAGAGCACTTTATTTATCGCATTTATTTAGAGATTATTTATAAGTTTTAAGGCCGAAAAACACCTTTCTCAGGCCCTGTATCGGTTTTGCGGAAAACTCCCTTTCAGAGTTTATTTTTTGAGCTTTGGCCCCTCCCACACTCGGCGCTCTTCTTGTGTAGTATACATTTTTACACGAGAAGGCATATAGTACATACAATCAAATTGTAATTTATATAAATATAAAAGAAAACATGTTAAATTGCCCGAAAAGATTTCAATACTTCTCCTGATAAGCTAGCGATTTGAAATTTTGCAATATCTTAGGGCTGTACCCTAACCCCCGCGGCACAAGCGGCCCCCGGCATCCTTACGTGCAGTCCTCGCGGTCATATATGACCTACGTATTGTGTTTTTTTAAATCGAGTATTTCAGAATGTATTTTAAATCGCATTAAATTAATTTAAAGAAATAGCGTTCCCTATAATTTCACAAAGAATAACATAAAAATAATAATAATAAACTTCAACATGAGAAATTGATTTACAAATAAGCGAAAGAAAATGCAAAAATCACACTGAAAATAGCTATTCATATTTGTTTGTTATTTTAAATTAAGATTCGAAATATTGTTTGGTATATGTGACTTGACGAATAATTTTGATAAGGTGAAGTGGGGTAAGAGCGGACCAGTTTTTTGTAAGTTTGACTTACAACATATATATCTTTAATTTGGTGTATAATACCTTAACATTTATATATATCAACAAATACCTGCGTATTTATTCTTTAATTAACATTGATCAAAACACAGATTTCACTTCAATATTTTCATATTTAAGGAAAATTATAAAAGATGCATATAGTTCGCACTTGCCCCGAAAACGGGGCAAGTGCGTACATGTCCATTTAAAATTCATTGAAGCGTTGTGCTTATGTTATGGGGCAAGAGCTGAGAACTATTCAGCAAGTCAACTACAAAACATGCTTTTTTTCTGCATTGCACTATGTTAATTTGTTTAAAAGTGACACACTTTTGAAGATATAGTCAAACAAAATGATTATATGAATTGACTAAGTTATATATTTAAAACAAAATTCAAAGTAAATAGTAAATGAGGAAAGTACAAAGGATATTTTTTTAAATGTTCTGTGCGTTATTTTTCTTATTTTAATCGTCATCAAGACATCGTTCACATTTGTATTGCTTCTTTTGGATCCCTTTGTACAAATACCACACACCCACTTCTTACAACTTATGCACTCCAATCCATTATTTTTTATTAATGTAGTACACTACTGCGCCTTACCCCCACTGGAGAGCCTGCATTTGCCTCAACACACAATCATTTACGAGAATAGAGCTGAGTAGCGCTTTTCCCAATATATTTTAAAGAAACAATAACATTTATATATTCAACATGATGTTAATGTATGTTTTTCACACTTATCAAAATAATCGCAAAGAAATAGCAATATCAATAAAACAAGGAGACTTTGTGATACTGAGCCATGAGCGACAGCATTTCATATGAGGTAAGCACACTTTCTGATTGAAATAAAGTTAGGAAGTCTATCCAGAATGATGCGACTATCTATGACTATTCATTCCATATCACAAAAATAGATTTCTGAAAGTAATTCGCTATTATATTTGAATAAAGAGCGCCTGTGCTGCGCACGAGCCCCTGATTTACGTCCGTGACCCCACTTCACATTAGTTAAAATTATTAATGCCTTACAAATGTTTTCACTGTGAAATTGATAAAGATATCCAAAAAGAGAGGAAGATTAGAAAGATAGAGCTTTCGCCTGTGTGTTCTAGGCTATGCATTCTAAATCGAACACTCTCAATTGTGAGGTTGCATCATCAGGTGTTAAATATTAAAAAATTATTATAAATTTAAAGATTTTTTTTAAGATATTAAATGTAATGAGAATTTTGGGCAATTTTTTTCGCAATAAAAGTAGATATTTGACACTCGGTGTAAATAGCTTACTTTATCATTTTATTCTTTTCATAGCACTCCTTCCAATATATATATAGTCTGTTCGCTCTCAATTTTAATTCTTTAGTCCATAAAAAATTTATTTTGCCATCTTTTACTGCATATATTTGCTTATTTCAGCGGTATTCAGTGCATATTACTTGTATATTTCAGCATATTTTAATGCCGCATATTTTATGGTATATTTTGGCACTTTTTACCGCATAAAATCCGGTCTCTAGTTATGGCAATAATAAATTTAATTATAAATAGTTTATTTATACATATACGTATTATGACATTAAAAATCTTAAAATCTCAATAAAATCATTCAAAAATTGACGTTTCTAAAGCTAGAAGTCTCGAAAATTTAATTCACCTCTCCGCTGAACTTCAAAGTGTTGACGATGCAAAATCAAATATATAGGTGGCCAAGTGTGAGTCTGATCTTCAAGCCGGAGGGTTCTGTATCTAATAATATATATAATATCTCGCCGCTCCTTGAATTCAATACTGTCGCCCTCTCAGAAGATAGAAAAATGATTATACCTTCCAAGGGTGGGACATAAAGACCTACCATATTTTGAAGAGTGTAAAAAAATGAAAAAAATTAACTAGAAAAAAACTGAATATATTTTCGAAAAGACTATAAAATAATTTTTTTAAATGTGTTTTAAACATTATCAGACTAAAAAATGGGGGGGGGGGGGTCAAAAAATTAAAATTCTAACACTTTCGACCAAAACTCAAACCAAATTTTGTACACATATTCTGTGGCCCCAAAAAGTGCATCAGAAATGAAAAAACTAATCACTCCAAAATGAAGGACAAAAATGAAAATTCTAGCCCTTCTGACCAAAACTCAACCAAATTTTCTATATATATTCTGTGGACCGGTCATAAAGCCTAGAAATGCAAAACTAACCAAATTTTGTATACATAGTTTGTCGAAAGGCCTAGAATTTTCATTTTTGATCCCTCCCCCTTTTTTCGTCTGATATATTATGTAATAAGCAAGACACATTTCAAAAAATATATTCAGCTTTTTTCAGTTAAACTTTTTCATTTTTTTATACCTCTTCAAAATGCGGTAGATCTTTATGCCCCACCCTGTATTTGCGAAATAAAATTAATTTATAAAGATGGTAACTTTAATATTATTTTTAGAATATGTTGAATTGAGGTGGCATAGAAATGACATAAAAATTAGCAATCAGTGGTCCTCCGCATGACCATTTTAATGAAGATTAAATTAAACAAAATTTTGCCTTATTCTAATTTAATAGGAACTTTATAGGGATATCTCAGGTTTCCGAATATTTATATATTTGACCCAACAAAAAAATCTGCCTTTTCTAAAATATTCATCAGAAAATTTTAAAATTATTTTTCGTTTGGGAGAAATGAATACTCATTACTTACTTTCTAAACCGACTTCAAAAAAGGAGGAGGTTCTCTATTCGACTGAATTTTTTTTTTTTTGTGCCTATGTTACCTCATATCTCCGCCAATTGTCAAACCGGATTTTGAAAATTTCTTGCATTGGGTCCAGTCTAGCTTCCGATTGGTCCCATTTTTTTTTCGTTTTTTTTTTCATACGTATTAGACCTTTTTTATTAGGTTTGTTTAGATCTAACCCATCTTTTGTTTATGAACCGATTTCGATGGTTCTTTTTTCTATCCGAAAGGGGGTGTCTTAGGGATGGTGTCATATTAAATACGATCACAATTAATAACATCACTAAAAAGAGAAAGATAAAAATAATTTTTAAGAAAAAAATAAAAACCGACTTCAAAAAATTAAATGCAACAAATAAAATACACTAAAAGGTATAAAATAATTATTATCTTATTTAGTTACAACCAAACGACGAAATATTAACATGAAATTACTTTTTGAAGTCGGTGCCAAACATATACATTTTATGAATCGCACTCGACGGATCTTACTTAGTACGTTTGGCGGGTACGGCTACGCTTATAGGTATAGTTTGTTTGGTACCGACTTCAAAAAAGTAATTTCATGTTAATATTTCGTAGTTTAGTTGTAACTAAATAACATAATAATTATTTTATACCTTTTAGTGTATTTAATTTGTTGCATTTAATTTTTTGAAGTCGGTTTTTATTTTTTTCTTAAAAAATTATAAATTTGATGTTTGTATCTTATTTAGTTTACTAGCTACAATGCTCTGATCCTCTGATAGACGGACAGACAAATATACCTTGTAGCAACACTATGTGGCCGACCTCTTCCTTCTTTATCCTCCAAACTAGTGTCACCTGATTTGAAACGGGCAAACCACTTCGTACTGCACTATCAGTAATTGTTCGCCAAAAAGTTCGTTGAGATCGCGAAATGACTGTGCTGCCTTCCATCCTTTCTCGTAGTGGTAGAGCATAATATGACGAATATGAATATGGTTTTCGACACGCATTTTTATTAACTATAAATAGAAGATTGTTTTTATTAAAAAAATAAACAAAGCGCCATTTTTGTCTAAAGAAAAACGCGCCAATACAAACGTTCCATAGTTATGCATCAACCTAATAAATTTAAATACAATTTCATCCTGTGTGCGATCAAGTAGAAAAATCTGCTTTCGGCACCCTATATAGAATAATCATCTACAAAAATAATCTTTATGCAAAACAAGTTGTAATATCGAAATTCAATAATGAAGCATAATAAAAATCGATTTTTGTTGAATGAATTAAAGATTTAACTGGTAATTAGGTTCAATTAAGAAGACATTATTAAAAATATAATAGAGCCAAATGAGAGAGTCCGGAAAAATACCTCCTGCTGCGGAACAATATAATCCAATTACTTTTCATTTTAAATTGATCTATTATAATAAAAAGTGGGATTTAGCATTTTTGTTTTGAAGTAACTTGATCTCAAATGGGAGGGGCCACTAATGAGTCTGCTAATTGGGTTTGATTTGTTTGCCAAGGGTCATGATGCGAGGCCAAGTCGGTAACGAAAAAGGCGCCCCCCCTTCCCGCCCAAGGAGGCAAAAATGAGAGCCGCCAGAGAAAGGAACCAAGAGTTTCCAAATCACGCCATACAAAAAAGAAAAAAAATATTTCTTCCTTCTTTAAGTTAAGGTCACCTCAAACTATTTTTCCAATTTTGAACATGTTTATAACGAGATATTCAGAAAACCGACACTCAAAACGTTATAAAGAAACGACACCTATTGGCTAGGTCTGGAGGAAAAAAAATTTTGTCGGCTGCATGAGATATTTTTACTGAATTCTATGTTTTAAAGTGTGCCGATTTCAAAAGTGATGGCCATTTTTTTCTACTAGCGTAAGGATTTTTTGCAAATTCAAAAACACAAAAAATCACGATTAAAGCACTCCTTTGCTCAAAATTTTCAAACAATAAATATTTTTTTTAAAGCAAACGAAGCATGATTGTGACATATACTTATTCATGTTCTTTTATGAAACCTCTCTTCTTCTTTTTTCTTGATACTTTGACGAGTCCTTTTCCGATTTCGCTTAAGCAGCCAACAGTAGTCAAAGGCGAAGCATAGTGACATCCCATCGCCCTTGGTACCTTCTCTCGATATCACGGACATCCCGGTGAAATCGCTCCCCCCGCTCTTCACTGTAAGCTCCTCAGGTTTTTCAGGAAAATAGCTCTATGTGAGAGTGTAAAAAATGGACCTTCAAGCCTTATCTTCGTCCTTGCTGCCTGAGCTTCGTATGCTGCTAAAGCATCCGTTGCAACAGCTGGTTTTATAGTTAGGATCCTTAGTATTTCCCAAAAACTTTCGCACTACGTCCTTGAACGATACCCAAGCTTCTTTTCTCCTTCTCATTCATAGTTTCCACAAATGAAGGGTCCGTTAAAAGTCTTCTTATGTCGGGGGCCGGTGAAACTCCCTCTTTCAACTTTGCTTCTAACAGCTTCGGGAATTTTGTACATATATATTTGAAACGGTCTCCATCCTTTTGAAGGATTTTACAAAATTGTTTCATCAACCCCAATTTGATATGAAGAGGGGGCAACAAAAACCTTTTGTGGTGGTACCAAGGTAGTGTTTATAACATTTTCCTCCAGGTTTTAAAGTTTCTCGGGATGGCCAATCACTTTTTTCCCAGTGCTGTTCTTCTGGCTCTACTATCCCACAAGCATAAGAAGCGTATTGTGGTGTGTTTGGTATAGCCTGCCTACTGACCCAAAAGCATTGCCAGTATTTCTTGTAGTCCCCACAAATCATCCATTGATGGTTCTTGATTACTGGATTTTTTCCAGGATAATGGCCAAATCGTTATAATCTTCTTTCATATGCACAGAATGACCAATCGGAATCGAGGCAAATTTATTTCATTGTGCAATAATACTGCTTTAAGGCTAAAGGTCTTAGATGAGTCAACGAATAGGCGCCATTATTGTCTCTTCAATGAATGATACTCGCAATATACATAAAAACTTATGTGATATAATAATTTGAATATTTTTTCTGCTTTTGGGAGGTCAAAATTCGTAAGAAAATGTAAAAAACCTATGCAGTTTTTTGGCTCGCAGACCTGTGTTATGTGACACGTGATATATAAATATATGTACCTACAGGTCCAGCGAAGCACCTCCACTTGGAGGGGGGGGGGGGGGGGGTATTTCCAACTCAATATTATTATTATTAATAAATTTTAATATAGCTAAATTACATAACTTACATAACATTACATATATAACAAGAATTATTTTATAAATTCCAAGTTTGTTTAGAGCCCTTTATTGTATTTTTATTTACAACTATTTGAAAAAATTAGGACTTTTATGCTAAAATTACATTGATATTTGAAATATTTATCTATAAAATCTTAGATTTAATCTTAAGTTGTTTTTTTAATATATTTGGTTACTGCAGTCATGGACGTAGTTAGGATGGGGGGCAAGGCAGTGCCCCCCCTCCCTACAAACTTATTGCCTCTAGAAAAATCGACACTCCATAATTACGAGGCGTCACTTATGTATTTCTCATTAAATTATTTCGTTACTTCCAAAATTTGTCAATTCTACTAAAAAGTTAGTTGATTTCTAATCGGATTACCGAAATTGACTAGTGGCTAATCAGCTGGCCGGGTACCCCCGTAGGAAAACTCCCTAACTATACCATACATACATTCCTGTATATCTTGGATAGAAGTGTACCCTTGCCATCCCAAAACCCGACCAGCCACCCCAACTGAGATCACGACTTAAATAGCGCAGGGTCGCCTCCAGACACCAGCTAAAAATCTGTAAAAATTCTGAGGCATAACTACTATTATAAGGATAAAGTCTATAGAGTCTTAAATTTTTTAACCATTACTTTGGCAGGAATAAAAAATTGATCGTTCAATGCCAAAAACCCTATTTAGATGGAAAACTTAATCTCTGTATAACACTAGGTTAAAGTTGAGATAGAGACTTGAAACTTGGGGAATATTTTTTAATTTATTTAGAATAGTGGTTCTTAACCTTTTTAGAGTCAGGGAGCACTTTTGACTATATGAAAAATTTGAGGACCACTTAAATTAATTAGCTAAAAAAAATTAAACATAGTATCAACATGACTTTTATTAAAAATTAAACTAATTATAACATAACAGTAAAAATAAATTATAAATTAAAAACATAAGGTGGTATATAATTCGAATGAAATTTACTTGAGGTAAAATCATTTAATGTGATACCTGAGCTTGTGGGCTTTTGCAGATTTCTGCGATATTAGGTCTAATATGATATAGCTACTCTCACTTCCTCTTCTAAATTGATAAGTCTTGCGCGATTCTTAGTTTTTATTTATTTATTATTTTTTTTTATTTATTATTGTTGAAGTTATAACAACCTCAGTCTTAAAGGGCTACCACTTGTCCGACCTGCTCCCTCTCTCCTTATCATATGATCATACTCTCTTACTTCTCCACCGCCGTGCTGTCAACATCGAAGTGATATTTACCTATAAAGAAGTAGATTCAAGATCGAAGAGACTCCAAAAATTTGTCTCAAAATTCTAACTTGATTTGTTGAGTATTATAGTACAATTTTTTTTATTATTATTGTTAATTATAAATTTATAAGTGGAAATTTCAACAAAAGTGTGAGTAACATAACCTATAATCTACACTAAGTTGGCGCATTGTCTAAGCAAGCATTCAATAGCAACCTAGTTCAGTAAATTGCCGCATAGCCGAACTTGTGCAAAGTGCCATAGTGCTGGCGCTGACAGAAACGGCGACCAAGGTAACTAATTGGGCGCGGCAAATACGAAATGAGTGCAGAACGTAAAGATTATGTCTGCGTGGCATGCAAGAAGGAAGTGAAGACCAGTGGATTAGAATGCGAAAAGGTGTGCGAATTCCTTTATCATCCTGGTTGTGTGACTAAGCACAAGATCAATAAGGATAACGAAATGATACCATGTGAAGGCCCATTCAAAGAAATTACTAATGAGAAGAATAAAACGGAGACGAAGAAATCGGACAACAATAAAGGATTAACTGGAGCCGTAGGGACAGCAACAAACGTGCCGAGAAGTACCGACAAACAAAATATGGACACGAAAATAGACTGGCTGGTGGAAACATTGAAGGAAGTGCGAGATGAAGTAACATGCAAGAGTGAAATAAAGACGATGATCAAACAAATAATTCACGAAGAACTACAAGCCTTCAAACAGGAATTAGAAGATACTATGAAGAAAATTATAAATGTGAAAACCACGGAAATCATAGAAAGTCAAGTGAAAAGTTACAGTGAAACAGCGAAAGGTAGCAATAATGAAAGTATTTTGATCGTCAAACCGAGGACAGAACAAGAGAGTGAAACGACTAAGAAATTGATTAAAGAAAAAGTGGACATAAAAAACCTAGCGATAGGGATAACAAAAATCAAAAAAGGAAGCAAAGGATCGATCATTCTGGGCTGCGAAAATGACAATGAAATAAAAAACTGAAAGACACAGTACAAGAGAAGCTAGGCAATGAATTCGACATCACGGAACCAAAGAAGAGAAGACCAAAAATAAAAATTATAAATGTAAGTGAAGAAGAAATGAACCTGAAAGATGAAAACCTGGTAGATACGATTCTAAAACAGAATGAAATCAATGAAAAAGAAGAAGGATTTCATATAAGAATAGTGAAAAAAATTGTTAAGGAGAAGTTCAACGGGAGGACGCGAACAGTAGAAGGAGAAAGAAGAAAAGAAGGCTCATTAATACTCGAGGTAGATGAAACGACGCATGAACAAATAATAAGAAAAGAAAAGGTAAGCATGGGATGGAAAAAATGTCGTGTATTTGATTACTTCAATGTTAAAAGGTGCTACAAATGCTGGGGATATTTTCATATTGCCAAAAATTGTTTAAGGGAAGAGACATGCTACAAATGTGCGGGTAATCACAAAGCAAATGATTGTACGACAACAACAAAGAGGTGTGTGAATTGCCTACACAAAAACAGAGCATACAACTTGAACCTGAATGATGAACATGAGGCTGTGAGTGTGGAATGCCCGACATATATCAGAGCGTTAGAAGAAGAGAAAAAGAGAACAGGATGGGAGTCTACAAAATAGCAACAACAGAGGGAATCAATTATATACATGAATGCTCAAAGTCTGATGGCGCATAAAGATGAAATTCAACACCAGATTATGAAGAAGATGAAGCCGGCGTTCTTGGCGCTTTCGGAGACAAGATTGATAGAGGACATTGAAGATAGTGAAGTGAATGTGCCGGGTTATAGTGTCGCTAGATGTGATGCGGAAAACAGGAACACAGGGGGAGTCATGTTATATGTAAGAAACGACATAATATATCAAGTAATATTAAAAGAAAAAATAATATCTAACTGTTGGTGTATTGCGGTGGAAGTAAAAAGTAATATGTATAAAGGAGTGATCGCGGTTGTATACCACTCGCCGAGTGCATCAGATGGTGATTTTATACGTTTTTTAGAGAATATAGTGAACACTCTGATAGTAAAAAAAAATGTATAGTGATGGGGGACGTTAATATAAACTTAATGACAGACTCATTTTATACGAAAAAATTAAAAACAGAAATGCTATGTTTGGGTATGAAACAATATGTTGATAAACCAACGAGAGTTACGAAAGATAGTAAAACATTGATAGATGTAGTTTTCGCTAATATTAATATAAATTGTAGGGTACATGATGAACCAAAGATAACAGATCATTCATGTATAAGCGTTGAATTTGTTATAAACAAAAAATATGAAAAATATAGAGAAATTACCAGTAGAGATTATAGTAAATTTCACATAGGGGAATTCCTCAGTACAGTGGAAACAAGTCTCGAACATAACGACGAGCTAGAATTAAACTTAAGAGCTGAGAAATTTGTTCAGAGTATAGTGAGTGCATTAGACACGACTGCACCTAAGAAAAAATTTAGGATACCAAAAATATGGGAAGGGAAGAAATGGTACTCGGAGGAGATAAGAATAGCTACGAAGAAAAGAGATGAATCATATACTACGGCGCTAAATACGAATACCGAACAAGCTTGGCTTCAATTTAAATTTGAAAGAAATATGGTAGTCAAATTGATTAGAAGGAAAAGGAAAGAATATTATGAAGATATGATAGACAAGAATAAAAATGATCCGAGAATGATGTGGAAAACTCTAAAAGAAATAATAAAAGGAGAAGATACGGGGACAAGGAAGATACATAATGTCGATTTTGAAATATTAAATAATACAGAGGAATGTGAGTTAGCAGATAAATTTAATTTATATTATACAAAGAGTATTAAGGATATAACTAAGACTATAAATAGAGAAAGCAACAGTCAAAAAACTATTTATACTATAGAAAACAAGGGAATGATAGAAAATTTTGAATTGGTTGATGTACACCAAGTTGAACGAATCATTATGAACTTGCCACACAAGAAAGGAACCGATGAAGGAATAAGTAGTGACTTAATGAAAGCAAGCGTCCTAGTAATAAAGAGGGAATTAATGGGTATAATAAATGATTCGTTAAGTAGGGGCATATGCCCTGAGGGATGGAAAACATCAACAATTATACCAATTCCTAAAATAGCAAAACCAAACAAAGCAAGTGAATATAGGCCAATAAATGTATTGCCGATTTATGAAAAAGTATTGGAATTGGTGGTAAAAAACCAAATAGAAATCTATATAGAAAACAACAAAATAATAACGGAACACCAATCGGGATTTAGAAAAAATCACTCTTGTGAAACGGCAATACAAACTGTTATTGATGATTGGAAACTCACAATAAGTGAAGGAGAAATAATAGGAGTCATATTTCTGGACTTGAAACGAGCATTTGAGACAGTAGATAGGGAAATATTATTAGATAAATTATATCAATATGGAATGAGAGGAATGGTATTAAAATGGTTAAAGTCATATCTAAATAATAGAACGCAAAAAGTTAAATTTAATAACCAATGCTCTAAATCTATTATAACAGAGTACGGGGTCCCACAGGGATCTGTATTGGGCCCACTGTTGTTCTCGTTGTATATAAATGATATAATTCAGATTTGCCCAAAGGAATGCACGATAAAAATGTTTGCAGATGACACAATTATATATGTGAAGGGGGGTGGCAGTGCTGAGATTGAGACGAGACTGAATGAAGTATTACACATTATTGAAAAGTGGATGAATAATAATGGACTGAAAATGAATGCTACCAAGACGAAATATATGTTAATTAAAAGTGTGCGAAAAGAACTGAGGAAAAACACAATACTAAAAGGTTTAGATGGCACAGAAATAGAACGCGTGGAAAAGATAAAGTATCTAGGTGTTATTATCGATAGTGAACTTAAATTTGATGATCACTGCGACTACATGCTAAAGAAAATAGGGAAAAAATTAGTTTCTTAAACAGAATAGGAAATAGCATATCTGACTATACTAGATGTATAGTCTATAAATCAATTATAGCGCCACATTTTGAATATTGTGCGACGTTGTTAGTGGGAATGGGAGAGACTCAGCTGTCGAAGCTGCAGATAATGCAAAATCGAGCTATGAGAGTAATAATACAGTGTAATAGGTATACTAGGGTGGAAGAAATGCTACAAGTATTGCAATTTATGTCTATAAGGCAAAGGTTGTACTATAATGTTTGTATTTTTATTTTTAAAATTATAAAGGGAATGCTGCCCATAGAATTAGGAAATAAAATAGTATTAGTGGGGGGTCGAACGAGGCAAGCAGACAATATTATGATACAATTTCGAAGAACGAAAAGTGCGCAAAAAAGTTTATTTTATGAAGGCATAAAAATGTATAATGACATTCCAACAGAGTTAAAACAATGTGACAGTCTTATAATATTTAAACGAAAATTAAAAGAATACATTTTACAAAGATAATAATCTTTATTAGCTATTGTAGCTATACATCATATTTTTTATTAATATGTCCTATTATATTGAAACTGTTAATGTGAAGAATTATATTATTTGTACCTAAAATTGTAAATTAATATGTCAAACTATATGTAAAAATATAAATGTAAAACTATAAATGTAAAAAAAAATAGCCGAGAAGGCTAATAATAAAGATCAATCAATCAATCAATCAATCAACTTTCTTATCATATGTTCACCTAGCTGTTCCTCTCCACTCCTCACCTGACCTCTCTGATAATCATTACTATTCAATAAATACTATTTTATCTAAATATATGTGTCTTTACTTTATGCAGCTCCCAAATATATCCCAAAATATCCAACAATTATTAATGATGTTATGTACATAGGTCAGAGTAGACCCTTATAGTGTACATTCAAAAGAGAGAGAAAAAAAAGAAACTGACAAATATAGAGATTAACAATATAAATAAAAATAAAATACAAATTAGATATAAAAATACAAAAAACAAAACAAAATATAAAATACAAAAAATACAAAATATAAAAATACAAAATAAAAATACAAAATATAGATTACAAAATATAAAATACACAATATAAAATATAAGTTAGAGGTTATAGTATTAGCATGATAAAGCTTCAGTGAGTCCACGCAAAAAGCGGGCAGCAGAGGATGGTTGTCTTAGGGCGGAGGGCATTAAGTTCCACAGTCGTGGGGCTGTGATCTCAAATGACCTCGATCTGAGGGCAGTCTGATGTTTATATGGGTTATTGTCGAGAAACCGAGCTCGCACAAATATGAAGCTGAAAACTGTAGCAAGATTTTCAGTTCTTATGGAGAGAGGAGAGCTGGGTATTAGCCTTGGACAGAATTTCAAAATTCCGCCAGAGTTGTTTCAGAGAATTCTATTTATAGAGTGCGATCCGTTGACAAGGTAATATACTTATTGAGGGAAAGTAACATTCAATCTTTTCTTCCAATAAAGTTAAATGTTCCATTATGGCTGAAATAACTTCTTCAGCAGTGTTAATATTTAGCGAAGGAAAAAAATCAACTTTCCTTTTTTTTAATATCCGATTTTTCCAAAAAGTTACTTTTTTACGAAAGCCTATTAATTTATCGGTGGATGTTAAAGAATTTTCTTTTTTTCCTTGAATGGTATTAACTATTCAAGTAATCAAAAATATCACCTAAATATACCATTTTAGCGCAGCAAATATCATTTTGAAGACATTCTACGAAATCATCCATACCTTCATTTTGAAAAAAGGTTAATAATTCATTCTTAAGTTCCAAGAATCGGCATAGCACTTTTCCCCTGGATAACCATCTCACTTCAGAATGGAAAAGCAAACATTAGTACTTGGCTTCCATAGATATGCAAAGTTTTTTAAAAACACGTGTCTTTAAAGGTCTCGATTTTATATAGTTTACCATATTAATAAACTCACAAGTATTGGAGAAATTGCACTTCACTTGCAATATAGCCTTCAACGTTTCCAAACACAGTTGAGTTTTCTCTGTGGTGCAAATTCAACCATTTTATTCATATTTTCATAAAGTAAATTGTTATTTTCAAACTTCTTAAATATTTCTGTCCATTTTTCATCAGTTGGTACCATTTTTTCATTCCAAGAATTTATTTTTACAGTATCCCTTTATTTTTTTGAACTAATTAATCCTCTTTTTCTAATAAACTCCCTATATAACAGGGATGGGCAGACATGACGCCATTTTTTTTAGTAATAAAATTCAAATATAATAAAAATAGGGGGCAGGACCTATTACTTACTCAAATAGACTCTCATTTCTTTGCATTTTTAAAAGCCTCCGCGATGGTCCGATGCTGAATCTTTATTTCAGTTAAGCAGTAACTTTTACTATTTAATCGAATTGAGTGGAGTAAAATTTTTGGAGGGGCCAGGACCCTCCTACATGCAAAATAAGCATATCTATTAAAATCTTTGATTCGAACTAAATTCACTTTCGTTAGTAAAAATATATGTATTAATAAAAAGTATAATAATCACATAGAATTTTAAATTTTATTCATTTTTAAAAATGATTTTCATCATCTACCCCTGCGACTGCGACCCCCACTCAGGGTGCTCTATTTGGATTCATATCCGACCACCCTGCAGGCGTCGCTTGAATCTTTTTAATCATCAATGGGTTCCGTTTTCATTCCACGAATTTATTTTTACAGTATCATTATATTTTTTACATAAGATATCTGGTCAAAGAGTTCTGATTTTTATTTTTCAGCGTCGAGTAGATCTAATTTACCACAAAATTTTGAAATGTAGTCATAACTCTCTCACAAAGTTTGTCAATAAATATCGGTTTTAAGACTAATCCATTTAAAACAACCAATTTGTTCAATGGTGGGATGAGCGAATTTCTAAATAATGAATACATTTTTAATAAAGCTACTAATTATCTGGAGTTAAATAATGCTGTTTTGATTCAACTATTCTCTTCTAACAATCTTAACAATGATTGCTACACATTGAGGTGGTATATAGGTAATGATTATCAATTCTTTCTTTTAATTTGAATTTTAACTTTTTCATTTCAGCAATTACTTCAATGATAGTAGTATTATCACTTTCAATATTTTTTATTATATCATGGAATAACACAGCTTGATTATGCATGAAATATAGCCATGATTCAGAGCTCTCATCCTCAAACAATTTTTGCCTAGCAAGCGGATATATTCCACATCAGAATTATCACAAGTCTTTCAAGGGGGTCGTGCTAGTGGCTCTAAATCCCAACATCCACTTTGTAAAAATATAAATTATTTTAACCCAGAAGACAAAAGATTGTTCAATGTGGGACACTTTATGGGATATTATTTTAGATGTGGGACAGTCCCACCTAATGCGGATCAATTAAATAAATTAAATAGTTATTGAAATTATTGTTTTATTATATTTGTGACAAAAAAACCCTTCAATTTAATAAGAAAATCTTTAGTTTTTGTAACAAGTTTGGCGTGCGCTGTAATAAAGAGGTGTTTCAACAGAAACCATCGATCTATTGCTCAATTTTTCTTCACACACAATACATTGTGGAATGTGATATTCTTCTTCATAAATGTACATAAAACCGCAATTTAAATACACTTCAGAATACTGTCGATTGATTTTTCTTACTTTACTCCCTATAGTTCTGCCTTTTGTATCAGACATATTATGTGTAACGACAGCATTACTACACTACTACTATCCACTCGTAGCATCATTAATATTTTGCTCTTTTTAATCTTTTGCTCAATAACAAATTTATCCATTGTGGGGTAATAACGATAGTAAACAAATCTAAAACGGAATTTACATTTTTTAAAATTAATATAATAATTATAATTTGATTAACAGACTACAGGTACTCCTAACTTAACGACAGATTTCAGTTCGTTATAAGTAGGTAGTTTAACGAGTAGGTATACCTGTTTAATAAAAAAAAAGATCTACTAATAAAAAAATGCCTTGCCTGATATTAATTTATATAAGATTTGAATTATTTATTTTATTTATTTATTTATTGTATATATATGAATTGGTAAAATTCAATACAAGAATTAAGCAAATAAACAGAACTGTGAACAAATATAACAACAAACCATTCTCTCCTCCCTCCTTCATTCATTTATGATAAAATGAACGGAGACGTAGAGCACCATCAATAAAATTGTATAAGCTTCTCAACTTTTGTAAGCTCAAAGGCCTCAAAATATCCCAAAAATCTTCAGCAATCTCGTTAGAATCCCTTAAATAGACTTCCCTCAACGCATTGTATATCGGGCATACATTTAAAATATGAAATAAATTTTCACTTTCACATTTGTTACAAATGGAGCAGACCATCTCCGGGTTTATCTTATGTCCAGAACCATTCAACCAAAAATAGAATACTTTTATATTGCCCATCCTAGCCTGGTAAAGGACTCTCATCATCCGAATGGGAGCCCTCATTGCCAGAATTCCTCTCTGGCCATAGTCGATCAATCGATAAAGAGGGGCTAAGGAGAATTAACTATGGTCCTCCTCGAAATAATAAGATTCTAGTTCCCATGTCAGGGTTTTTATGTTACCCTTAATTTCTTATGGGTCCTGCCTAAACCAAATTTCTGATTTATTTAAAACATCGAAAAACTTTTTGATCTGACAGGCCCAGTTCAAATCGACAGAATGACTCTGATCATTAGTAAGGATAAGCATTCTTTGGTAACATATTTTAGGCAATCTATATTCAGGCATTACAAGAATTTTATATAGCCATTTTAAGGCTCTCTTAAAAGCATATGTAATTACTCTTTTCTGTTGGAATTCCTTCCTTATAACATAGCCAGGAGTAGATCCATTTAAAAAATATAGAAATTTAAAATATTGTACCTGTGCTCGCTCTATGCTGTTCTCTCTGTTCAGCCCCCAAACCTCTGAGGAGTACAAAAGTACATTTAAAACGGTAGACTAGCATCTCTGGCTGAGTAACTATCCATTCCAGATTTACTCATTACAGTCTTAGGGCCGAGTTGTATGTCGCAAAATAAATGATTTTTACCACTAAAACAAGGTAGATGGAAATGGAGGGACTGAGGATGGTCAATCAGATGCCAGGCACTGTCAGTCGCTGGCATCTGATTGGCCATCCCAATCCCTCCATTTACCATCTACCCTGTGTTAGTGGTAAAAAGCATTTACTTTGCTACATACAATCGGCCCTTAATGTTAGCTGACGGCTCTGCCTTACTAACCATCTGATCTGCAGCGAAATTAAATTTCCCCGATGAACTAAAATGTATCCCCAGATAGATAATATTCTTAACTATTTATATTTTTTTTTCATTATAATAAAATGCATAGTCCAGAAGTCTTCCGGCTCACGAAATATCATTACTTTAGTCTTATTAATATTAACTTCTAGCTTATTGTTTTCACTATATATTCTAAGTCTATTAAGCATCATTTGCAGCTTATTTGGGGTATCCGCCAGAAGGATCAAATCATCTCCAAAAAGCAAAGTCGAAATTGAGGTTATAGCATCAATGGTTACTCCATTGAAAGTTTTTGTTTTGCCGAGAGTAGCAGAGTTGTATGATTCACTAAAGAGAAACAAAGAAGATTTCTTTTACGTCAAATAAACATACACACATATATATCGAGATGTATCATCTACGATATATATGTGTGTATGTTTATTTGCATCAAGCAGAGGACAACCTCTTTGTTTCTCTTTGTGAATGCTTACTCCTCCAATCCGGCCTCAGATAAAAACCTGTCAAAGATCTGAAACGAACAGCGAAAACAATAGCGGGCTAAGGCTGTCTCCTGCAAAACCCCTTATTTATCTTAATACTATTAGATATCTCGCCGTTCATTTCTAAAGTTAAATAAGCGTTAGCATAGATTTGTCCTATTAAATTAATTATTTTTGAGCTTAAACCCAAATGGTACAATTTGTTATATAGGTAGTTGTAAGATTTGAATTAAAGAATGTATTTCTTATGTTATAAACAATTCACACACAACAAAATTAAAATTAAAACACAAAAAAATTACTGTATCAAAGGCAGGGCTGTAGTGTAGCGGTACTAAAAAAAATTGTGATATTAACTTTTTGAAAAATACATACAATTTTAAATTGTTTCAATTTGCTTTTGAAATGATAATTTAAAAAAAAATACTCGACTAAAACATTTTATTTTGTTATTTTAATATTTTCTTATTTTTAAATTTAAGGATTAGTATTCCTGGCCACCGAGCGATGCTCGGTAACTTTTTCCTTCAGTTAAAAGCTATATATTAATTCCCGACCCCCCCCCTCCCCTTCCTCAGGACCCCTCACCACTTCACCCCCTGCACCTCGTACCCCCCTACACCCCCACTCCGCGCCAATCCGACCCCCGAAACCCCTTACCTCGCCCCACCCCTCCAGACCCTCCACCACTGCACCCCCACGTCTACCCCCACGGTCACCTCTGTTTGCCTCTAAATAGCTTAAGTTTCAAATTTCAAGGTTCTGCGACTTACTGAAGACGAGATATGAACGATTAAAATATTTATTTTGAGACATGACTAATTTACACCCCCTTTCCTTTATTTCAATTGAATTAAAATCTATACACGACTAATAACTCATGACACTTAATAAGTACACCAATTTTAAACAAAATCATTAGTTCAGTTTTTGAGAAAATAAAAAAAAACGAAAAATCGTTCACTTTCGGTGTTCTGATTTCAATGACTGATTTATTGGGCCACGCAGAGGGGGGCAGCCCTTTACAAAAAGAAAACAGATTTTTTTTTACAGATTAGAGTGCAACTTCTCATCAGCCGTCCAAATAATAATGCCAGATGTTGTGGCTATTTATGATTAAAGTACATATACGGGCGACTATGACACAAATCTAGAACCGAGGCCAGAGTGTTGGGAGCGCAAAAAGCGCCCCACAACTGTGCAATGCTATTAATAAAGAAATAAATAAATATTACAAACAAAAAAACAAAACAAAAAAAATATCTATAAATAAAATTTAACATTAAATGCTAAGAAATCATTAAAATTAGTTTAAAATGGACTGGCCACTGCAGAAAGGTCATTTGTCGAAGATGGCCAGCCCAGCAATGCACATAAATCTAAAGTTATATTTGTATTCAATTAAGGCCGGGCCCCGTCCTGAAAGTCCGCCTCATAAAACTGGAAAAGTTAAAAAGGGAACCTAGCATCGCATTAGTGTCATTTTGTTTAATGTAGTTTTGGGGACACCCAGGGCGCGCAGGTCCCTGAAGGACCGGGGACACCACACCCTTCCACGATATTGTCGCCGCCAAAACGGTGACAGCACCATTGCTCTATTAAGTTAAAAGCTTTATTTTAATTAGAAAGAATTTAATTTTAAGGACAGAATCTAAGATATTAATAGAAATATTATTAAATTGCGATATCAGAGAGGATTCATCCCCCCAGGAGTCGAACCTGAGAACCAACTTGCTTTCCGGGCAGCTGGCTCACACCCTCGAGACAAAAAACTCCCTCTGAATCGCAATATTTGATGTAAGCATAGAAATCTTTCACTCCATTAATATATAACGGAAATTAAAAAATTTAGCTTAAAATGAAAAAAAGTTTTTCATACAAGTCCTGCTATTTTAATATAAAAGTAAAGATTTGAGCATCTTATTTTTGAAAAGAGTTGGAATGTTTTTCAAAAATGAGCTCGGGTTCAGATTATCAAATCAATTTTAAACTAGAAAGAATTTAATTTTAAGGACAGAATCTAAGATATTAATAGAAATATTATTAAATTGCGATATCAGAGGGGATTCATCCCCCAGGAGTCGAACCTGAGAACTAACTTGCTTTCCGGGCAGCTGGCTCACACCCTCGAGACTTAAATTCTTTCTAGTTTAAAATTGATTTGATTATCTGAACCCGAGCTCATTTTTGAAAAACATTCCAAATCTTTTAAAAATAAGATGCTCAAATCTTTACTTTATTTTAATATTATTTTTAATTTAAAATTTGATAAAAAGGTCGATTTTTATTTGAGAGCCGTTTTCAAATTAAAAAAAATACAAATATATATAGTATATTAATTGTTGTCTTACTTTCAGCTTAATTCAATTATACACATTTCAAATTTGCTATTCCCAAATTTTTATCATTTTACAGAGAGAAGCCTATCCACTCTTACTTAAGTTAGGTTAAATGAGCTATATTAAACCGATTAAATTAATAAATTTTAAAGAATTTAAAAAAGTACTATCTTACTCTAGAGTAAAGTAGTTTAAAATATAATTTTACTAAAAACTTTATTTAACCTTTTTTTTTGGTCCCCGAGGTACTTAATTAGGATATTAAATTTGATCAAAATTGGTTAAATCATTTTCTAGATATTTTGAAAAAACTAAAAAAGTACTGAAATAAAGTACTAATGTTTGTGGGCCGATATGTACCAAAAGCTAATCAGCGCTTCATTTTATTAAACTAATGATAGGTTTTCAATTTCATTTCAATCGGTGCAACGGTGTGGAAAAAATCGTGGGCCCAAAAAACGATAACATACATACATCCATCCATCCATACATCCGCACGCACTAAATGAAAAAATCGCACTTTTTGGCCTCTCGACGAGACCCCATGTAATTTTTGGCAAAACCGTCACGTGCTAAAATTCAACATAATTTAATACTACAATTTGTGACTTTAATTGAGTCCATGGGTTCCGTAGTCTTTACCTGAGGACCCTTTGAAGTCGCGCTTGCCGCGAGACCGATTACAATATTTTCCCCCATGCTTCGCATTGGATAAAGTAAAAAATAATCGTATAGGATCTGAAATAAAAACATAAAATTAAATAAGATTTGTTTCCAAGTTATATAAAAAAAGCCACTTCAACCACTTTATTTTGTAAACACACTTGTTTTGTTATGATTTATACACCTGTTAATTAAAAACAAACAAAAAATTCCTAATTTTAATATATATATTAATATTTGCTATAACCTATTAGTGGGTTTTAAAATTAAAAAACCAATTAAAAATAAAAGTTAATTGAAAAAAATGTAAACAAACTTTTTTATTGAGATTTTCATCTATCAATAATTACTTTAATTAAGAAAAGATCAATTAAGATTAAATTTGTCGAGGTCCAGACCTAGCCAGATCGTTTTCTCATCCTCAAAACTTGTTAATAGAATTTATTTCATCAAAATCTGTAGAGTCGTTTTCAAAATAGAACTGAGATACAAATATATAAACAAATATATAAACAATTTTTGCTCGTTTAATAAGAGTAGATAAAATATTCAAAATAAGGAGCACCCTACTGCACCCTCTAGGAAAATTTTCTAACTTCGGCAATGACTGCAGGTGAGTTGATATCTGAAAAATCTTCCAAAGACAATTAAATTTGTATTAAATATATTACTATAATTGAATGGTCCGCCATTGAAAAAATTTCATCCCAAGGTAAGTCAAGAATAGTTTTTCTGTTTTGTTTTTTTAAATTTATTACTATTTATAAAGATTATTCGAAATTCACAAACTGTTTAAGTGTTATTTTCATTAATTTTGATTTAAACTTTGGTTAATATGATTGTTTTAATCAAATTTAATACCTCCTAACCCTATTTCTTGCTAAAACAACTTAAGCCAAAAACAGATTTTCTGTTTTTTTGTTTAAATTTATTATTTATTTATAAAGATTATTCAATATTCATAAACTTTTAAATCCAACCATTATATTCAGCCTAAAAAATTCCTTCGAAATTCGTTTAATTGTGAATAGGTGATAAATCTAACGTCTTAAACTATGTGTCCTCCATTGATGTTTTATATAAAATAGTATACGGAGCACAACGAAAAACCTCATTTAACATATTTTCCGTCTGTTTACATTTTCTCCTTATAATTTTTTCTTACTCGTTTTTGAATTGTATTTTGTAGATTTTTTTGTTGAAACGAAATTCTTTCGTTTATGATCAATGACTATGGAAATTGGTCTTGCACAACTTAGTAATCAATGGCTAACCAATTTCGTTTATTGGCCAATTTTAAATTGAACAAAGAGCTGGCATTTTTTAAGATATTAACAATATTAACTAGTTATAAATTACAAATAATTAAGTGGAGTTCGAACGTTGGTCGAGGTCAGACGTGTTTTTGTCCTTCTCTCTTTCTTGAGATCTGCCTAGTGAAATAGCCTGGTGAGTTTTGCTTTTTTCGCTTCTTTACTGTGTTTTTCGTCGCTTATTTACTCGTTAATTACATCAATCGATATGGATAAAGAAGAACTAATCGAAATTTTAGCAAATTGGAAGAAGGAAATGATGGATGAATTTGATAGGAGAATCAACGTTTTGGCGGAGAACATTGGAGTGATGATGGAGGAGAGACTATCTAGGGCTGAAAGCAGGATTTGCTACATGGAAAGAGAAAGTAAGGCGAAAAATATATTGATACATGGAATAGAGGAGAGGGAAACAAACTTATTCGAATTAGAAAATGGTATCATTGAATTTATAAAAGAAAAAATATACAACGAATTTAATATAAACCAAATAAATTTTGTAAAGAGAGTGGGTCGACCCCAAAAAGGGAAAAAAAGACCCATTCTAATATCTCTCCTCTCTCTAAGAATTAAAAATATCCTAATGAGAAATAAAAATAAATTAAAGGAAGATCACCAGTATATAACGGAGGACTTCCCCAAAGACGTTTTGGAGGCGAGGAAGAAACTAGTTCCTGAATTGGTGAAGGCTAGAGGCGAGGGAAAGTTCGCTATCATCAAATACGACAAACTTATCATAAAGGATTCCCCAAAACAAGACAACAACAACATTAAAAAGAGACCCTTAACAACATCACCGATAGGAGATGTTGAGGGCGAAGAGGGGAATGGATGTGTGATACAGAGTGCGGAAAAGAGGGGGAGGACCGATGTTATTTACAAACAAAAGCAAAAACTGAACCAATTTACTTTTCTTAAGGGAAGTGGAAGTTCGCTATCATCAAATACGTACAAACTTATCATAAAGGATTCCCCAAAACAAGACAACAACAACATTAAAAGAGACTTCTCAACAACATCACCGATAGGAGATGTTGAGGGCGAAGAGGGGAATGGATGTGTGATGATACAGAGTGCGGAAAAGAGGGGGAGTGACCGGATAAGTTATTTACAACAACAAAAGCAAAAACTGAACCAACTTACTTTTCTTAAGGGAAGCGGAAGTTCGCTATCATCAAATACGACAAACTTATCATAAAGGATTCCCCAAAACAAGACAACAACAACATTAAAAAGAGACCCTTAACAACATCACCGATAGGAGATGTTGAGGGCGAAGAGGGGAATGGATGTGTGATACAGAGTGCGGAAAAGAGGGGGAAGACCGATGTTATTTACAAACAAAAGCAAAAACTGAACCAATTTACTTTTCTTAAGGGAAGTGGATCACAAAGAGATTCAAACTCTGATTCTAATCCCGGAACTATAGTATAGAATTATTGGCGTGGGCCCTCGAATACACCGGCTAAGAGCTCCATCCACCACCCAGTAGGTCTGGTCAACCCGGGTGATTTAGACCAAAACCTCCCAAATAGGTATAATGATCCCGAAAATACAAAACATTTTAACTATACATCACCGAATAATTCTAATAATAAATCAATTAATCCCGATTGCAATACTATTTTTGGCTCTATTAAAAATGATAATATGAATTATAAAATTAAACAGAAAAATATAAGTATTAAATATAAAAGCGACATTTCCTGCAAAAATAATAATAATAATAACAGTAACGATATTAATCCAAATAAAGATAAAAACAAAATAAAGATAAACAAGAGAATGGAAAATGTTACCAAAATTGGCACATTAAATGTTCGAAGTCTAAAAGGTGAGGAAAAATTGTTAGAATTGGAAAATGCTATGAGCGATTCAAAAATAGATATCCTTGGACTGGCAGAAATAAGACGTCTTGATGAGAAAATTATTAAAAGAAAAAGTGGATACACTTTATATCATAAAGGAACAATTGCAGGTCAGAGAGGAGTGGGATTCTTGATAAGTCCGGACCTGGCAGATAGGATTGAAGAATTTAAGGGTATCTCCGACAGAATCGCAACTTTAAAAATAAAATATAAAAATGAACATTTCTTAAATCTAATTCAAGTCTATGCACCTACGTCAGAGTCAAATGAAGAAGCATGCGAAGAATTTTACCAATTACTTAACGAAACAATAAAAAACAACACACCTAAGTACAACAACCAATTAATTATCATGGGTGATTTTAATTCTAAAATTGGACAAAGAGAAATTAATGAAGAAAGAGTTATGGGACCTTACAACTATGGAAGTAGAAACGAAAGAGGATACAAATTAATAAATTTCTGCCAAGAAAATAATTTGAAAATAGTTAATAGCTATTTCAAAAATAGAGCAGGAATGAAATGGACCTGGCTCCATCCAAATGGATATAATAAATCGGAAATTGATTATATAATTACACCATATCTCAATATAATAATCAAGTTTAAAATTCTAAACAAGTTTTCTTTTACACAGACCATAGACTCTTATATACAGAAATATCTACACACTCAATAAGAAAAAGACCTCGGCCTGAATGGAATGGTAAACCTATCACAAACTTCTCAAAACTAGATAATGAAACAATTAATAATATGGAAGAACAACTAAAAATTATGAATTTCCCTTTATATACTGATACTCAAAAGCAATATAATGATTTTGAATTAATTTTGAAAACAATACAAAACAAATCTTTAGAAACAATTAAAAATGAGCCAATACTATCAAACGACACAAAAAAATCTTATTAAAATAAGAAATAAATTAAAACAAGAGAAACACAGCTAATAGTCGAATCCGAACATAATCAAATGTGCAAATATGCCAAAATACAAAATTAAGACAGACTTAAAAAACTATTATGATAACATTATTAAAAAAGCTTATTGAACCACATTCATCTGTTAAAAAAATGAAAAAAGATATGTTTCCACATAAATATATAATTCCAAGTATGAAAGATAAAAATAACACTATTGTTGAGAAAATTATTAAAATACAGTCAATACAGTCAAATACAGTCAATACAGTCAATCAAATATCTTAAAAATAATAACAGAATTTTACAGAAATTTATATACATCTAATACAATTAATGACCAAATTGACATATCAAAATATATACCTGAAAATATCCCAGGTATTCTGGAATCTGAAGTATCAAATATAATTAGCAAGTTAAAAACAAATAAATCACCTGGAAGTGACGGTATTAAAAACGAAACTTTAAAATATGCCCAAGAAATAATTACAAAACCACTCACTTTAATATTTAATAATATAATAAAATCTAGAATAATTCCTATCCAATGGAAACAATCAAATATTATCATTATGTTTAAAAAAGGTGACCGAAACGATATTAACAATTATAGACCAATTACACTATCTTCTAACATAGGAAAAATATTTATGAAAATTTTGGAGAATAGATTAAAAAATATAATAAATTTTAACCAACCGCTCGAACAAGCTGGTTTTAGATCTGGATTTTCTACATGTGATCATTTACAAGTCATCAATCAATTGATAGAAAAAACTCGTGAATATCAAATAGATATATATTTAGCATTTCTTGATTACAGAAAGGCATTTGACACCATTGAACAAAGCTATATATTCAAGTCCATGCTCTCTCAGGGAATAAATCCAAATTACGTTTCATTAATTCAAGAAATTTACTCAAATTCAGAAGCAAGAATAATTCTAGAAGAAAATGGGCCTTATTTTCCAATTAATAGAGGTGTTAAGCAAGGCGATCCGCTGTCACCGGCACTATTCAACTGTGCTCTTGAAGATATGTTCAAAAAATTAAATTGGACTAACAAAGGTATAAAAATAAACGGAGCATATCTAAATAATCTCAGGTTCGCCGACGATCTTGTTCTAATAGCAACTTCAAAAGACGAACTAAAAGAAATGATTAATGAAATTAATATAAAAAGCAAAGCACTTGGCTTAGAAATTAATTGTAAAAAGTCTGCATTTGTCTCAAACAGGGTAGAATCGGATATCGGTTTAGAAAACAACAAATCACATATAGAATATAAATCTGAAATAATTTATTTGGGACAGATAATTAGCTTCGAAGGCAGAACAAGTAAAGAAGTTGCAAGAAGAGTTAACCTGGGTTGGAATAAATTTTGGTCATTAAAATTCATCTTAAAAAACAAAAACATCGACCTAATCTCCAAAATAAAATTTTTTAAAGCATGTGTAATACCGGTCTTGATCTATGGAGCTCAAACATGGCCCATTACGGAAAAGATAGCTAATAAACTAGAAGTAACACAAAGAGCCATGTTAAGGAGCATCCTTAATATCAGAAGAAAGGATAGAATAAAAAATGAATATATATACAAAAAAACAAAATTAAAAAATATAACATATTTAATAAAAAAATTAAAATGGAATTGGGCAGGTCACATAGCCAGACTTAGCGACGAAAGATGGACCAAGATCGTAACAGAATGGTGGCCTATCGAAGGAAAAAGAAGACGGGGAAGACAACACAAGAGATGGTGTGACGATATTAGGAAGATAGCGGGAAATGAATGGAGCAGAACTGCCAGAAGAAGACCGATATGGAAAGAAAAGGGAGAGGCCTACGCCCAAACGGGCCTGGTGCAAAATGAATGAACAATACTTAAATAATATATTATACTATACATATAATAATACTAAAATCTTTTTTGTAACTTGTTAGTTCTCTTTTATTTTCTAAAATACTGTATAAATAATAGCCAAAAATGTACCAAAAGAAGGCTTAAATAAATAAATAAATAAGTTATAAGTTAGAGGCTGACTGTGGGTCAGTGGCTAGAGTGTTGGGTCACTGACTCGGAGATCGCTGGTTCGAGACCGAATCTCGGCAGATAGATATTTGCAGTCGCCTCCTCTTGGAAAGTAATGGCAACCTACCAAGAGTATAATTGCCAAGTGACCTCTCCAAATTAGCCGTTCGGAACCGGCGTTAAAAAGTAGGTCCCGTATATCTGTGTAAAAACAGCTAAAGACACTCAGCACAGGTATATGTGGAGAGGCGCCGACACCCGTTTCGGGTATGGCACTCGAAGAAGAAGAAGTTATAAATTTAAAGTTTAAACACATATTAGGTAAAATCTAATTTTTTAAAAAATGGACTTACCCATTTTCAAAATAAACAGTCCATATATACAGGGTGTTACACAAGAACTCGTTCATTAAAAGTTTTCATGGAAGGAGTTGAGAAAAAATTTTTGAACTTTGACATATTTATGTTTTGGAATATGTTCTTTTTAAATAAATTATTAACAACTTTTGGACTCTTTCTGCTTTGCCGCAATTACATACTATGTATATAAAAAGTATATATTTTTTTGTCGATGAGATTAGAATTAGTCATTTGTTGATAATACAATTCATTGCAAGGGGGCGATAATGAAAACATACCGCGTCACCAACAAAGAAATATTAATGATTTATTACACGATGACGATAATTAGCAAATTTGATGATGGGATACAAACAATCGTAATTCATTTGAAAATTCAAATTCAGTCATTTACTCCAATGAATATGTCCAAACGAAAAAGAAAATTATGCAGCCAGCGAGCGAGCACAGATGCCCATCATAAACAGATTAGAGATATATTTATTTAGCCAATTTACTATTTTATTTCCACTTATCTATATATTAGGGTGTACCAAAAAACCCGTACAGCTTTGCTACTAAAATAAAACTCTTTTGCTGGTTGTTTGATTGATTTTAAGTACGATTAAATTATAAAATATTCCGATGTATTCAGCTCACAGCATATGACTTTTACCTACCCTGCATTAATAACAAATCACCATTCAAATAAAATAATTAAAAGTATTATTAAAAAGTTAATCAACTTAAAAATTAAAAAAAAAATTGTATTATTTAAAAGTAGCAGAACAAATATTACAGACATAGGATTTTTTATAAAAATTATAGACGACAAACAAGATACAATTCTTGAAAATACTGAAAATTAAAAACAATAAAAATTATTGGACTAATTTTTTAGAAAAACACGAAAAACACTTCAATTAAAGCGGTACTTGATGTGCTTGGCCAAATTAAACCAAAACTTTTCTGTGGGATCATGAAACGATAACTTAATTTTTCTTTCATAAAATGAAAACCACTCATCCTAGAAACTTGATTCCTATCTCATTCTGTAGGAAATTTTGTTGACTTGAACGTCTACTTAGACCACTTTTAGATTTATAGATACCCAGCATATTCCATGACAGGAAATGATTGATTGTTTCAAAAAATCGCAGTTTTTCCTTCATTAAATGAAAACCACTCATCCTAGAAACTTAATTTCTGTCTCATTCTCTAGGAAATTTTGTTGACCTGAACGTTTACTTGGGCCACTTTTTTGATAAAACTCTTAGATTGATAGATATCCAGCATTTTCCATGATATTTTTGAGGATTCGGATCGTATCCTGTCCTGTCTTAATCCTTTTGTTCCGAAATGAATAGGGGTGGGATTGGTAGGTGATGGTGAGTGATCTAAGGAATATAGTAGATGATTAGCAAATGCGGTAGTGGAATCTGGATTTGTGGGTTGGTTTCTTATTAATTTTCTAAGAGAAGTTTCGTGTTCTTTATGCCGTTTTTTGAAGGATCGTCCAGTTATTTATTTATATGTTAATTCTTTAATAATTTAATTATAGAGGTAAAGAGAGAGGTTCTCGCCATTTTATTGCTCATTCCGAACCGCCAGAGAGCTCTCTAACTCGTATACGCTATAATACAATAGCTCCTTATGGAGCCTTCCACTCTATATTATTCTATGATTCCTATATTCTTTAATTTTTAAAAAATATAATTTCATATATTAATTTAATGACATTTATATAAATAAATTAATATCATCTAATTATCATATTTAAAAATATATATTTAATTTTTTTATTAAATACAATTCTGCGCGAATAGTAAAAACCATAAAAAGGAAGAAAGTAGAAAAGAAAGAAAACGAGAAGAAAAATTGAAAAAGAAAAGGAAAAATAAAACAAAATTAAAATCAAGAAAAAATCGTCCCACTTTTCTTCTTCATCTTTATCCACTAGTCCAGTTTGGGTCGAAAAGAAAGGTATTTTTTTTATGAGTGTCATTAATTTTTCATCACTTATTCTATAAATGGATTAAAAAAAAAATATTGGAAATATTTTCTTGCCAAGAGTATACTAATGAGTTATTAACTAAGTGAAACTCGGAAGTTAAATAATTTATTAAATAATTTCTGGCTGTTAATTCTACAGATTTTGTACGGAAAGAAAAATTAGAAAAGTTGCCCGAAAAATTTGAAAATTCTGAAAAAACTAATCATTATATAATTGAAAATATGTTTCATATAAAACTAATTTATAAATGAATAAAAATATTGAATTTATTTATTAGTATTAGTATTGTTATTTAATAACTATAGATATTTGGTTTCTTGAAAACTGTTTTCCCTCTCGAAATAACTCTTTATACATACTATTATTATATTATTATTATTGATAGTATTACCAAGGTTATTATTAAAATTTTAAAAATAAATAAAAATTCGCTTATTTGACTTATAAAGATAAATATTTTTATATCTTTTGTATAGTTTCACCTTTTCCCTAAACGGTACACACTTTTCCACCCTCACTGGAGTTTGGAGATAGCAAGCTGCTCCAAAAATGTTTTTTAGGCTTCTGGGGGCCCACTAATTATGTATACAAAATTTGATTGAGTTTGGTCCAAGAGCCTAGATTTTGATTTTTTGACCCTACACCCCCCCCCCCCCCATTTTGGGCGGTTAGTTTTTGAATTTTTAGACTTCCGGGGGCCCACTAATTATGCATCCAAAATTTGGTTGAATTTGGTCCAAGAGCCTAGATTTTAATTTTTTCGTCCCCTCCCCCTATATAGATGACAAGCTGGACCAACATTTTTTTCGTCAGCCGATTCTACATGATTTGAAGCCCCTGTAGTTAGATTTTCACCTCTTCACTATTGATCGAGTTAGAGGTTTCGATCACGTTTTTCCGATTCTAAACCACTGTGCGCCCCTGGCTAGAACCGTTACTCAGTAGGTACATCAGTTTATATTTAAGATTTAAAAAATTCTATGATTGTATTTATTTATTTTGGAAAATTTTCATTTCTTCTGGATAAAACCTTGCCAACATAAATGACTAAAAATTTCTAACAAATGTTTTCTTCTTCTTGCAGTTTGAGGGCGCAAAACATTCAAACGAGAAATCTATAAAAAAAGTAAGTCAATTAGACTTCGATTATAATATTTATATTTATGTAAGAAGAATTAGAACAAATCTAAGCTTTGGAGAATTAACATTGCTCCAAAGTCAATCCATAAGAATAATATTTAATTTTAATCTATTTTGAAAGCTAAATTTTTATTAAATTATCTTCATTTTTCAAAACGATTTTTGTAGTAATCAACATAATGGCTGATTCGAGGATTCGCCAGCTCTATATTAAAACAGCCGAAGTAAGACGTCTAACTAAAGATAAAATAATGCTTCAAAAGAAAGCTGCCAAGCAAAAGGAGATAATGACTAGTTTCAAAAAAGAAGGTATTTAAACACTAATCCTTATAAATATCAAAAATCAAATAATTATAAAATTTAAGATGCTCTCTAGCCACTAATTGTATTATATTAATAAAATGGCAGTAAATTTTTATAAGTTATCTCTTTAGCTAAATTATCTTAAAAATTTTATGAATAGAATTTTAAAATAGAGGGTTAATTGAATTAATTGGAAAATCACGTTTTTTCTGTTTAATCCAAGATGTTATGAATAATTATTAATACATGTTAGAAGGATTATATCGGTTTAATTAGAAGACCCTTGTGATCTCGTAAGCCGCATTCACACGGGGGTGAACACTACGCTAACGTGTTAACTCGTCAGTTGTTCTTTGGCTGCTAATACAGACAGGAATACATCGTTGAGGAATGGATAGGAGAATTTTTAATAGCTAATCTAAATGAATAAAAAATTAAATTTGGAATTTAAATCATAATTGACTGCTTTATTAAATTTGATCTCCTATAGATACAAATAATAAAAAGGAAATCTAATTAATAATGATCATATTACAGAATTATTAAATTCATTTACTTAAATATATTATTTGAATTCTTAAATATGATACCTCATATTATTAATTATAAAAACTAAAGTTCATAGATGCATTAATATCTTTTAATATGAATATTATTATAAAAATGAAATTTTATAATTAATGTAAAGATTTAAGTATCTTTTTTTGAAGAGAGATGAAATTTTTTCAAAAATCAACCCAGGTTAGGTAAATAACCAGTATAAAATTAAGAAGTGAATTTAATTTTATTTAGGAATGCATCAAAGATTTTAGTAGAAATATTTTTACATTGAAATTAAATTAGGTTGGAGTTGGTGGTGTTTTACAAGGAGAAAAATTAAAATACAAAAGATTTTTTTAGTTTACTCTATATATTTCGAGCTCTTAACTCATCGTCAGGAGAACATTGACTAAAGATAACATGAAATAATGAACAGAATTTATTTTTATTTTAATATGATGGACAGTTATTTATGACTTAGTGTAAATATGAAATATGATATTATGATATTATTCATCAAGAAATATCCGAAAAAATATCATACCTCAGACTCGAAAAAGAAACAAAATAAACTGAAAAAACTGACTTCACAATTAATTTCCAAGAAACAACATCAAATCAAGCCACAAATTCAAGAATTTCACCCCTAGAATTGTGAATCTGTCTGACATTCAATTTGAGCCCGATGAATTAGATATCCTCAA
>JALMQS010000177.1:86401-266999 GCA_024734495.1 Forficula auricularia
ACGATAGTATTTTGATAAGTACTCCGACTGATCTTCATCTAGAGGTAGGTAAGCACTAATTGTCTTTATTGTATTTTATGAATTTGTCATCTAACGTATTACTACTATGTTCTATTTATAATAAATATATATTAGGAGTATTGTAACCTAATATTTAAGTATCCCGTCATGTTAGGCACTTGGCTATATATAAAGCTGAGTTATAAAAACAAATAAGCACAGTGACACGTGAATCAAAATATACGTGCTATTACTAGATATCTCTGTTACTATTTTTGTGAGGTAGATATTAGTGGACGGCCGACATGTGCTAAGCGAAAGGTAACATATTATTACGATCATATTAATTAATACTCGTAATCTTATTCAAAAACATTTATTTAACAACAATATCAACATATAAATATAAATATAAACAATAGAACGATTAACAATACATCAAGTAAGCTTTGTACGCATCAATTCTCCCCTCCTTAGAACGCGGACGCAGCTTCCCACAGGATCATTCTTCTTTCTTCCTAGGTTTAAAATAACTCGAATGATATTTAACTAACCTTCCCCTTTCTTGACCATTTTCAATAATTTTTGCTCCATCCATCGATTCTTCTAAATATAATTTTATTTGATGAAGTAACTCTTCCTTATTTTGATTTAATTTCATCTGACCAGCATCCAGTTTCTCCTCTTCCATTATATTCAACTCATCCTCCTTGACTTCCTTCAACCAGTACGGAATTAAATCATCTTCATTAGTTAATGCCCTTCTACTTTCCTCTATTTGTAATTTCATTGATGGCCTAATGATTTCCGAAAATTTATTCACACAACAAATAATATGACTAGCGATCTCACTTTCTATTCCTACTTTCTTAGGGAATCCTACTGCTTTTTGGACAAGGAACTCCCTTTTCCTTGCCCCTCCACTCGTTTCCCTTCTTGAAGCAAGTGTCTTCCCCATGTCCTTCCCGCCTACAGAATCCACAAAAACGTCTATCCTGAATGCAACTTCTATCCTGAGTGGGACTTGTCTTCTCTTCTTTATCCATATCCTTTAAATCCCTTTCTATTTCTTCTTTATCCATATCCTTTAAATCCCTTTCTATTTCTTCTACCGTCTGCATAAACCCTTCAATATCAGTGAATTTCATTCCCCTAATGGACGATCTAACACGTGGAGTAATCATCTCCACTAAAACTTGAAGGATTGAACCAGCATCTTCGTCCGGAAAAACTCTCTTATATAAAGCCATCTTATTCTCAATAAATAACCTTATAGGTTCGTCCCCTCTCTGTTTCTCCTCATAAAACATAACCTTTAACTTTGAGACTACGATTAAACTATCGTATTCTCGGAGAAATTTCATTTTTAAAATCTTTCCAATCCAACGCTGGAAATTGATTGACCACCCGCCACCATGTCTTGGCCTTATCTAACAACTGATCCGAAACCACCATGAGCCAAACATCTTCCGGTACTTTATATTTTAATAGAGTATTCTCGACCTTTTTTAAAAATAACTTCGGATCTTCCTCTGGGAGAGCTCTAAACACCGGAAGGAATTTTCCCACGTCTGCTAATTGAATATTCCTATTAATCTCGAAATCACTTCCCTTTCCGAATTTTCCTTCCTTTTTATTATTTCTTCCAACTCTATCCTCTTGTTTCTTTCCTCTTCCAAATCATCCTTTAATTTTTTTATTATTTCTTCAAAATTATTTTTTAATTTATTCACCTCCTCTCCCAAATCCATTACTCTATGCTCACCTTTTTTTATATCATCCTTGATCTTCGATATCTCCTCCCTCGTTATTTCCATATTCGAAAAATCATTTTTCTTATTCCTCTTCGCCAGTGGTCCACTAGGTCTTTTTATCATTTTCACATTGTTCGGGCGCCAATATTACGATCATATTAATTAATACTCGTAATCTTATTCAAAAACATTTATTTAACAACAATATCAACATATAAATATAAATATAAACAATAGAACGATTAACAATACATCAAGTAAGCTTTGTACGCATCAATATGCATACTATTGATATGCATCTGGTAAATATTAGTGGCAGTGGCGATTCTACTATGCGAGAATTATCCATAAAATAATAGCTGTTTTTATCTGTTATTGTTTTTTCTGAATCGTCTAGTGGACTGGCGACACGTGCTGTACGAATGTCAGCATTTACGTGTTGATGATACGCATCTATTGGTTTAGAGTAATTATTATCATCAATGGTTATTCTGCTAGTGGAGAAATAACCATACGAGCTGTTAATAGTCATCTTTATTTTGCATATCCTAGGCGTAGCTAAATATTAGTGATAGCGCAACTCTTCTATACGAGAATTAATTATATATACAAGCTGTTGTAGGGTATCTCTGTAAATGTTTTCTGTGAGATACATATTAGAGGGGTATTAATTTCGGCAGCAGCGAATCTCTTTTTCTAGAGATAACGATATACGAGCTTATAGTATACGACGTTCCATGACAAGTGTTGAACTTTGTAGATCCCAAACAGGTGTATCACAATGAACCTGTTTTGAAAATTTCCAGAAATATGATAACATTATCAAAGGTGTGTTTACCACCTGCTGGTCTTAGTTAACATTATAGTCTAATAATGGGCAGTTTTTTTGTTAGATAGGTATAATTACTTAATGCAATAATTCCTAAATAATATTTAAACAAGCTGTTCGGCTTGTGGCATATGCTTACTGTACTTATTCAAACTTGGTTAAGAACGACATCAAATTCCTTTAAAAGTTCAATTGTTTATAAAAGGAAATTTATATTTTAGATGAAACTTCCAATTATTTTGAATCCTCTTGAAGAAAGACGGCATGACGATAGTATTTTGATAAGTGCCACGGCTGATCTTTGTCTAGAGTGAACTTTTCTTGGGTTTCTTAGAGCAGTCTTCTTCTTCTTGCGGTGCCATCTCCATCTAATGAAGGTATGCGACAATGACAGCGAATTCCTCTCTATCGGTACCAGCTCTTAAAAGCGAATGAGAATCCAGCATAGAGCAGTAAGCTAGGTAAATTGTTTAGAAATGGACTCCTTGTTTTATTGCTCATGTTACACAAGTATATCTCCGATCGATTGATCTCGCATTTTTTTTAAATATATTTTCCCAGGCGTTATTTTTATAAAAATAGTTCGTTTGTTTGTTGAATTGACAGAAGTATATGTATATATATAGTCAATCTTGGATAGTTAACATCCGAAATATGTATGCCATTAATTAAAGATGAAATTTATATAAGCTTTTTATAAGATTGATGAAATGTTTTAAAGAAAATTTTTCCGAAGTTATCGTAGTAAATTTTCTAATTTCTATATTATTATGTTTGTTTTCTTTGAAACAAAGACAGGACTCGCCGCTCCTTGGCAAATTTCACGATGTCCGAAATTCGCTACTGTAGACTTTAACCACGAAGCCTATTGATGATTTCTTCATTTTTTATTATTTACATTGAACACTTCAATTTATAAACTTTTATGACTTTACACAATGCACTCACACACTTCTTCAAGTATATTATTTACATTGAACTCATCACTTTTATACACTTTTATAACTTTACACTAAGCACTCACACACATAAACAAATAAGCACGACAACACTAAAAAATCACACAAAAATAAAATTATAAATTTCAAATATCTGGAGGCAATAAAAATAATAAGGTTCAACTCGTTCTCAAATACTTCAATTAATATCTAACAATACATAACAATTACAATCTAATCAAATTAATTACAAAAACTTAATTCTAATTATAAATATTATTATATAGATTCAATAAAAACAAGATCAACATCTTTTATAAAAACAATATTTTTACTCGTGTAACCATTCGGGAGAATTTCTCCCTTTGGGTTTGATTACACGTTTGAAGATTGTTTTTATAAAATATTTGTATTTAATTATATAACAATCAATGTTTTTTTTTATATAAATATATAGATATATATGACATAATGTCTCAACTTAAATAATAAGTTTTAGAAATTATTGAGCAATATTTATTTCGATGATTTCCAATACAAATATCTTCTACAAAAAAGCATTTGCAAAAAATATTGAGTAGTTAAAATACTCAATCCAGATAATCTATTTTAGAAGGATTATTTCACCGATCACTACTTATAATAGCCATTTTGGAAAAAAATTTAGTAATGCATACGTAAGGTTAAAAAAGCACTCATCACATGTCAATTAATATCAAAAATTGTATGAATTAATCAACGAAATGAAAAAATCTAAGACTTAATAGCAAAAATGTTATTTATGTTTCCTCCACTAATGGTAATGATTTATGATATAATAAAGCGGAAATGCTCATCAAAGACAAAATACGCTAAAGTTTCGTCATGAAAATATAAGTGTACGCAAAACACGAAGACCCTCCTGCTATTTTTGGGACCGTAACTGACTAACTACAGCATCGCCTCCAAAATACTCCTTTTTCAAGGGTCGGTGTTGATTGTGTTTTGGGAGCATACCTACACCAATACAAAATAGGAATACATCTCTTATTCAAGAATAATTAGAGGGTAATTTTTTCAACTCCAACAAAAACAACTACAATGGATTTCAACAAGATCAAAATTTTCGCCCTTAAGTTGACGTGGTGGTGGACGAAATCTTGGTTTCGGTAACAAAAAACAACAAAATTGTGTTAGTATGTGTAAAACATAATAAAGGCAGAACAAGAACAAATTTTGCATTTCTATCTATTACGTTTAAAATTAAATTTAGCCCTAAAATAATATATCTTGAAAAGGTTCTTTCACTAGTCACTTCCAATGTCTTTATCACTAAAAATGTTTTTAAGTGAAAATATTTCTTAGAGAATATCATTTCCTCTATTCCTTTAAAGGTGTTAATTATCTTGCTTTGGACGGGATCCCTTGTCGAATTCTACAAAGGAAAAACGGATACTTTTTAGTCAAACATCAATCAACCATCAGCACTTAAAAGATTCACATTTCACAAGGAGATCATCAAAAAAAACAAGAGAAAAACAAGTATTATTGCTTGGTCATTTATTAAATTTAATTGTAATGTAAGACTTAATTTAGAAATTATATTTTTCATTAAATTATTTAATATATATTTGAGCTTTGCAGTTCTTTTTTATTATTATTAATTTATTAAGACTGATAATTTTTCAAGTCATTTGAATTTTTTTTTTTTATGTTAATCAAAAATAGTTGGAATGGAATCAAGGGCTCAATAACTTTAACTGAAAATCCGAGGAAAAAGTGAAAACTTTTCCAAGAGTGTGTATATGCGCTATTATGTAAGATCCCCTAGTAATAAATAATGAAGCTATTAAAGGCTTTCCAAAGAAAAATGTAGCATCCTACTTGATATTTGAAATAATCAAATTAATTCTTGCTCTAAAGCTAAATAACATTACGATAGCCTTCTTGTGGGTACCAGGTCATTCTAATATCCAAGGAAACGAACAAGTTGATAGATTGGCTAATACAGCCTCTGTAACAGGAAATAATGTAGATGGAGTGTTACCCGAGGGGTGAACCGCGATTGGAATTAGATTTGCATGTCTTTGGAATTATGTGGAATTATTTTGGAATTCATTAGATAATTCCCCTTCATCTATAGATTCTTCTACTTGAAAATGAAAGTGAAAGTAGGTGTACACGATATTAGGTCGCGGTTCACCCCTCAGTGTTACCTATCGAGGGTGTCAACTCTATAATAAAAAATTATAGTTTGAAGATTTGGAATGTAAAAAGTAGTAAGAACTCGAAAATCAAGGGCTCTCACTTATTTTCTATTTTATCCAAAGTCCCAAATAAGCATTGGTTTGAAAAAATAAAATTGTTCCTAAGAATTTCCACTCAAATAACTCGCTTAAGAATAGGCCATTCCCTCACTCTCGCTTATTTAAACAAAATTGGCGTGAGAGAGGATTTATTCTACATCTGTGATCATTCATCTTACTGAGATATCAAACACATATATTCAATAGTAATTCGGAAAAAATCAATCGTTTCTATTTGGAGATCAGCAAAGAGGTTGCATTTCCGACAAACATGAATATTTTACTCTCCTTCGAAAATCAGAAATTAAATTATCAAAATAAAATTTTAAAACACAATTTATCGATCGGACCTCTAACTAAATAAGACGAAGTTTTAGTTTTCCTACAGGTCAAATATCGATTAAATAATTAAAATTATCACGAAATATTAATTATAATAACAAATTCAAATTTAGGGAACGAAGAAAAGATTATTTTTATTACAGACAAAAGGATCAGCCGGGGCTCGAACCCGGATCTTTGCAGATGCACTGCAATGCTTTGTCATAAGAGGTTTTACCTCCTATATCCACTAAGCTACTGATCCCCGAACCCAAACTAATACCCTTTGTCTATATGAATTATGGAATTTCTTTTTTAATCCTCTCCTCGTTCATTTTTCGCAGCGTAGGCCTTGATTCATTAATTAAACAATTAATTATTCCAGCGCCTCCCAATCGATCGCAGACCCCAAAAATCGAAAATAATTTTCTCTTCACCCGGGGCGCGACCACAACGAGGCCGTGTAAAGAACAATCAATAACAAATTCAAATTTAGGGAACGAAGAAAAGTTTATTTTTATTACAGACAAAAGGATCAGCCGGGGCCCCTATTAATTATAATATTTATCAACTCCTGAGGGGATGAATTCCCTCTGATATATCGCAATGTAAAAATATTTCTACTAAAATCCTAGATTTTGTCCTAAAATTAAATTCTTTTCTCTTAATATAATAATTATGTTAAATTAAATAAAAAAATTTACTTATGTGAGTGCCTAAATAGACTATGTTCCAGGGGACAATAAATAAAAATCACGCAATTTGCTCTATTCTACTAGAAGACCTAAATGCAAAAGTATAAATAATACAAGAGGTCTGGCGCTCCCAATTCTTGATAACATTAATTTTCATTTAAAATAATGAAGAGATTATATATATATGTGGTATTTTATTCTCCGCTCCTTTCAATGTAAAATGCTTTTGAAAATAAAGATTTGTTTTCGCCTTGAGAAAGGCGTTTTGCTTGTCTCTTGCCGGTCAGAATCCTTTGATAAAATGACAGGTGAACAGCAAGGACACGCCCCTTTTATAAAGAACCAAGCGCGCAAAAATTATGCATACGTCACCTAAAAGGCGGGAATAATTAACCAATCAGCTTAATTGCTAATTAGAGCCAGTGTTATAAAAGCAGCCAGCTTCTCGAAGCGAACTCGAGTTGTCATTCAGTTGTCATGTGCGAGTTGTCAGTTGTTGAAACTCATTGAATGAGGCAGCTCCCCGAGGTTGACTGATCATTTGGGAAAGATTTGCTAAAGAAACGACTTGTGTCTAAAGTAATTTGTATACACGTTCTGTAACGAAGAAGCAATAAATGCGGGCCTTGTGCCATTATTTCATTCAAAGCATGTTTCAACTGCCTAGTGAAAATTCTTATTTAAAATAGCATTTTTCTGGCTTTAACGCCGCTAAGAGAGATTCTAATCTCTGAAGATTATCTTCCATTCAAGCCCGGCTCATATCCTTGCAACTAACCCTTCGAGCCAAACATAATAAAATCATCCATCATCTTAATCATTTCCTATATATACTAGTATATATAAAAATTAATAAATATAAATAGCAAATATTGATTTTCAATCAAACAAATTTAAAAGTTTTCAAATAGTGTATCGAATATTTATTACTATCTATATTTTTCAACCAAAAATATCAAGTACACCCAAGTACCTTTTCTAAGAAAATATAATAATATCGTTCTCTATAATTCGTCCAATACAAACATCAAAATCAATGCAAATACGTCTTAAGGCAATTTATAATGGTGGTAACTTTATCTCGCATATGATATTGGTTCTTGATATAAAGGAAGCATTTATTTGGCTATTCTACGAACTGTCTATTCCAGAATATGATGTTTCGAGCTTTTTATTTATTTGTTTATTTTTTATTATTTTTTTATACACCCTTTAACTTCGCTCTTTTTTATTTCAATGGGATTCGTTCCTGTTATTGGAGAAAACACACACGCGCATTTATTTCTATTATTTCTTTATGACAAGAAAATCTTGTGAAGCCTAGACATTGGAAATAATTAGATTATTAGGTCCAATACAAAAAAATAAATAAAAATAAATAATAATAATAAGAAAATCTAATGTATTTATTTATTCCCTCATAAGAAGTACCATATTTTTAGCTTTTGACCTAGCATCTATATATAAGTAGCCCTATATAAGAAAGTTAATTAAATTTAGAAATTTAATTAAATTTTTTCAATTTTGCTGTGACGATCATTTCATCTCGCCTAAAAGCATACGCAGTCAAGTGCAAGGTGGATTCGCATATCGAGAGTTCCGTGCACCTGCACATAGATATAAATTAATGTTCTTATTAAACGTTTCAAGAATCAGAGAAAAATCAATGAGGCTGTCCTCATGCTTGATGCAAACAAACATATAAATATAAAAAATAATTTTTAAGAAAAAATAAAACCGACTTCAAAAAATTAAATGCAAAAAATAAAATACACTAAAAGGTATAAAATAATTATTATCTTATTTAGTTACAACTAAACGACGAAATATTAACATGAAATTACTTTTGAAGTCGGTACCAAACAAACTATACCTATAAGCGAGCATACCCTCCAAACGTACTAAGTAAGATCCGTCGAGTGCAATTCATAAAAGGTATATGTTTGGCACCGACTTCAAAAAGTAATTTCATGTTAATATTTCGTCGTTTAGTTGTAACTAAATAAGATAATAATTATTTTATACCTTTTAGTGTATTTTATTTGTTGCATTTAATTTTTTGAAGTCGGTTTTATTTTTTCTTAAAAATTATTTTTATTTTTCTCTTTTTAGTGATGTTATTAATATTTCGTCGTTGATCATATCATCAGAACTTGACCAAATTAATATGACACCATCACTAAGATACCCCCTTTCGAATAAAAAAAGAATCATCAAAATCGGTTCATAAACAAAGAAGTTAGGCCTAAACAAACCTAACAAAAAGGTCTAATACCTATGAAAAAAATGGGACCAATCGGAAGGTAGACTGAACCCAATGTAAAAATTTTTTCAAAGTCGGTTCACAATTGGCGTAGATATGAGTTAACATAGGCACAAAAAAAAATTCAGCCGAATAGAGAACCTCCTCCTTTTTTGAAGTCGGTTAAAAATAAATACAAATCTTTTATAAAACAATCTTTAAAGGTTTAATTAAACCCAAACGTTTCGGGAGAATTTTTCTCCTTTTTTCAAGGGAAAATTTTCAATTAAAATAGAAAAAAGATTAAAAAAAAAGTTGCTTTTCCTAATGCTCAAAAACCAACACTAAAGTAATTAAATATTTTGAATATAGACAATGATACAAATTGTCTTGGTGGCCAAATTAACTTTAATTCAAATGAAAAATAAAAATATATTTATGCATCAATTATTTTTTTAAATTTCTTCCAGAACTTAATTGATTTCATTTGATGTACGAAACCTATTTCCGCAGTATTCCGGATGATCTTGTTTATAGGATCATGCCATAGGTTGATGGAGCGAGCCTGAGAAATATACATATCTGACAGAAAAGCAGTTCATTGAAGCTATAGGTCTGTGTCTTGACAATTGCTTTTTCAGACATGACATTAACATTTACGTACAATTAAAAGGAGTTCCAATAGGAGGATGTCTCAGTCCCATTATTGCGGACGTAGTGATGGATAAAATATATGTTGAGGTAATAAAACCAATGAAGTTGAAACTATTTATACAATATGTTGATGATAGCCTGGCTATTGTTAAGAAGAACAGCGTAGACCTTTGTATAGAGGCGCTTAATAGTTTCAATGATAATTTAATCTTCACATATGAACAAGAAATAAACAATAACATCAGTTTTTTGGATATTAAAATTGTCAGAGTTGAGGAACGGTTGAGGACAGACCTGTATGTGAAAGATTCAAAAACAAATAGAATGTTGAACTTTAAATCAATACAGCCACTTCAGCATAAGATTAGTTTAATATATGGAGAAATAGGTAGATTGGATAGAATATGTGATGAGAGCTACAGAGACATAAGATTGATTGATTTGCAAAAGAAATGTGAAAGCAATGGATATTCGAAACAATTTTTCAATAAAGTTCTAACTAAATATAGAAAAAATAAATTAGTAACGGAAGTGATTAAAAAAGAAGATAAAATTATTAAAGGCTCCATCCCATATATTCATGATTTATCTGCGAAAATCTTGAGAATTCTGAATAATAATGACATAAAATTGGTACACAGTGTTGGCAGGCCACTCATGAACATATTCAACAATAAGACTCATCTTGAAAAACTTGATAAAATGGGGGTTATTTATGAGATGGTCTGTGATTCATGTAAAAAAGATAAAAAAACACACAAATATATAGGTGAGACTTCAAGACATTTGAGACAAAGAATTAAAGAACATATTTCATCGATTAATGGAAATAAATTGGTCTCCGCGTTATCCATTCATGCTATTGACAACGAGCATAGTTTCGATTTTGAAGGAGTAAAGATACTAGATTATGAGAAAAATTGGACCAAGAGAAAAATAAAAGAATCTCTTTATATATTGAAGGATATCGATAATTGTGTAAATTTCAAAATGGATTCGGAAAACATATCAGAATGCTACAGTCTAATTGTGTCATTGTTGTGAGAGTGTTGAATTGATTTAGTATGTTGATTAAACAGGTATTGATTTTATAAGAAAAATGTAATAGGAAGATGTGTATTTTTTGATATTTCATTAATTTCATTAATAAAAAATAAAAAATAAAGAGTAAATTAACTTATAATGTGTTTCTAGAATGGATTATTTATAATGGATTTTTTAATTATATAATAATTGACTATGCAATGAGATAATTAGAAAAAATAAAATTGAAAATAATATTTAATATAATCATTAATTCAAAATAGTTTCTAGTTCAGTGATAAACGTTTTTATAAATTGTTGCTATATATATATATATATATGTGTGTGATTGTAATGAATTATGTGATGTATCTATATTGAAGATTTAAGAATGAATGTTTCATGTGAAATGACAAATTCCGGTTCTTGAACGAGATGTATGTATGATTTCAAATTATTATAAAAAAAAAATTTTGTGTTATATAATTCTCTATAAAAAGAAAAAATGTAAATAAGTGTTTCATTTCAATTTTTAGAACTACTGAGGATGGTCGACCAGTGGTGACCGAAACTGTATAGTTATCAATTAAATAATACAAATAGTTATTAAAATTATTGTTTTATTATATTTGTGACAAAACCAACCTTCAATTTAACGAAAATTATTTTTTTCTAAAAATTTTTTATAAATAGGTGTTATAAAAATATTCCAAATCTGACCTTTTGTTAAATGAATTTTTCTTATTTAAAATTTCGATCTGTAAAATTAATCTTTTTTCTAAGTTTGGTTCCTTGTCTAAAATTTTTGGATTAGAAAATTCAAAATTGAAATTTTTTTTTCTTTTTTTCTTTTTTAACTGAACATTTTACATTGATAAGGGAGAAATTCTCTCGAAACACTTGGATTTAATTATGAGTTTAGAACAAAGGACAACCTCATTGATTTCTCCTTATAATTTGGGTACTTTATTTACCCGGACGATTGAAACGCCACATTTTGATTAATGTCAGTGTTAACGTGCCAACGTTGAAAAGTTTTATTCTGTGTTTTCTATAATATGAATGTCTGGACATTTATTATTTGACATTATTTGAGATCACAACGAATAGCCCAAGTGATTTATCGCCAACACCTTGAGATTCTTTTTAAATCCGAGTTCAAAAGGGATTGTATGTCCTATTTGTTGATGTCCATTTCTCTCGATCGAAAGAAATTTTTTTCCAACTTTTAGTATTCTTTATTTCTTTGTTCTTCTTTCATTTGCTGCTATTCTTTTTTCGATTTATACTGTTACGATGATCCTTTATTTTTAACCGACTTCAAAAAAGGAGGAGGTTCTCTATTCGACTGAATTTTTTGTGTCTATGTTACCTCATATCTCCGCCAATTCTGAACCGATTTTGAAAAAAAATTTTGCAATGGGTTCAGTCTAGCTTCCGATTGGTTCCGTTTTTTTCATTGCTATTAGACCATTTTTGTTAGGTTTGTTCGGGCCTAACTTCTTTGGTCATGAACTGATTTCGATGATGATTCTTTTTTATTGGAAAGGGGATATCTTAGGGATGGTGCCATATTAATTTGGTCAAGTTCTGATTATAGGATCAACGACGAAATAACGTAAATCTCCAATTCTTATGACCAAATAATCGAAATTATAATAAATAAAATCTTTTATAAAAAATATATATTAAGTCACTATTAATAACATCACTAAAAAAGAAAAAAGAAAAATAATTTTTAAGAAAAAAATAAAATCGACTTCAAAAAAATTAAATGCAACAAATAAAATACACTAAAAGGTATAAAATAATTATTATCTTATTTAGTTACAACTAAACGACGAAATATTAACATGAAATTACTTTTTAAAGTCGGTGCCAAACAAACTATACCTATAAGCGAGCGTACCCGCCAAACGTACTAAGTAAGATCCGTCGAGTGCGATTCATAAAATGTATATGTTTGGCACCGACTTTAAAAAGTAATTTCATGTTAATATTTCGTCGTTTAGTTATAACTAAATAAGATAATAATTATTTTATACCTTTTAGTGTATTTTATTTGTTGCATTTAATTTTTTTGAAGTCGGTTTTATTTTTTTCTTAAAAATATTTTTTATAGAGAAATGTTTTCAGAATTTAACAGAACAAAAGTTACATTGATAAATTCATAGATAAATACATACATACAGGTGAAGCTAATATAAAGGGTCAAAGAAAATTACATTTTTGAGCTGGATTCAAAAGTAAATGTATTGATATTATTATTATCCGAGTTGTGACACTTACTCAGCATGAATACTGGTAAACTTTAACCTATCCTTTTGTTGTTTAATTATTTTTTCTTTTTTTACTTTTACTCATACAGGTATGGTCAAGTATTGTAATCGTGCATGAAAAAAGTGTTTTTTTCCTTCTTTTTTTCGAAATATCTCAAAAACGGCTGAAACTATTTCGATTTAAAAAATTGAGCGAAACCATGGCATTTCGATCTACAAAAAAGCTCTAATAAGTGAACATCGAAAAAATTATATTTTTTGAGATAATAATTGTTTTGTCAAAATGTCAGTTAGTTAGTCTGTGCGTTACCAAACTTTTTGTGGACGAGCTAGCTCAAAAACTAGTATGAATATCGAAACCAAATTTCACAGGTAGTTTTGGTCCATTGAGATTAAGAGCTGATTAGATTTTGGTGCATATCGACCCAAAATTGGGTGGAGGGGGGGGGGGGTTAAAAATTAAAAATCTAGGTCGTTTGAGCAAACTCAACCAAATTTTGTATACATAATCAGTGGACCCCCAGAAGTCTAAAAATGCAAAAGCTAATCGCCCAAAATGGGGGGGGGGGGGTCAAAAATGAAAATCTTGGCCATTTACCAAACTCAACCAAATATTGTATACATAATCAGTGGGACGCCAGAAGTATAAAAATGCAAAAACTACCCCCCCCCCCCCCCTATATGATTATAAATAATTTTATTAAATATTAAATATAAGTGAAGGGCCAGGTTGTATGGTAAAGTCAAGTGGATGGCCACATCAGAACACGTCAGCTTATTTCATATTAAAAAAGTTTTAAAATAGCAATTTTTAATTAATAGTCAGGATTTCAATGTCAAGGTTCAACCAAAATTAATTATTTTTTCTTCGTTTTTGTATTTTAATTAACTTAAATATTGAGTTTTACGCATGAAAGAGGGATTAGGTATGGAAATGCAATGAATCTGTCAGAATTGTCTAAATATTATTATTTTTTTTTTCAGTTTAAATTTAATAAATTATAATTTTTTTTTTCTTAAAATGCATAATATAAAGTCCTAAATTTGAAGTTAATATGATGATGCAATGAGTGATGCCTCACTCAGCAGGGGAAATTGAAATAAATCGATTTTATTGGTTCATCTCTATGGGAAGGGTAGATTTCGACGAATGGTCGCCACTTGAAACAAAGAAGCCAGGATTCATTGAGATCGGATATAAACTCTAGAAGGCGAGAAAAATGCTGACTTTTAACTTTTAAATGATTTTTTATCAGATCTTATTATCTTGTTAGCTGATATTAATTCAAATATTGATATTACATGATATTATATGATACTATTATTATTATTATTATTATTTATTCCATTTATACAAATGTACATACCCATTTTTGGGATTTGGTACAAATATACATTCAGTTTTATTAACCCAATCTAATTCCTGTTTTCTTTTGCGACCTCCATCGAATATTTCTTTTCTTCGTACTTCAGGAATTGCATTATTTCTCTGCCCATTCTTCCCTTAAGTCCTCAGTTGAACTTCCAACCCTCCAAAGTTTTCCTTCCTCTTTCATCTTCTTCTTCTCATCCTTCACTATTTCTTCCGAATCTCCCAACATTATATTTGTTGCCACATCTCACTCTTGTCCATATCTTTATCTCACTCTCTTTCACAATCTTATTCCACTCAAAGTAATTCTCTCTTCCGATTTCTTCTTTGATTTTTTTGTATATTGGAAAATACGAAGAGTTTTCTATTTTCGTCCAGTCCTCTTGTATCTCTTGTTCTCTGCCTTTCTTTATAGCTTTCTCCATAGTATTTCTGGCTCTCTCAGCTTACCCAGCTCATCACTTTTGTAGGTATTTCTGGTTCTCCCCATTCCTCCCATCTTCTAAAATTGGCACCCCATCTTGAGTCATTCTTGTTGCTGATGTTTCTTACTATTTCTTTTAGGCATACCCTTGGCCATCTGCTTTCTTCCATTTCTCTTATATTTAATAAATAGTTGCCTAGTCTCTTCGCCTGGTATGTTCTTAGCTTGATTCTTCCGATCTCTCTCCTCCATATGTAGTCCGGTGTGTTTCTCTTCACCCCCATTATTAATTTAAAGAATTCTCCTTGTATCTTTTCTATTTCTTTTTTCTCCTCCCATCCCCAGTTTTCTACTCCATACATTATAATTGATTTAATTAGTGACTCAAATAAGTAAATTTTCTTATTTAAATCTCTTAGCCTTGCTCTCTTTATTACGCTCCAAGTTGTATATATTATTTTTTTTGCCTTCTTTATTTGCGTGTCTATGTGTTTATTGTGGTTGTTATTTTCATTAAACAGGTATCCCAAATATTTTATATTATTCACTTGGTCTATTTTTTCTTTGTTTATATACCAATCAATATTTTTATTTTTTCTTCCTCTATTCCTAAAGCACATTATTTTGGGTTTTTTACAATTAATTGATAATTCATTGTTTTGGGTGTATTTTTCCAATTCTTTAATCATATCTCTCATTCCATCTTCGGTATCTGCCACTATAGCCACATCGTCCGCGTATTTTAAACGGAACATTTTCTCTGATCCAATCACTATGCCTCCTAGATTTTTTCTTTGCCATCCCTCTTCTAAATCGTTGGTAAATATGTTGAACAGGGACGGGCTGAGAGGGCAGCCCTGTCTCACTCCTTTATTGGTCCAGAAAACTTCCGATTCTTTCGTGCTTATTTCTATTCTATTTTTTGTTTCACTGTAAATTTCAGCTGTAAGTTCGGTCGTTCTTCCAGCGATTTTGGATTTGCTTAGTTTTTCCATCATTTTTTTTCTATTGATCCTGTCGAAGGCCTTTAGGTCCAGGAACAAGACATAATTTTCCTCCTTTATTTTTTAATTTATTTAAGATCAAGCTATTTAAAATAAAAATATTGTCTCTCGTTCCTCTCTTTTTCCTAAATCCGTATTGACTTTCTGTTAAAATGTTTCTCTCCTCCAATATCTTGTTTATTCTTTTGGTCATTATACTTGTCATAATTTTGTATGAACTGTTAAGTAGAGCTATTCCTCAGTAGTTTTTTGCATCTTTTTCTTTTCCTGATTTGTGAATTGGTAGTATAAGAGCTTCTTTCCAAGATTCCGGAATTTTTGTTTCATTCCATATTTTATTCATCATTTTTAAAAGTTCTTCCGATACCTTCTCGAGTCAAATCTTGTAAAATTCGTTGGAATTCCATCTGGGCCTGGTACTTTTTCCTCTTGAGTTCTTTAATCTCTCTCTCTAGTTCCGCCATGTCAATCTCTCTATTCAGCTCTGAATCTGCTTCCTCCTCCTCTTTATTCTTATTTGTCTCAATTTTCTCTTTTAGATTCATTTTTATCCTTTTGTCATCGCCTTCCAGGATTTCCATGAAGTGATTTCTCAATTCTTTCTCCTCGCATTTGATTATGTTGGACTTTTTTTCTAAATCTGTTAATTGAGGTCCAAAATCCTCCTGCGTCTTTACTTTTTTGTATATCCTTCTACAAATTCTCCATTTTTCTTTTATATTTCTGCTTAGTTCTATTTTTCAATTTTTTCTTCAGTTCCCTGTATTCAATTCTATATAAATCATTTTTTGTTTTACCATACTTTCTTAAGGTCTTCTAACATTTGTTTTTTCATCTCCTGATACTTATAATCCCATTCTTCTTTTCCTTCGAATTTCATGATTTATCTTCATCCCTACTTCTTTTGCTGTTTCTTCCCATAGTATCTCTAACTCATCAAATGTTAAGTTTTTCTTTTTTTCTGTTATTTCTTTCCATTTTATTTGTAAAGTATTCTCTCGAAACGTTTGTCGGTTTTAAATGAATGATTTAAGATTTTTTTTCACGAAAGATTTTGTTTATTATAATTTTGATTATTTGCTCATAAGAATTGAGAGTGCACGTTATTTCGTCATTGAACATATCATCGAGAACTTGACCGCGATTAATATGGGACCACCCTAAGGTATCTCCTTTTCAATAAAAAAGAATCATCGAAATCAGTCCACGTGGCAAAAATAGGTATCTTGACTATCCTGGAGCTATACTGATCCAAACGCAGAAATAATGAAAATCGGTTCATAAACAAAAGAAGTTTATGCCTGAACCAACCATAACAAAAAATTTATAAAATATGTACTATAAGTATTGACTGAAATATTGATTAAATAAATCAAACGGCCTATCCTTGCAATAAATAAGTAAATAAATGTAAATTATCTGATATTTTCAGGAGTCCTCCAATCTACTCCCACTCTTCATTGCGTACATATTTATTTCTATAATCCTTTTCGGATTGATCATATAAAATTAGGAATTTTTTGACATGCTCGATGAGCCCCTTCTTCATGTTCATCATGGGTGATGGCCTGACGAGTTCTGCGAATTTATATTGTAGATCTGACGCGTCAGCTTGAGCAAGTTATGTCGCGACTCGTCACAACACGACACGTCAGGCTAATGTGCAAACTCCTAATTAAAATAATTGATTAATTTTTTTGCACTCGTCAGCTGACGCGTTACACACGTGTCGACAGCGTAGTGTGAAGTTTAACCATTGTCTCAATTTCACTGATCATATTCCCAGAAATATCCACTAGCGTTTTGAAATTACTCGATTTTATTACTCGTAATACACAACATTTCTTAAACATATTTACAATAAAAAAATGTATTTTGATCCTTAGTTACCAGCAGGTTAGAATTAGATAGTTTTGTCCGAAGGGTGAATCGCGACCTAATATCGTGTACATCTACTTCCACTTTAATTTCCAAGTAGAAGACAATAGATGAAGGGGCATTATCCATATAATGTCAAAGACGTGTACACCTAATTCCAATCTCGGTTCACCACTCGGTTCTGTCTGGTCACTCTACTATATTTATTTATTTGTTTGTTTCAAAAAAATACTCTTTATCTGAATTGCCTCTTCAATAGTTCTTATTAAATTCATTTAATTTTTAACCGACTTCAAAAAAGAATGAGGTTTTCAATTCGACTGAATTTTTTGTCTATGTTACTCGATTTCTTCGCCAATTGTGAACCGATTTTGATTACTTTTTTGAATTGGGTTCAGTATAGTTTCTGATTGGTAGATACCATATTAATTTGGTTAAGTTCTGATGATATGATCAATGATAAAATAGCGGAAATCTCCAATTCATATGAGCAAATACCTAATCGAAATTATAATAAATAAACTGCAACGGATCGTTGCTAAACTTTATCCAAATTCATTTGAAATATTAATATGTTTTGCTGGCTTGGTGTGTACTGGATATATTAATTATTTATCCTTTAACAATAAAAAATAATATGTTTATTCCTTTATTATTAATCAGATATCACTTGCAATTTGCAGTTCATGTTGACTTTAATTCAAAAATAATGATCGATTCTCATTTAATAGTCGAGGAATAACCATTCTACATTGGATTTTTGACGTTTCGGTTATTATTAGTAACCATTGCTGAAGACATGGAGGAATCGACTTAAAATCAAAAATAGCCATCGATTCTCATCTAATACTCGAGGAATAACAATTTTACATTAGATTTTTGACGCTTCGATTATTATTGGTAACTATTGCTGAAGACATGGAGGAATCGGCTTAAAATCAAAAATAACGATCAATTCTTATCTAATACTAGAGGAATAACCTTATTGCATTCCATTTTTGATGTTTTGACTATTAATGGCAACCTCTACTAAAAACGTGGAAGAATCGACTTAAAATCAAAAAGACTAAATTCTTTTATGGCAAACAACTCAAACTTGAGTTGTTTGGTAATATTTAATTTAGAATAATTAATTAAGTGATTCATTGTTTGGTAATCTACATTGAGTGTAATACATTAAATAATTTATTGATTATCCTGTAATAGTATTTACTAGAAGTCCTGATTGTTTATATATTCATCAATAATAATTTCTCTAAAAATATATTGGCTATTTCACTTAAGTTTCTAGACCCTAAGGTTTACAGGTCAACTCGACGTTGCCCGCCGAGGGACTGTCTAAGGGATTACACATGTAAAAATTTCCTCGTTTAGTTGTAACTAAATTAGATAATTATTTTATACATTTTAATGCATTTTATTTGATTTTTGAGTTGTATTATTTTATTTATTGCATTTAATTTTTTTGAAGTCGGTTTTTTTCTAAAAATTCTTCTATTTCTTTAAAATATAGTCTCAAATTTTCGAGTAGAATTTTCAAATTTTGACCCCACAAAGTTTCACAATTAAGACGGTCTCTCATGCGTCCATCATCAGACATTCGACACTCTGAACACGCATCCTATTGGTCTGATATTGGTCGATAGATGGTCACTGAACCAATAGGATGCGTTTTTCGGACTGTCAGATGACGGATAACAAACGCATGAGAGTCCTCCTTTATTCTTTACTCATCTCATGATTACTTTCAACTTTGAAGCATATTTTAGGTATTCTTACGGCTTAACCCGACTTAAAGCCCCGTGACGTCATATGGCCCCCAAGAGCTTTTTTTAGCACTATTAGTGACACACGAGGCTTAGGCCGCTAAGGCTTTCGACCGCTAAGCCGAGTTCGGTTTTTAAATGTGTTCTTGATTAGAAAAAAAATGTTGCCCCGGACGTCCCCACCAGGGGTTAGGTGACGACATTTGGCTAGCCTTTGTATCATAACTGTATTCACAACGGACATGGCGGACATATTTCCATGTGACGTCACGGAGCTTGAACTCCGGCTTTAAAGCAGTTCTTTCTTCCTTCATGTTTTTTATTTGCTTAAAATATATTTAAGTATTTTTTTAATTACTAAGTGTTTGTTCTTCCAAATTCTAATCCCCCAAAGATAGTCTGGAGTATTCCGTGTTAGTGTAGCTATCATTTTGATGTAATTCTTCTGAACTTTTTCAATCTCCTTTGCATCTTTCCATCTCATAATTCGGAAATATACACTAGCACTGACTCTACTAGGCTATTATAAAGTTGCAATTTTTTTTTATTTCTTTATGCCTGCTTCTTTTGAGTATACTATAGTTTACGCTACTTATGGTATATGGCTCAAGCCATGAAAAGCCATGTTCAAAAATTTAGTGCATAATTTTATTTTAATTGTGCAGAAAAAATGATTTGAAGAGAGTCATTCAACATACGAAACAACATTCCCAAATTGAAATTTCTCAGTCAGCTCTCTACTGAAACAATTTCTGATTTCATTTGAAATGTCTATATCATCTGGATCAATTATGGAATTAGAATGAATATTCATAACATATTCAATTTCAGGTATCAAACAGGATTACTATATCTAATTAATGATATAATATTTTAATATATTTATATTTATTTATTATATATTGCATTTAAGAAGACATTTCTCATTCTATATTAGGCGCTTGTCTAGTATCAGGTACCGTTGAAACAGCAATCATAAAGAGTTATATATGTCAAAATAATAAAATTTGTTTATTAAAATGGAAACAGTATTTCTTGCCTGCCAAAAGCTTTGGCTGCGAATATCGAAAAATTTTTTATTTTTCGAGATAATTGTTTTGTCAAAATGTCTGTTAGTTAGTTAGTCTGAGCGCTACCAAAATTTTTGTGGACGAGCTAGCTCAACAACTAGTGTGAATATCGAAACCAAATTTCACGCGTAGTTTTGGTTCATTGAGATTAAGAGTTGATTATATTTTGGTGCATATCGACTCCAAAATTAAGGGGGTGGAGGGGGGGTTAAAAATTAATAATCTAGGCCGTTTGAGCAAATCCCAACCAAATTTCGTTTACATAATCAGTGGGACCTCCAGCAGTCTAAAAATGCAAAAACTAGTTACTAGTAATGAAAATTAATTTTATGTCTTTTTGTTATTTTTTGGAAAACCTGATTGTGACGTGTTCAAGAAGAACAATTTTTCACTCATTACGTAATGAGATCGCGGATTGTCAACGCCGTCGACAATCGCTTATGGAGAACTCAAGGATCTAGTAGAAAAGGAAGGTGATATGAAAGAACTTCAGGATATGTTAGCGCTCTAAGTGCTTTAGAAGAAGCAAGACAAAGCTCATCAGGAAAAATAACACATTCATGTCTTGGATGTTGTGCTGAACACATGTGAACACATGTGATCTCCTTGTAATAATATAAACCTACTAAACACACTCTCAATAATTACAGATAAAATAATACTAAATAGAATAGAAAGGCATGACAAAGAAAAGAAAATTACAATAGACCCTCAGTTCGGCTTCAGGTCCAGGCATAACACAACACAACAAATAGCCAGATTAACGACCCACATAAATGAAACCTTTCATGAAAGGAAAAATACTGCTATGGTTCTCCTGGACATCGAGAAGGCATTTGATAGAGTCTGGCTCCAAGGATTAATACATAAACTTATAAAATACAACTTCCCGCTCTACCTGATAAAGCTAATAAATTCCTACCTAACAGACAGAAAATTCAAAGTAAAAATAAATCAAACATACTCTACATCCAAAGAAATTCTAGCTGGGGTTCCCCAAGGCTCAGTCCTGGGCCCTAAGCTATTTTCTCTTTATATCAATGACATCCCACAATTCAACAAATGCTCCAATTTGGCTCTATACGCGGACGACACGGCAATATTTGTCAGGTCGTTCAGCGCCGTAGTGGCTAATAAACGAGCACAAATCCACCTTGACCAAATTATAACCTTTTTCAAAAAATGGAAAATAAAAATCAATCCTGACAAAACCGAAAACATCCTATTCACCAAAAAGATCAAAGACAATACAATTTTCAAACCCCTTAAAGTCGATGACCAGTTAATCCCTCTGAAAGATGAAGCAAAATACCTGGGAGTTCAACTGGACAAAAGACTCACATTCAGGTCGCACATAAAGAACTTACTCAGAAAAGCCTACGGAAATATGAAAAATATGTTCCCTCTCTTGTCAAGAAATTCTTTCCTGTCTCAAAGGAACAAGAGACTGTTATATACATCTGTGCTTAGGCCTTCACTCACATACGCCGCCCCAGCGTGGTGCCATGTGAGCAAAACGACTCTCAAGCCTCTGCAAATATACCAGAACAAATGTCTTCGCTTAATTTTAGACAAAACTAGATATACCAAAATAGATACACTTCATGAATTGGCCGAATTAGAAAAAATTGACGAACACATTTTCAAAATTTCCAAATCCTTCTATGATAATCAACTTAAACACAATAAGCTAACAAGACACACGAAACAAATTATTCAAAATTCATATGGGAAAACCCCCAGATTTGCAGAGACTTATAGACGTCTAGGCATAATCACCAACTAATGTAAAGGCTCAAAAAGCCTAAATTCTTTTTTTATATCTAAAAAACAGGTTTTTGTTCTTCTGAATTTTTTCCTGTAAAAACCCCTTAACGAATCAATTAATATAAACAAATCTAGGTGTAAGTATTTCACATATACTTGTATGTATCAAAAAAAGAAGTTATCATAATCACAAAGAACAAAAATCAAAGCAACATAAGCCATAATCCAAGGCAGGTGGTTGCAAACCTAATGAAAATATTTAATGTATATTATATAATCTGTCAATTATTGCCTAAATCTTGTAATATATGTACCTGTATATGTTTATTGTAAATAAAAACTTTTGAAATTGAAATTGTGTGCCTCAGATGCAAGAGGTCTTAGTTTCTAATCCGACATCCGGCGAGTCATTTTTTTATTGAGATTTTCATCTATCAATAATTACTTTAATTAAGAAAAATCAATTAAGATGAATTTTGATGAGGTCCAGACCTAGCCAGATCGTTTTTTCATCCTCAAAACTTGTTAATAGATTTTGTTTAATCAAAATAGAACCAAGATACAAATATATAAATAAATAAATATATATATAAATAAATAAATATATATATATTGTGACGATACAGCGTCTAATTTTATTTTTTTGGTTTTGTAATCTCAATATCTGAATTAATCATAACAATGTATAATTAAAATTGTAAGTTACTTTTAAGATGAATGGAATTCATAATTGGCAAATTTATAGCCGTGTATAGTAAGCAAAGGACCTCTAGTGGTGATGAACTGATTAATATGAATTAATCATTGATTTGTGTCGCCCTCCATGGGTAAGCAGGTAATTAAGGCCACGTGGCAAGGCCGACGCCTTGACCCGGAGCAGAAAGACCGATCTCTTGTATATTGACCTTCAAAGTGATAACACCTAAGTCGTATGAGTCCCAGTGAATTACATCTGTTAGTAAAAAATCTTTGTGAATCCACCTAATCCCATTACAATTTGGATTTGTGAATGTGTCCGTGAACCTGTTACGTGTGATTCTACAGAGGGAAAAGGATATTTGCCAGAAAATATCGGCAGATCGCGGACATCGGCTCACACCTGCGTTGTCGGCGGGTGTCCTTGGACACGAGTTCAATTACCTGTGGAAGCCAACAGCTAAGTAAAACATTGAAGTGCATTCAATTGAATTATCAAACTCCCTACGTACTTTTTTTCAATATACAATTGAGCATAATTAGCCACCGGTTCGAATTAATAACTAACGCGGGCTAAAGCCAACGCATGGCGTCATACTGAACTCTTTGAGGTTCCATTCAATTTCGTAAAAACTATTGAACTCAAACACTTAAAAATATTTAAAATTAACAATTTAAGAATAAAAATTTATAAAATTTGTATTGAATTATATTTAACTTTAAGTTTGAATAATTAATTAAGGCAAACACTTTCAATCATCCCGGTCACCTTAATGAGGAATTAATCCAATTAAATTAAAATCAAATACTAAATCAAAGTAATTTGATTGCAATAAAACATTCGAAAAATAAAACCCTTGAATTAAATGCAATAATTTTTAAATATTAAAATTAAATTATCTGGTAATTGAAAAATACTAAAAGAAAGATGGCGGACCCACGCTGTGTCATGTGATCAAAATATTAAAACCGCGGGAGGAAAGTAATTCTGGGAATTGTCACTGCACTATTAGAAAAAAGTAAACAAAACAAGTTTAACTTATAGTAAATGTATAGTTCCCAAATGGGTCGGTAGTATCCGAAGCAGTTGACAACTCCATTTCAATAAAACCTACCTAGTGGTCAAGAGAATAATGACACAAATCACAGACAAAATTCCGATCCATTCTTCACAATAAATCATTAAATCAATTGAATATGCATTGAAGCGTATTCCAATACCAGTTATTCATAAAACGTTTAAATTAAATAATCGCGATTATTATTTAGCGGATGTGTTGTTGCAGCAAATTACCAAAATATAATAATAACCTTTATTGAGAAAACTTATTTTAAATTAAAATTAATAATATTATAAGAAATACATGATTATGACCAAAGATTGAAATTGTTCAATTTAATTAATTAAATTAAGATTTGTGTGAAAATTTGAAAGAGTTAAACACCTGATCGAATTGTAATCAGGAAGTATATTTGACGTCAAATGAATCAGGGAAGCGAGTGACATCTGTCAAAACAAATAGTATTTGACAACTGTCAAAATATGTAAATAAACAAACCATGTCATCAACATTAGTGAATGGTTAAATCAAATAAACCAAAACTAAATAATTACATATAGATTAAATTAACTGATAAAGACTGCTAATTGCATATAATTAGATAATAAAACTATTTATACCAAATTTAAAAAATTAAATAAAACTAAATATTATAACTCACCTGTCAAAATTTGACTGAAGGAATTAGGGCTTTTGAATATTAATTTTCATTAATACTGACTTCCCAATTAATTATTTTCTCAAGTGAACAATCAATTCTGTACAGTTTTGATTAATTTAATAGGGATAATTAATTTGAATAAATTATTTTATATTAAAATTTAAATATCCAGTCAATTGGGTTGTACCAAGCGATAATTCATTGTTTACATTGAATTAATGTATTATTAAAACCAATTTTGAACAGATTGTTTACAATTAACATTTTTTTTATAATCAATTTTGATTATCCTCAAGTGAAGAATTAATTGTTCACCGTTGAAATATCGTGAGAAAGTAATTTTATTATTGTTATCATTTATATAATTACTTACCTTAAATTACCGACAAACTTATAATGTATAAATTTTGTTTACAAGGTAAACTTAGTAAAGTCACAATTTCAATTATTATAAATAAACAATAATTTTAATATAAACAAATTCCAGTTATTTGAATTGAATTAATTTACCTGGTTCTATTATCAATCCGTCTATAGACAATAAGATTTTTTCTTCTTTTTCAGCTTCCAATTCCAGGTAACTGATCACCCCAGTCCGTTTTACCCTTAATTAAAAGGAAAATTTTCTACCAGGTTGATTTTGGTTTATTTTTTCAGTATCTGTTCCAAAAGGTACTTCCCTGTGCAGCATCTTTAGCCTCATCAATATTTACTTAATCAACAGAGGGCTAATCACAATAACATCCTTTAGACCGACAAGGGCGCAACCCAGCGAAGCAGATAAGATACAATAACACCTTTAAATTCAGCATTGCGCCTTTTAATATAATTTATAGAGCGTCTAAGCATAGCAGATTATCTCCCTAAGTACACCCTGCTCGTAAACCATTTTATTGTTGCAACCTACTCAATATTGTCTCATCTTCAATATTGAGGAGAAGTGCAGGGGTAGCTTGGTCAGAGCGCAAACTGGGCGAAGTAAAATAAACAATAAATTATTTTACAAGTCCAGGTTTGTCACATTTGGTGTAGGATAGCTGGGATTAAGCCAGCAGGCAAGAAATTGTATAGTAGGCAAATTAAAACTAACAATTAACGAAATGGCAGACAACCAAGAAAAAATGGAGAAAGAAAATTTACAATATCGGGAATCAAAAGAAGTCCCATATACACCGGAAGAGTCAAAAGATGAGAGTGAGGAAATAGACCTGGAGGAGGAATATCAAGAAGAAGGGGAAGAAAACATACAACAATTAGATCCAGAAGAAGGAACGGCAATAACCAGCCTATCAATAGCTGTGAAAGACCAGCTAAAGTTAAACGACCAAGAGGAACCGCCTGAACAAGAAAATTTAATTCAAATGGCAGGAGATTCGGCACAAGAAAACAAAAATGTGCATATCCCACCAAACAGTGAACGAAGCGCGCCAGGAGACATGCAACAAGTAGCACTAATGATACAACAACTGAACAATAGTTTAGGAGCGAAATTTCAACAAGTAGAGGTGGAGTTGCATCAACAAAGTCAACATATGCAACAACAAAACACAACAAATGAAAGGAATTTCCAAGCTATAAAAGATGACTTTCGAATCATAGATAGGAAGCTGAGTAGTCAGCTTCAAGAAATAAGGAAGGTTGAAACGACGGTTACGCGATTGGTTCAAGAACAAGATAAACTCCAGACAGAAGTCAAGGGAGTAAAGAGCCAAGTTGAAAAAATCGATTCCGAACACCGAATCGAAATCGAAAAACTGAAACAACAAGATCTTTATCTAGACGAAAGATGTCGGCAAAACAATTTGGACAAGGACCAAGCAATAAAGGAGGTCCAAGAACTAGTCCTAAATAGAACCGCGACAATAGAACAACATGTAATAAAGGCCCAGCAAGAAAATCAAAGTAGAAGTCGCCACTATAAATAATAAAGTGGAACAACTAAAAGACTCTACACAGGAATACAACCAAGCATTACAAGGGCAAATTCAGACGATTAAAGAAGAAATGAATCAAAAAGTCCCGAACATCAGGACACTAACGAGCCCAATGGGCTATTCTATTCAAACGGTAACGGAATTGAAGACCCGGCTGAACGAACTGATCAATCAATATCAACAAACAAAAAAAATCATGCGGAAACATTATTGGGGGCACAAGGATTGGGTCACCCATCCAAAAGAGGCATGGGAGCATTATGAAGAAACTATACAGCATGCCATGTTCTCGGAAACAGAGAAAATCTTTTCTTTCAACTATGCCTCACCAGCGAGGCCTCTGGAATGGCATAGAGCACATCATTACCAGGTTCAAACCATCCAAGAACTAAAAACAGCTTTCTTTATGAATGAATATTGGAGCGCCACCGCCCAGGGGACGCTGGCTCGACTCTGCGGATCAGGCTTTCAAGCCAGGCACGGAGAGTCGAGAATACAGCATTTCTACCGATGGCTACGGTGGGCCAAACATTTCCTCCTCCTCCTTCCTACCTTATATGAATTGAAAGAGAGTGAAGTGCTCTTAAAATTGATAAAGCACTTCCCAGAAGAGTACATGTATCTGGCCGCAGCGGGAAACCGTCAGGCAATGGAACAAGTGCTCATAGAGACCGACTCCCGAAAACCGATAGGAGCGGCTCAATTTCAACATTGCCTCGAATGACCACCGCAATGTCAACAATTTTAATAGACGAAATCCGAACCGGAATGCGGTACCAGGGAATCACTTTAACCAACGTAACCCTCAATCGGAATACAATTCCTGACCACCAAAGACAAAGTGGTACAAGTAACCCACCACCATAGCAATCACAGTATGGGAAAAGAGAGAAGAGCAACTGGAGCAAAACAAGAACAACAATCCTTTCCCTTTGAGAGAACACCGAAGAAACAAAAAGGAGGCCTATTAACGGGGAAGATAACAACATTTGCAGAACCGTTAATAGCCGCCACTTTCCAAAAGAACGAAGAGGAACAAGGGAAAATAATGAAACGGATTGTTGAAAATAAACAAACTACAAAAGAGACGACAAAATATGATAGAGATAGCCGGGAAGTGGAAATTAAAAAGACCCAATTTAGGGCCACCACTGAAACCCGGGTAACAACTAGCCAAAGTGGGCAAAGGGAAAGAGTGATAGAACCCACAACTGGAAGATCGACAAAACCAGAGAGAAGGAAGAAGCCAACAGAAACAAGGGAGCCTCGACCACCTGAGGTTACCAAAGTAACCGTGCACGAAACGGTAGCCATGTCAGATCGACCTCCGAAGGACACCAGAATCCTAGAAAATCCGAAGGAAGCAACCTACAGTATGACGATCCCACCAACGGAATCGGAAAGGGTACGAATCATACTGAAAAGGAAGCGACCGGAAAAAATCGAGGCAATCGGGATAAACTCATCCTCGGAAGAGGATGAGTTTATCGAAACGGAGCAAACAATCATTAGACAAAAAAAAAAACGCCGATTGAACAAAAGTGAGGAAGGTGTACCGATCTCCCGACTGACTGCAACAACATATCGAGTAACACCTGACGAGAAGGAACACCCAGCCCCCAAATTGTATCTGGTTACCGTTACAAGGAAAACACAGAACAATCTGGGCTTTAGTCGATACGGGCAGTGAAATATCTTTAATAAAGGGAGCAATAATTAAAGGACAGCTAACAGCGGAAGAAATAGTCGGTATCCTACCGTCGATAACTTGCATATTGAAAGGGGTAATCGGCGATAATAGAACACAAAAGGTCAATCGGCAGGCCCGACTACGCTTCCAATATGGTAATCATCAATTCGAGTGGAATTTCCTGATCGCAGAACAATTACCAATAGACTGTATACTGGGTATAGACTGGTGCAGTCATTTCGGGGTTGTAATCGATACCGGTGTTAATAAAGGAATAATTATAACAGGTCAAGAGTATCCTATGACAAACGACAGCGTAGAGGAAGCAACCAAAATAGTTGCGATAGTATTCAATCAAAACGTGCACAATCAATTGCCTCTTAGCCGGGAACAAAAGGCCCAATTAACACAATTGGTAAACAAATATGAGGCCATGTTCTCCGAGCAACCCGGTCGAATAAAGGATTATCAACATCAAATCATTATGAAAGATGAACAACCGATCCGGGTGAAACAATACCCCATACCTTACATCTATCGCGAACAAGTGAGTAGCGAACTCAGGAAATGGGAACAATGGGGTGTTATCTCCAGAGGCCACAGTGAATACTCGCTCCCCTTAGTCGTAGTTAAAAAAAGAACAGCGGGATCCGATTGTGCCTAGATGCTCGCGAACTTAACCAAAAAATGGAAAAGGACTTGGAGTGTCCACCACCACCAAACGAGATTTTACACCAGCCCGAAAGGATGGCCAGGGTATTTTCGGCTATAGATTTAACCGCTTCATATTGGCAGATTACCCTCCATCCAGATAGTAGGAAATTCACAGCCTTTCAATTTCGGAATCAGACTTACCTTTTCAATGTGCTGCCGTTTGGACTAGCCACCAGTGTCGCCTCTTTCACCAGGGCCCTGTCTTTTATTCTAGGTGAAGAATTCCACTCATATGTGGTATACTATGTAGATGATATCTTGATCTATTCTAACAACTTTGAAGAACATCTAGAACACTTAGACAGAGTACTATTTCGGCTACAGGAAAACGGTGCCACTTTGAGCATCAATAAAAGCCAGTTTGCTGTCAGTGAAATAACATTCTTAGGGCATGTTATTGGAGAAAAGGGGATTAAAATGGCAACCGAACTAGTCAACGAATTAAAGAAATGGCCTGCACCGAAAAACAAAACACAACTGAAAGGGTTTTTGGGGGCAGTCGGTTACTACCGGAATTTTATACCAAACTATTCAACCCTAATGCACCCATTTTACCAGTTATTAAAAAGGGAGTCGCCTGGTCATGGGAAGATTATCATGAGAGGCGATTATCCGAAGTCAAAGAACAACTAATTACCGAAATGGAACTAACCAACCTAAATTTTCAACAACCACTCATAGTCTACACGGATGGCAGTCAAAAGGGAATTGGGGGCGCTATTTGCCAACAGGACTCAGAAGGGTACGAACGAGTGATAACATTCGCCAGTCGTACCCTGAACGAGCATGAACAGTTATACACAACAACTGAAATTGAATGTCTAGCTATAATTTTCATGTTAAAAAAATATAACATATGGCTATTAGGCAGACCGTTCATTATTAAGACCGACCACCAGGCGCTTACTTACCTCAAGTCCGCTAACTTCATCAACCAACGTCTAACAAGATGGGTGATGAAGTTACAAGAATATGACTTCGAGGTGCAATATATCCAGGGAGAGAGGAACCAGTTGGCAGATTATTTGAGTCGAATGGGACAAGTTAAGCAGAAAAGTAAGACCGAATTTTTGATAGCACCTATCGGTTTCCGTGCATTGAATCCGGATCTGGAACAAAGATTGGAAAGTATTCGATATTGGCAGAGAAACGACCCTAATCTTCATCGGATTATATTGGAAATAAGGGATGGTAGAACTTACAAACAACTTCAAGTATACAACGATTTGTTGGTGAAGACCGATGTCATCGACCCTAGGGTCAAATATTTGTATTTGAGTTGTGAATTGAGATTGCCAATAATCCAAGAATTTCATAAAATCATTGGTCACTATGGTGTGAGGAAAACCTACCAGGCCATTAGCCGTGAATTTTACTGGAAGGGAATGTATAGCGACATCCAGAAGGTAATCCAAGGTTGCGAGAATTGTCAACGTTCGAAGTATCCGAATCAAAATTTAACTGGGAAACCCTTGAATGTCATCAGTCCTTCAAAAGGTGAATTAATATCAGCGGATGTATTAGGGCCCTTACCTCGAACAACCAGAGGTAATCGGTTTGTGTTAGTCTTCTTGGATAACTACACTAAGTACGTTAGGTTATTCCTACTTGCCAAGCAAAACACCAAGGAGGCTCTTCGAGCCCTACAGCAATATCTGGACACCGAGGAAAAACCCAAGGAGATACTCACCGATCAGGGAAGAATCTTTACAAGTCTCAAATGGAAACAGCATTTGAGGCGGAATAAAATTAAAGGACGACTAACATCCAAGAGGAACCCTCAATCTAACCCGGTTGAGCGACAGATGAAGGAAATACTCCGACATTTACGATCCCGGGTCTATTCCGATCAAAAGGATTGGGATCAAGAGATTCCAGATATTGAATTTTTGATAAATAACTGTTATAATGAATGCCTGTCGAATACCCCACAATTAGTTCATAATCAAACTCCCACCAATTTAATTAGTCGAGCCCAACGGTATCACAATTTAGGAAATAATCTTCGCGAAAATCGAAGTAGTATTCAAGCCAAGATACAAAAAGGCGATAGATTAAAATTAAAGAAAAGACAAAAGAGGTATGCCAGGAGAACTGTGACACAATTTAAAAAAGGTGACTTGGTATTAACCAAGGCTTTAGAATTCCCGAAAACAGGGAAAGAGACAAGGAAGCTATTCCTACTGTATCGGGGTCCATATAGGGTAGCCGAGGTGTTACAAAACGCCTACAGACTAGAACATGAGAGTGGGAGACAAATAGGGACGTTCAATGTTAGGAGCTTAAAACCATATCATTCACCAATAACTGAATTAAATTAATAGTTGAATGTGGTCTTTAGATTAAAGGGGAGGCTCAGCCCCAACTTCACATTCCTTTGAGTATCATAATGAATAACACCTTATTAGAACGAGACGTGACAGACGATCGTCCCTATTGAATGACTAAATTTGACCTAAAAACGACAAACGGACATGTTCTGTGAAAGTGTAACAAAGGTGAAGAAATTTGTAAATACGTTCGTACTAACACTAGATTAAGTACTTACCCTTAATTTAGCCTAAGTTCGTTCGTACTAATTCTTAGACCTAAGTTACTAACTACTAAAACTTGTAAATGCGTTATTATTACTAACCTTAGTTATAAGATAACATAGAATAAGCGCGTTCATACTAATCTAGGTACTAAGCAACTAATAACTCCATCTATTAGAAAAGGAAGCCCTTAATGTTACACCGGACCAGAACGACAGACAAAATGACCTTCGGACAAAAGTTCGAATTATTTGGGGGAAACAAAAAGTAGAATCATTAGCAAACATTGCATTAATTGGGATTGGGGGGGAAAAGGTTTTGCCATGAAACAATTAATAATAATTGGGGGGGGGTTTTATTAAAAACCCAAAACACAGGTCTTAAAATTAACAACTTGAAAAGCTCAGTAGGATCCAAGTACCTAATGATAAATTGTGTCACAGATCGCCAAGTCGTAACTGCACCACCTAGGATATAGACCATCATCTACAAATACCAAATAGATTATCCATGGTTTGGTGTCGCTAGTGAGAATCTCCGAATTGTCTTTAGTGTGAATTGTGGAGGCTGAAGATATGAAATGATCTGTTTAGTGCGCGGTACCCTGGTCCAGCATTGATAGGGAATAGTGAAGCAGTAGGTGACATTCAGTGCCACTAGCTAGTAGCAGAGAAATGAAAACGAATTGAAAAGAGAAAAGGAATTAAATGTTGTGGTTTCTAAGGAAATACTGGGTTACGACCCTAAACTGAATGATCAATCCAAAAAAGTAGCAGTAACGATTCTGTGTTAGTGTGGGATTGGCCGAGATGACCAGCCTGAATGGTTATTTTGTGTAATAGGCTAACGCCGTTTGAACTGGGATAGTGCTGGTAGGTTTCACGTAAGGAATGGTAGTGTGTTGGTTAGATACAGAATTAAAACAACCTGACGGATCATGATTGGGAATGACAGTGAGCGATCGGACCTGGAAATGGAAGATTGGGGATAAATTTATTAATGAATAATTGGGTTAGGAACAAAATAGAAAGGGGTTGGGGGTAATATCATTGCGGGTATAAAGGGAAAATCACCCTGGATATAAAATTTTGTTTATTTATATAATTAAGGCGGAAAAGCCAATTTAGCTTTAAGTAAACTGGTAACACCAAAAAGTGAACCAATAAAATCAGAGTCCAAATAACTTCAGTCAAGTTCAGAAATCCAATAGAAGTTTATTTGATTTCTGAAGGGGGGAATGTGACGATACAGCGTCTAATTTTATTTTTTTTGGTTTTGTAATCTCAATATCTGAATTAATCATAACAATGTATAATTAAAATTGTAAGTTACTTTTAAGATGAATGGAATTCATAATTGGCAAATTTATAGCCGTATATAGTAAGCAAAGGACCTCTAGTGGTGATGAACTGATTAATATGAATTAATCATTGATTTGTGTCGCCCTCCATGGGTAAGCAGGTAATTAAGGCCACGTGGCAAGGCCGACGCCTTGACCCGGAGCAGAAAGACCGATCTCTTGTATATTGACCTTCAAAGTGATAACACCTAAGTCGTATGAGTCCCAGTGAATTACATCTGTTAGTAAAAAATCTTTGTGAATCCACCTAATCCCATTACAATTTGGATTTGTGAATGTGTCCGTGAACCTGTTACGTGTGATTCTACAGAGGGAAAAGGATATTTGCCAGAAAATATCGGCAGATCGCGGACATCGGCTCACACCTGCGTTGTCGGCGGGTGTCCTTGGACACGAGTTCAATTACCTGTGGAAGCCAACAGCTAAGTAAAACATTGAAGTGCATTCAATTGAATTATCAAACTCCCTACGTACTTTTTTTCAATATACAATTGAGCATAATTAGCCACCGGTTCGAATTAATAACTAACGCGGGCTAAAGCCAACGCATGGCGTCATACTGAACTCTTTGAGGTTCCATTCAATTTCGTAAAAACTATTGAACTCAAACACTTAAAAATATTTAAAATTAACAATTTAAGAATAAAAATTTATAAAATTTGTATTGAATTATATTTAACTTTAAGTTTGAATAATTAATTAAGGCAAACACTTTCAATCATCCCGGTCACCTTAATGAGGAATTAATCCAATTAAATTAAAATCAAATACTAAATCAAAGTAATTTGATTGCAATAAAACATTCGAAAAATAAAACCCTTGAATTAAATGCAATAATTTTTAAATATTAAAATTAAATTATCTGGTAATTGAAAAATACTAAAAGAAAGATGGCGGACCCACGCTGTGTCATGTGATCAAAATATTAAAACCGCGGGAGGAAAGCAATTCTGGGAATTGTCACTGCACTATTAGAAAAAAAGTAAACAAAACAAGTTTAACTTATAGTAAATGTATAGTTCCCAAATGGGTCGGTAGTATCCGAAGCAGTTGACAACTCCATTTCAATAAAACCTACCTAGTGGTCAAGAGAATAATGACACAAATCACAGACAAAATTCCGATCCATTCTTCACAATAAATCATTAAATCAATTGAATATGCATTGAAGCGTATTCCAATACCAGTTATTCATAAAACGTTTAAATTAAATAATCGCGATTATTATTTAGCGGATGTGTTGTTGCAGCAAATTACCAAAATATAATAATAACCTTTATTGAGAAAACTTATTTTAAATTAAAATTAATAATATTATAAGAAATACATGATTATGACCAAAGATTGAAATTGTTCAATTTAATTAATTAAATTAAGATTTGTGTGAAAATTTGAAAGAGTTAAACACCTGATCGAATTGTAATCAGGAAGTATATTTGACGTCAAATGAATCAGGGAAGCGAGTGACATCTGTCAAAACAAATAGTATTTGACAACTGTCAAAATATGTAAATAAACAAACCATGTCATCAACATTAGTGAATGGTTAAATCAAATAAACCAAAACTAAATAATTACATATAGATTAAATTAACTGATAAAGACTGCTAATTGCATATAATTAGATAATAAAACTATTTATACCAAATTTAAAAAATTAAATAAAACTAAATATTATAACTCACCTGTCAAAATTTGACTGAAGGAATTAGGGCTTTTGAATATTAATTTTCATTAATACTGACTTCCCAATTAATTATTTTCTCAAGTGAACAATCAATTCTGTACAGTTTTGATTAATTTAATAGGGATAATTAATTTGAATAAATTATTTTATATTAAAATTTAAATATCCAGTCAATTGGGTTGTACCAAGCGATAATTCATTGTTTACATTGAATTAATGTATTATTAAAACCAATTTTGAACAAATTGTTTACAATTAACATTTTTTTTATAATCAATTTTGATTATCCTCAAGTGAAGAATTAATTGTTCACCGTTGAAATATCGTGAGAAAGTAATTTTATTATTGTTATCATTTATATAATTACTTACCTTAAATTACCGACAAACTTATAATGTATAAATTTTGTTTACAAGGTAAACTTAGTAAAGTCACAATTTCAATTATTATAAATAAACAATAATTTTTATATAAACAAATTCCAGTTATTTGAATTGAATTAAGTTACCTGGTTCTATTATCAATCCGTCTATAGACAATAAAGACTTTTTTCTTTCGTTTCTTTAGCTTCCAATTCCAGGTAACTGATCACCCCAGTCCGTTTTACCCTTAATTAAAAGCGGAAAATTTTCTACCAGGTTGATTTTGGTTTATTTTTTCAGTATCTGTTCCAAAAGGTGGCTTCCCTGTGCAGCCTTTTGAGCCTCATCAATATTTACTTAATTAACAGAGGGCTAATCACAATAACATCCTTTAGACCGACAAGGGCGCAAACTCCAGCGAAGCAGATAAGATACAATAACACCTTTAAATTCAGCATTGCGCCTTTGAATATAATTTATAGAGCGTCTAAGCATAGCAGATTATCTCCCTAAGTACACCCTGCTCGTAAACCATTTTATTGTTGCAACCTACTCTCAATATTGTCTCATCTTCAATATTGAGGAGAAGTGCAGGGGTAGCTTGGTCAGAGCGCAAACTGGGCGAAGTAAAATAAAAACAATAAATTATTTTACAAGTCCAGGTTTGCTACAATATATAAATAAATAAATATACAATTTTTGCTCGTTTAATTAGAGTAGATAAAAGTTGAACTGAACTGAGGGGTCGCTTCAACGAACGCGCTGTTAAACAATTTCATTATTTATTCTTAATTATTAATTTAAAAAATATATATATTGTAACTTACTGCGCATTTTTCATTTTTTTTTTTTTTTGAAAAAAAACAAAAATTATATTATTAAATGAATTTAACTTTAAAAGGACATCATAGATATTAGTTGAAATATATATATTCAATATTTTTAAATAAATGATCAACAAATATTCAGTTAATAGAGTAAAGGTGTGTAGTTTCACAGTGAATGAAATAAAACTCAAAGAGGTTTATACAAAACTCAATATATTTCGGATTATTAGTCCATCATCAGGAGTTTACAAGTTGTAAGCTCCTGATGATGGACTAATAATCCGAAATATATTGAGTTTGTATAAACCTCTTTGAGTTTATTTCATTCACTGTGAAACTACACACCCTTTACTCTATTAACTAACATCATGTTTCACCTAAAACCTACACCACTTTCCATAAGTAAAACAAATATTCAAATTTCCAATCTAAAAAATTTATGTTCGCGGTTTGATTTTGAAATCACAAATCATCCAAGATAGTTAATCAACAAATAATATTAAAATTGAAAAAATTGTATCAGTGTTTTGTTTTAAATGATAAGTCCATTTAAGAAAACTAATGATGGCGCAGGAAGAGATTCATTAAGAGCTAATGACTGTAATGTGGTGCCCCTGCTGTGTTTTGCTTGCTAGCAGGCGGAAGTGAAGCAAAAACAAATGAATTGCGAATAAGCGTGGCCAGGAGAGAGAGCCCATGTAACTTGTGTAACTTAAGAATAAGGAATCTACCCTTATATTGGAAAATCATAAGATGGTGTCATCTATTAAATCCGATGGAATGGAATATTTTTAATTATATGTCAGAGGGGTTGTTTTTCACCCCCTCGGGGTATATATTCCATTCCATCGGATTTAATAGATGACACCATCTTATGGTTTTCTAGTAAATTTGAATCTATTACCATCGGCAAATTAATATCTTTCATATTAAATTAGGAAAAATCATTCCATTGCCCTTCGAATTTTGAATTTCTTCAAAATTCGAAACACTTCCCTTATATTGTTGATTATTTATAAATTTATTGTGTGTCGTCACTTAAAAAGTGTGTGTCTGAATATCCACGGTGTTTCATAATTATATTTGTTATAATTATCAAGAAAACCGGACTAAGTGCACACCCCCACGGTTGCTGGTATATTTAACATCTAATTAGGGCGGATAGGCAGCCACCAAGCTCAACCAGGCGGAGCGAAACTTCAATGGCACACTGTGTTGGCCATTGGGGTGTCAATTGAGCTGAAGTTGAGTTTGGGCAGGTTACAATATATAAACACCTGATCAAATATTTTTTCTCAGAAGGACGGGCATACAATATACCCACGGGTACAGCCTTGTATAATTAATGAAATTGCAGAAGGACAGATTGGTAGAAGAGGGTCGAATAATGATAATTTTATTTTATTTTTTATAAATTTTTTATTAAATCTTTACTTGAGCATATAAGAATTTATTACTTAGATAAATTCAATATTAAAAATCATTTAATATTAAGATTATTCTATATATATAATTTATTTAGCAATTTTTAACATTAAAAATACATTCAAATGTAAATTTACGCATGGAACAGAGGATTAATGTGATATATTAATAGTGAATCTATCAGAATTGTTTAATAATCTCTTTTTATTTTCAGTATAAAAATAAATAATAATTTATAATTTTGCTTTAAAATAAATCATGACTTGAACACACAGAAACGAAAGGAGAAACAGATATTTGGAGAATTGGTCCCAACAAGAAAGGAGAAAAGGGATAATTCAATGCCATTGGTTTACAAATGTAGAAGGAGGGACGAGCTCTCAGGAGGAAATATAAACATTGAACCTCGAGAACAAAAACTCACTCTCTATCTACCTACTTCACTCATTCTATTCAATCCATTCTATCTATTCATTCTATACGATATCTCTACTCTATTCCACTCTATTATATAATATATCCTAATTACTCAATCATATATATCCTAATCAGTGATACAATTTAATTCCTTCCTGCTCATCTGTGCCTTATACTTTGCCTATAAAACATAATATACAGTAAAATTCATTCTTTAAGAAGTCAGCTTGCTCTGTGAGGGAAGTTGAACCGTGGAATTCTTTGAACACCATCCATTCTAACCAGACACCGACAATTCCTTTTGGACGCGCGTCTACATCAAATAATTGACGCCTGAAAATATAAATCGGTGCCTAGGGCGACTTAAAGGAATCAAGGACCATTCCTTGAAGGAGGAGTTCACAAAAAGGGAGAAATAGCTGCGGAGAAAGAACCAGCCATCTTATCAATCCGACCGAACAAAGAACTGTAAATTATCTTCAAATACAATTTCTCTAACATTCCATTCGCTTTGTTAAATTCAAATTAATGATTCAATAAATTCACATTGTTAAAATATAAATAATTCTACCAAAAATCTTTATTATAATTGAAAACCTTAATCCATCCTTTTGTTTTTATTTTATTTATTTGCATTTTTTATATTTGATTTAAAATTTTTTTAAATTCATTTTATACAATTAAATTCAGTAAAGTAGATAATATTAAATTCAGTAAATTTCAGATCTAAGCATTGAGAGAGATTACCACGAGTCACACCCACCATTCAAGAACAAATATTTAAGAAAACCATTGCTATAAGAGCAACCCACGTCACCTCATATCTAAGTCTCATTTACATAATCAATTATCGCCACTCATTTTCAATATACCCACAGCAAATTCTGTTTTTTAAATGGAACCTTGAGTTGTTTACCAAAAAGAATTTAGTCTTTTTGATTTTAAGTCGATTTTTCCACGTTTTCAGTAGAGGTTGCCATTAATAGTCAAAACATCAAAAATGGAATGCAATAAGGTTATTCCTCAAGTATTAGATGAGAATCGATGGCTATTTTTTATTTTAAGTCGATTCCTCCATGTCTTCAGCAATGGTTACCAATAAAAACCGAAATGTCAAAAATCCAATATAGAATGGTTATTCCTCAAGTATTAGATGAGAATCAATCCCTATTTTTGGTTTAATGTCGATTTCTCTATGTCTTCAGCAATGGTTACCAATAAAAACCGAAACGGCAAAAATCCAATATAGAATGGTTATTCCTCAAGTATTAGATGAGAATCAATAACTATTTTTGGTTTAAAGTCGATTTCTCTATGTCTTCTGCAATGGTTACCAATAAAAACCGAAACGGCAAAAATCCAATATAGAATGATTATTCCTGAAGTATTAGATGAGAATCAATCGCTAGTTTTGGTTTAAAGTCGATTTCTCTATGTCTTCAGCAATGGTTACCAATAAAAACCGAAACGTCAAAAATCCAATATAGAATGGTTATTTCTCAAGTATTAGATGAGAATCAATCGCTATTTTTGGTTTAAAGTCGATTTCTCTATGTCTTCAGCAATGGTTACTAATAAAAACCGAAACGTCAAAAATCCAATATAGAATGGTTATTCCTCAAGTATTAGATGAGAATCAATCGCTATTTTTGGTTTAAAGTCGATTTCTCTATGTCTTCAGCAATGGTTACTAATAGAAACCGAAACGTCAAAAATCCAATATAGAATGGTTATTTCTCAAGTATTAGATGAGAATCAATCGCTATTTTTGGTTTAAAGTCGATTTCTCTATGTCTTCAGCAATGGTTACCAATAAAAACCGAAACGTCAAAAATCCAATATAGAATGGTTATTTCTCAAGTATTAGATGAGAATCAATCGCTATTTTTGGTTTAAAGTCGATTTCTCTGTCTTAAGCAAAGGTAACGGATAAGAAAACAACGCAGTTGCTATGGTTACTTATAAAATTTCCTCCCAAATTTTTACCATTTCACAGCGAGAAGCCTAACCATTCTTACTTAAGTTAGGTTAAATGAGCTATATTAAAACGAACAAATGAATAAATTTTAAAGAATTTAAAACAAAAAATTAAAAAAAAGTACTATTTTACTCTAAAGTACTTTAAAATATGATTTTACTAAAAACTTTATTTAACCTTTTTTGTGGTCCCCAAGGTACTTAATTAGGATATTAAATTTCATCAAAATTGGTTAAGTCATTTTCAAGATATTTAGAAAAAACTAAAAAAGTACTGAAATAAAGTACTAATGTTTGTGGACCGATATGTACCAAAAACTAATCAGCGCTTCATTTTGTTAAACTAATGGTAGGTTTTCAATTTCATTTCAATCGGCGCAAAGGTGTGGAAAAAATCGTGGACGAAAAAAACGATACATCCATCCATCCATCCGCACGCACTTCCAAAAAAAATGGCACTTTTGGCCTCTCGACGAGATTCAGGTAATTTTTGGCAAAACCGTCACGTGCTAAAAATTCAATCTCATTGAATACTTCAATTTGTGACCTTAATTGAGTCCATGGGTTCCGTAGTCTTTACCTGAGGACCCTTTGAAGTCGCGCTTGCCGCGAGACCCATTACAATACTTTCTCCCATGCTTCGCATTGGATAAAGTAAAAATAGTTCTAATGAAAGTTGTTAAGTTTTTTTTCTAGATTAAGTAGACGTATAGAAAAGTATAGGGTTCTATTTAGAAAACAGAACTTGACATTTAAATACCCTTGAAAGCTTGTTCTACGTCGACAAACAATAGCGTAGTTTAGTTTCCCCCTCGATATAAACAAACTTTTATTTGAAACTCTTTTTTCCATATAATGCACTGTTTTTGAGTTATAAGACTGTCTCAAGATAAAAAACTCACCCGGTATATATGTGTGTGTGTGTAAGCTCTGGCCTCGGCCGAAAAGATCCTCCTATATGTCGCCCTTTTCGATATTTGAAGACTAATCTGTAAATCTTCGTATTCGATCGAGATTATATAGATATTATAGATAAATTCAATATGAAGACATTCCTTGTTCAGATATTTCCAATATATTGTTAAGAGATGATACATTGACAAAAAATATTCATTCAATGGAAAAGTACTCGTTTAAATAAAAATTAATAGAAAATGATACAAATGTTTTTACTATTCATTTATGTATTATTGTTGCAATTAATAAGATGTTTCTTTTCTTTACGATCGTATTTTTCTTCAAATAGTTTGTGTCTTCCTTTTCATTGTAAAAAGTCCTTCTCACCTTATAACTTATAACTAGGAGACCGGATTTTTTTTAGTAAAAAATGCCAAAATATGCAATTAAAAAATGCTGAAATATGCAAGTAATATACAGAATACGTTGAAATATGCAAATATATGCAGTAAAAGATGGCAAAATAAATTTGTTTATGCACTAAAAAAGTAAAATTGAAGACAAAAAGGCTATATATTTGAAAAAGTGTTATGAAAGGAATAAAATGATAAAGTAAGCTATCGACACAGTGTCAAATATGTACTTTTATTGCGTAGAAAATTACACAAAATTCTCATTACATTTAATATATTAAAAACTCTTTAAACTCAAAGAAATAATAGGTTCCTTGAATAAAATTAAAATAATACATTTAATGTTTCATAAAATGTGAACGAAAAATAGGGGGGTTGGGGGGTGGTTTTATTTCACATACACAATTGTATTATTGCTTTTATTTTTTATATTAACAAGCTTTTCTTATTTATGTAGAAATAATAAACTAATAAAATAATGCAAATATTTGACCGGCTATAATCTGATCTCTACTCTAATTTACAAACACTTCCACACCCACACACACACACACGAAAACTCAATGGCCAATATGGTCTATAGTTCCAGAAGACCATTAAAAATAAAAATAAAAATAAAAATAATAAAGAAATAATTAACAAAGAATCTCAAAAATAATCCGAAAGGTTATTTTAAAACATCTGTATTTGTAAAAATCCTTTAATTATGCAATTTTATGTAATATCCTTCAAATGTGCAGTAAAGAATTTAAACCACAGTATCCTAGATCCATGATTCGGATAGATAATTGATCTCCTGGGTCGTATGTGGCGGCAAACAAAATATGCAATTGCATAGGAATCCGGTCTCTACTTATAACTTAAGTACTTGGGATTCAAATAATACTATTTCATTTTCTGCTACGTCTACAATTCAACAGATGGCAGGACAAGTATTGATTTAATAAAACTCTAAAACATACTCTTAAGTAATCGCAAATTGCACATGGGATAATATGAAAGTGAGAAGTAGTAAAAGTCTCTTAATAAGTTAAAATTAAAATTAATTAATCAATCTAGTAGAAAATCTCTGAACTTAGCCTAACTACTTTGAAAGTGTTCCTCTCGAGAGACTAAACCTTATATCAAAATCATTTCTGTATAAAAGTACTTTTTACTGATAATCTTCTCTTAGTTAGATGAACAAACTTTATGACCTTTTGTCGTTATTTTGTTCTTACATCCTTGAAGTTTGACAATCGCCTATCTTGTCTTTAAATTGAAAGTTACTTTTTGCCGATAGTAGCAGAATTTTTATAAATTGAAGGAGACAATAAAAGAGTGTGTCTTTCTGCTGGAAAAACCTCAATTCCTGTGAATCAATTGAAATAGAGTGAGAAAGAGGACAAAACCCTAGAAACTATATTCTCGTTATAAATAAATTAAAAATTTATTTTTCCAGCAGAAGACACAATCTTTTATTTTCTCCTTCAATATCTTGTCTTTTCTACACATAATATAATCACAACAATTTGCCTCGATCTCAATAGTTGGTGTCAAATCAGGCCCGTCGATGGGGGGGGGGGGGGCAGTTACCCTAGGGCCCTGCAATACCACTGTTATATAAATTCTTGTACTAAAATCTATTTCTTGTTATAAATAAAAATATAAAATAGCAAATTTAGGTAACAAAGCATAGTAAGCTAGGAATTTATTTATTTGTTAAATAATAAAATATTTTACAAAATGAAAAATGTAGTACTTTTATTTGTCCCAGCATTGAGAGGCCCGCTGGTTTGATTTTGCCTCAGTGCCCGTAAAAGCTCTCTACTGGCCTGTGTGAAATATTCTTTAAAGCCAGAATATTCTAGAAATCCCCTCGAGGAATACTAATTGGAAACAATCTATACCAGGGGTTCCCAAACTATAACTAATCAGCGCTTCATTTTGTTAAAATAATGTTAAGTTTTCAATTTCATTTCAATCGGTGCAACGGTGTGGAAAAAATCGTGGGCCAAAAAAACGATAACATCCATCCATCCATACATCCATCCATCCATCCGCACGCACTAAATGAAAAAATCACACTTTTTGGCCTCTCGACGAAACCCCATGCAATTTTCGGCAAAACCGTCACGTGCTAAAATTCAACCTAATTGAATACTACAATTTGTGATTTTAATTTAGTTCATGGGTTCCGTAGTCTTTACATGAGGACCCTTTGAAGTCGCGCTTGCCGCGAGACCGATTACAATACTTTCCCCATGCTTCGCATTGGATAAAGTAAAAAGTATCTTTGAAACAATCGACACGAGCTCTTGCAAATCTTGTTGTCCAAGGACGAATAGAGAAAACATTCTCATTCGGTAATCTTCCAACACGATATTAAATATTAAATAACAATTGTCTATGCAGAATGAAAGAGAAATTACATTGTAATGCCATATGCGTAGAAAACTACGCATGCAGGGTACACAAAGCAAGTTTTTAAATATATTAACTCCAGAGGAAATTTAAAATAATTAAACATTAATTTTTATTCAATATGATAAAAAAATTGAGAAAAGGGCAGTTTTACAATTTATTTTAAACCTTTTCAATTTATTAATAAATACCTACTATTAACATAATTTTAAAATTAAATAATTATTATCATTTCCGTCCATAATTTGTATTAATTTGAGAGTTTATAATAGGGAAATAAGGACAAGTTATTATGTTTGACTATTTTATTTATCAGCCAACGTTTCGTCAACTTTGCCGACTTCTTCAGGGCTTCTACAATTATAAGAACATTATTAATAATAACAAATTTAAATTTAGGGAACGAAGAAAAGTTTATTTTTATTACAGACAAAAGGATCAGCCCGGGCTCGAACCCGGGATCTTATTAATAATATCAATATATTATTAATAATATCAATTTACAAGATTACATTGTAATCTTAGAACAAACATGTATCAAAAATTTTATTTTTACCCACCAAAAAATAAAATAAAATGGACAAACGTCTACGCAAAACAAAAAAAATTTTTTAGAATATCATATAGAACTATAAAAAATAAACTAAATAAAGTTTATAAGAGTTTAAATTGCCTCTAGAATTAAACATTCAATTTTTAAAGAAATCACTAGAGGTTTGCTTTTTACAAATGAAGATTTAAAACTTTGAGTGAAATATTGGGTGCGTGCGAAATTTCGTGCGGAGTTTGAGAGTAAAAGTCACACAGCGATTAGGCAAACAAAAATCTTTATTCAATCAATGATATATTCTCCATCGTTTTCTATAATCATTTTCCAACGTTCTGGCAGCAGACGGATGCCTCGATCATAAAAACTGCGCGGTTTAGATTCGAAAAACGAAGACAGGCCGTTTTTTAAGGCCTCCAAAGAGTCAAAGTTTTTTCCATTTAAATAATTTTGCAATGACCGGAACAAGTGATAGTCAGATGGTGCGATATCAGGAGAATACGGTGGATGCGTTAGGACATCCCATTTCAGGTTCTTCAGCTTGCACAGCGTCTTTTTCGAAACGTGTGGTCTGGCGTTGTCCTTATGAAAGATGACTCCCTTGCGATTTGACAAAATCGGACGTTTCTCTTTAATTTCTCTATTCAAATTGGTTAATTGGCAACTGTACTTGTCCGAATCAATCGTTTCGCCAGCAGGGAGAAGCTCAAAATAGATTATGTCCTTGTAATCCCACCAAACTGAGAGCATCATCTTCATCGGATGTAAACTGGCCTTTGGCATTGCGTCACCATAGCCTCTAAATAGCTTTAGTTTCAAATTTCAAGGCTCTGCGACTTACCGAAGACGAATATGAATGATTAAAATATTTATTTTAAGACACTCTTAATTTACACCCCGTTCCTTTATTCCAATCGGATTAAAATCTATACACGACTAATAACACATGACACTTGATAAGTACACCAGTTTAAAAAAAAATCGTTATTGCCGTTTTTGAGAAAATCAAAAAAAAAAATCGAAAAGTCTTTCATGTAAATGTCCACTTCCGGTGTTCGGATTTCAAGCAAAAGCTTGCTGTACCCCTTCTAGCCTATATCGAGCTTAAGTTTCGAATTTCGTAGAACTGAGATTTATGGTTGATAAACGCAGAGGGATACATTCTTACGTACGTAAATATCAACTTCCGGTAATTCTATTTTAGCCAAAATCTTGTGGTACTTCTTGTAGCTTCTAGATAGCTTAAGTTTCAAATTTCAAGACTCTGTGACTTACCGAAGATGAGATATGAACGATTCAAATATTTATTTTACGACCTGACTAATTTACACCCCCTTTCTTTATTTCAATCGGATTAAAAATTTGACACAACTAATAACTCATGATAATTGATAAGTACACCAAATTTTAGCGAAATCCTTAGAGCCGTTTTCGAGAACCCGATTGGATATATATACAAGAATTATTCATTTAATTATATAAGATAAGAGTACCTGGAGGCACCGAGCGATGCTCGGTAACTTCTTCCTTCAGTTAAAAGCTTTATTTTAATATTATTTTTAATTTAAAATTCAGATAAAAATGTCGATTTTTATTTGAGAGCCGTTTTCAAATTAAAAAAAATACAAAAATATATAATATTCGCCCACTGTACCCCCACCCCACCCACCTCCACCCCGCTCGACCCCACCCCCGAAACCTCGCCCTACCCCCGGATCCCCCACCACTGGACCCCGCCTCCTGCACCTGTTTTGATTCAACCATATGATTCATTTTTATTCATCCAATTGTTAATAAATAAAACCTATCAATATGTGTGTTTTTTCAGAAAATTGAGAACTGCTTATTCGAAATATATTTTTAAATAAATTCTTGATTAATTTTTATTCTATTAAATAAATAAAGTCCTTTATAAAAACAATTATAAAACGTTTATTCATATTTCTAACGTTTAGGGAGAACAAAATATGTTAAAATCCACAATCACAATACTTCTTCAAGGCCTTTTAGAACAATGAAACAAACAACCCATTGTCTGCCTGGGTATAAAAGGAAAAGGAAACCTTTTTTAAAACCCTAAGAATGGGATTTGTCTACCTGAGAATAATTAATTTGATTACGAAAAACCCATCTAAAACAATTTTGTCGAAGATGAGACGGTGACGGATCGAATTGTCACCCCAAAAACCTCCTAACCCGTGAATTTGATCAAAATTGGTAGAGTCGTTTTCAAAATAGAACCAAGATACAAATATATATATATATATATATATAAACATACAATTTTTGCTCGTTTAATAAGAGTAGATAGATAAGATAAGATAAGTTAATATTATAAAAACAATTCATTCAATGTCAGATCACCAAAATAACAGCTTCTTGTCATTTGCTTAAAAATAATGTTTACTCTATAAAAAACTAGTACCTGGAGGCACCGAGCGATTCTCGGTAACTTCTTCCTTCAGTTAAAAGCTTTATTTTAATATTATTTTTAATTTAAAAATTCTAATAAAAAGGTCGATTTTTATTTGAGAGCCGCTTTCAAATTAAAAAAAATACAAAAATATATAATAGTCGCCCAATGTAGCCCCGCTCCCACCTCCACCCCGCTCAACCTCACCCCCGAAACCTCTCCCCCTCTAGAAAAACTCCCTAACTACGCCAATGCTATCAAGCCTTAAAATCTAATCAGTTCTTCGTTTTAACTCACTATTTTTTTATCAAAATCGTTTAAGTTTCTTCTGATAAATTTTGGAAAAACTTAAAAGTACAGAAATAAAGTAACTACTTTAAAAAATAATTTCAAAAATCATTCTAAATTTGATTACGAAAAACCCATCTAAAACAATTTTGTCGAAGATGAGACGGTGACGGATCGAATTGTCACCCCAAAAACCTCCTAACCCGTGAATTTGATCAAAATTGGTAGAGTCGTTTTCAAAATATAACCAAGATACAAATATATAAACAAATAAATAAATATATATATAAATAAATAAATATACAATTTTTGCTCGTTTAATAAGAGTAGATAAAGAAAAAACGAATAGCAATGAATGTGTATAAAATATTATTTTATAATCTATTTTTCCTAAAAATATAGAAATCCAAGAATGTCTATAGATCAACCGTATCTTTGTTTTGCACACGAAATTGCCATAAATAGAAAAAACTCTCTCCTTGCTACCGAGCTGGTTTTAATCGTCTTTAAAGCATTAATACTGTTTATACCCTCTAATAATAGAAATTCATTTTTTAGTGTCCTATGGCGGACCAAAATACTTCGAGTAGATATAGGTATATTTATCGATTTTTCCATAGCATTATTTAAAGATCTTCGCCACTTTTTTCTACGGCAATAAAGTTGAATGTAAAAATTTAAAATGAAAGAATTTTATTTAATTTTTAGAAGCCTCTTCGATTTAAGAGACAGCAGACGCGCGCCTATAGGACGAAATCCGCCACTGTCATAGATTATTTAGTAAGAAAACTGGTTTGTCTTGAAAATTTGCCTCTATTTGACCCTATCCAACCTTTTTAGCTTACACGGGCCGCATTTGATGAAAAAACAAATGCTTCGGGGCGAATATAAAATATACCAATTTTATTGATATTTCTCAATAAATAAAGAATAGTTGTAATGTAGAATAATGTAATCCAGGTGCTATTGATGATATTACATTCCCGAGTGGGTGAATATAACTTCTGACATGTAACAAAATCATGCATAACAGCTCGGATTCAGTAATTATAATAATAATTATATTTTTATTCAAATTAGTTTTTACATTAAGATTTAAATTGCATTTGCTAGTATACATTTTCCTATTTATCAATGATCTTCCTGAAGTTCTCCGCCACTGTAGATACCATCTCTTCGCCGATGATCTTCAGATCTATTCCCACCTAGGACACGTCGACAGTAGGCTTTCTGTTGAAAAAATTAATACCGACATTGAATCGATCTCCATGTGGTCTACCATGAACGGATTGATGCTCAACCCCGCGAAGACACAGGCGATTGTATTATCCTCCCGTGATCAGGGAGTGATTCCTGCGGTGAATGTCTGTGGCACAGACATCCCCTACTCCGAACATGTCAGAGATCTTGGCATAGTCATTAACTCTAGATCAGCGGTTTCCAACCTGGGAGGCGCGGACCATTGCCAGGGGAGGCGCCAACATTTTTTAATGAATTATTTTTTATACCATAATATCTACAAATGAATAAAACTTGATATATTAACGTAACAGTGAAAATTCAGTGCATGAATGTTCATTTTTTTACATTTACATATATTTAATTCCTATTAAAAAAATTATCTGGAGCGGAGAAATTTAAAAATAAAAGGTAAGGGAGGCGCGGAATTTTTTTTTTTTTTGGGGAGGCGTAGTAACAAAAAGGTTGGAAACCGCTGCTCTAGATTGACATGGAGTGACCATGTTAGTCTGATCTGTAAAAGAGTATACGGTTCGTTGTATCCTCTCCGAAAAATGGCCCACGCAACACCTGTCTGGCTGCGCCGTAGACTTGTTCTCGTATTATTATTACCCCACTTCTTGAATGGAGAGGTCGTCTACTACGGCCTCGACAGCGTTTCTCTCCACAGGTTATCGGTGGCACTTAATTCGTGCATAAGATACATCTACGACCTAGGCCATATGGATCATGTTTCTGAGAAAGCAGTAGAGGTATTAGGCTTCAGCCTTCCTAACTATCTAAAGTTTAGGTACCTGAGGTTTGTCCATAGGGTCCTTATATCAGGGTCTCCCTCCTACCTGGCGGAACTACTTATCCCTGGTCCTTCAATAAGATCAAGAGCCCTGGTATGCCCGCGACACCAGACTGCCCTCAGATCGAGGTCATTTGAGATCACAGCCCCACGACTGTGGAACTCAATGCCCTCTGCCCTAAGACAACCATCCTCTGCTGCCCGCTTTCTGCGTGGACTCACTGAAGCCCTATCATGCTAATGCTATAGCCTCTAACTTATATTTTATATTGTGTAATTTATATTTTGTAATATACTTATACTTTGTATTTCTATTTTGTATTTTATATTTTGTATTTTTTTACGTTTTGTTCTGTTTCTTGTATTTTTGTATCTAATTTATATTTCATTTTTCTTTATATTGTTAATCTCTATATTTGTCAGTTTCTTTTTTCTTTTTTTGATTGTACACTATAAGGGTCTACTCTGACCTATGTACATAACATCATTAATAAATAAATAAAATAAACATTTTACAATGCTTCATTAGAATAAGTAGAGAAGGCAATCGTTTATATAAAACATATCTTAAAAAAGAATTTCTTTTAATACACGTATTTAGTTAGAGTTTATAATATAAGAATTAGAATAGATTTAATTGTATGTAGAGAGATGTTCGAATACAGGCTCAGACTTGTAAACAAGCTCCGTCCGACCTGTTTGCTAGAATTGGAATAAATATTTCAATTCCATACTTCTAGGATTTCCCTTTAACTATTAGGTGCTTGTAAACTATTATAGGACTCTGTATTGTAGGGTCCGAATTTCACACCAAATGTACTTGGTGAATTACGTTAATTTGACATTATATTGTACTATTATCTTCACTTAAAAATAGATTAAATAAAAAGTGAGAAAAATTGGAAAGTGTTTAATTTATTTTTATTCGCGATTCAGTTTCTTTTGGCAATAAAATATCTTTTTAACACTTAAAAAAAGATAAGAATCGTAAAAATAATAAGATAAATCTTTCAACTCTTTTAACCGCAAATATTTTGGACACTAAAGAATATATGTATAATGTATACAGTGGCGTAGCTAGGTAACCAAGGGCCCTGGGGCAAATCAAAAAAATGGGGCCCCACTGCTATCTAAACTGGTTAGGTTTTATCAAGTAAAAATATTAAATATACAAATACTTTAAAAATGCTAAGCTACTTTATCATCAGCTCTTTTTAGTGCACTGTAGGGCAGGTAATAAAAATATTAAACAGTATCAACATAAATTACAATTAATACTTGGTGTAGGTATTGGGCAATTGAACGAAATAGAAAAGATTCAAGGGTTTATTTTATAAAGGTCGGACCTACCAAGGCTACCAACTGACTAAATAACAATTATATTTACAATCTTTTCCTAGCTTTAGTATTCGCAAAAGTATCAATGACTTCGATTAAATCCAGGATGCGGTTTTGTTTTCAATTGCTATTAGCGATAAATGTCGGAGTCGAGTTTGGCCCATACTATTTCTTAAATAATTTTTTATTATTTTTAATTTGCTAAATGACCTTTCAGCTGCTGCAGAATCAGAATTGTAAAGAATAATAACATTACTGTAAATACTTCCGTTAGGTCGCATTCTAGCACTGCATATTTGCTCATTATTTCCTTACATAATTGGGGAACAGTCCATGCTTGGGTTAATTGAGGTAAAACTAGGTGGTAAATATTAATAAATTGAAGTGAAAAGCTAGGGCCTATTATATCTGAATATTTTCTTTGGAATTCGTCACACTTTTGTAATAAAGTTGCTTCATCAACATGTAATAAAAATGTTGGTGTTAGAAAATCGAATATTTGACAGACTGCACTCATACCAGTAAAACGTGTATTTAATTGAGCTATTAATGTGTTTAGTACATTATTGAAAATCTCAATTTTAAATATTTCTTCTGTTTGGAAATCGGTGATCAGCAGCTAATTCATCAAAATGTTTTTTAACTTTCCTTTGCCTTTTTTCTTGAAAATGGGTATCTATACCATATTTCCTTGCAGTTTCACTGGCTTTGCACTTGAATAATTCGAAATAATTTCTATAAATTTGCAACTTTGCTTTGGTCTCTGCTAAAGCTTTACTTGCCTCGCCCAAATTGATGTCGCATTTTTGTAAAGTAAAAATGTAGAGGTCTGTGGTTCCTCCAAATCCTCCGCTCTTATGTGTGCCATGCAAACAAACATCATCCACGTTCACATGATCGGCGGTGGAGGTATCTCCAACTGCAATAATTGTCGCAATAATAAAACGTAATGATAAGCTACAAGACGTCATTGGGGAATCCCCGGCAAACATTTTATCGCCGCTAGTGTTACCATATTTACCGGTGGAGACCAAGAACGAACGATCTCCTCGCGCGCGGGCCTGAATTAATGCACCTACTGCAGGTTTTTCACGATATTTCGCGTTATACAATGAGTAGTCGAAATCTATAGATTTGCCATGATTTAATGACGTAACGGACATCGATATGAGTGGAACTAAAATAAAATAAAATTGAACCACTATATTGGTCAGTACTAAAAAGTTTATTGACATTAGCTTACTTACTCCTGATACAACATTAATTTTTTAACCGTTCTCGAAAAAAATCTTGACTCGAATTCACAATAAAACGCACATTGAATAATAATAAAACGCACATATCGCTATCCGTCAAATTGACAACACTGCCAAGCCACAGAAAGAATTTAGGGTATAACTTTCGAATTTCTCTCAACTGAGTTGCCATGATTAAAGTAGGGTTGCAACCTGTCATATTTATTTTGAAAATGGGAGAAATTTTCAAAAGTTCAGTTCGATCGAGATTTTCTGGTAAGGATTCGAGGGCCTCCTGATCTTGAGGGCCCCGGGGGCACTGTCCCGCCTAGCCCCTAGGTAGCTACGCCACTGAATGTATATATATTGTAGGAGCTGATTTTGTGCTTTTTTTTTAATTAGAAATGTAAATTGATTTTCGATGTTTATCGATCCGTGTCTCTTGATAGACTAATTAGCGAAAAATAGAAGCCACGCCCTTTTATAATTATCCAAGCGCAATCTAAGTAAAATTATTAACCAATCATCTTAATTGGCAATTAAATCAGGGGCTATAAAAGAAGCCAAGCCGTAATTAATAAATTCAGTTGATATTCAGCTCTCACTGTGTGAAGTGCTGTTTAAATACTCTCCAAAAGTACGCCTGACGACTTTGGAACGATTGAAGGGACAAAGCTGTCTCAGTACGAAACCCTGTAACCACGAAGAAGTAATAAACAGCGGGCCTTGTGCCGTTTATTTTGGAGAAAGCATTTTTCTTGAATTTGCCGCCACTCACCCCAATGGTAAATATACAATTACAAAAAATTTCGGCCTCCCAAAATGTGTCCCTTCTTAAAATTTTTCCCGGGGCACGTGCCCCTCCCCCCCCCCCCTAGATCCGACCCTTAGTATGAGCCGTTAGCCTAAAATCGGAGTGAATGGAAATCATTTATTCAGCAGCTCAGACGGATGCTAAAAAATTCGATGAACTTCAAGATGAAATTGAAGAGGATAATGAACCTCTAGACCCAAATGAAAAGCTCGACACCATAAAATCTACTCTCGCCTTCCGTGCCATGATGTTCAAAATCGAATTAAATCACATACTTGAGAACAGAATAATCCGATCGAAATGTCGATGTTTTATTGTATTATTTGTTCGTGTTCAATAAATAATTATAATCAATTATGAGCGATTTAAATAAAATTTCTGCTCTTCAGAAAAATACAAAGCTTTAACAGCTACATACCCAATAAATATTAGATATAAAAATACTTAATTGAAAAGTTGTTATTTTACCGAGAGTAGCAGAGTTGTTTATTCATAAAGAGAAAGAAAGAAGTTGTCCTCTGCTTGATGTAAATAAACATATACACACACACACTTATATATATAAAACAATGGCAACCTACCAAGAGTATAATTGCCTTGTAAACCTTTCCAAACTAGCCGTTCGGAACCGGCGTTAAAAAGTAGGTCCCGTATATCTGTGTAAAACAACTAAACACAATCAGCACGGGTATATGTGGGGAGGCGCTGACGCCCGTTTCGAGTATGGCACTTTAAGAATAATATGTAGATATATTATTTATTTGTTTGAGACTATAGTTTCGAAGGCTTGGCCCGTATCATCAGTCTTTTTTAATTATAAATATAATTTTTCATGGGGTCAGTATCCCGTGGATTTTGAAAATATTTGTTTTTACTTAGCAAACAAGCCAGCTAAATAAAAATATTCTTTAAATTATATTTTCATATAATGAGATTTGTATTCTGATCGCGAACATATGTGTACGAAATTTCGAGAAAACCGGCTTGATAAAAGTGAATTAAATACTCGACCCTTGACTTGAATAGGATAATTACAAAAAAGGGGACATTCTAATTGAGTCTTATGATGCATTTACGAGTCTATTTTCTATCTTTAGATTGTTTTCCATTGTAATTTCTCTGCCAGGGACGACAGTGCTTCTCAGGCTTGGTTGAAAAAATATGAATTGACAACCCATTTTGCTAAGACAAACGTTTATATTTTACAAAAAATACTTGAGATATCAAATTCTTTCTTATTTTATCGTTGATAAGGAGAGGCATGCAGAGAATTCGTGGAATTGAAATTGAGTTAGTACAAAAATCACTTAAAAACGCCACTCACATTGTCATTTTAAATTGCAAAAAAAGTTAAAAAAATTAAACCAAAATTCTACTTAATTAGACCTTTACAAGAATACCTTAAAATCTATGATAAAAAAAAGTATTTTCATCCTAGGGGTCATTCATAAAATACGTTCGCAAACAGAGGGGAGGAGGAGTATCGCTTAGAGTGACATGATATGTGACAAGGGTGAGTCTAAGGAAACGAAATTTTCTTCATAACTTATTTGTTTTTTAAATTTTATTATAGGCGGGCTAGCTTTTTTGACGTTATATTTGTTAGGAGGGTTCCAGAAAATGTGAGGCAGCGTGACCAAGGGGTTCAAAAGGCGAAATTTTTGTGTGACGTATTTTATAGATGGCCCCCTCCATAAAATTCGTCCCTTCTCAAAAATAATCATTGGATTAAAATTTTAAAAAGATTTTGGATTTTCGAGATAATGAATAAATATAGCTTTCCAATTTTAACTCTATTTAGTTTTCGAGGTTCAAAGCTACTAATCAGTGGCGTAGCCAGAAAATTTACAAGGAGTAAAATAATCCAGAAAGCAAAATATTTAGTGGGAATTTTTTTTCTTAAAACAAATAGGTACTTAAGGAAATTAAAAAAAGAACATAATTCTTGATTAAACATATGAAATATATTTAATTATGGTTAGTTTGCCATAGAAACGGTTTATCGTTAGCGTTACTCATTCCATGAGCCCTGCCCCTAGATAGGGTTCTGACCACAAACCCCCACCCCCCACCCCGTGGCTACGTCCCTGGCTACAATGCCTGTGACAGCAAAAACACAGCATTGTGACACACATGAGTTTCGCATGGTCGTTGCAATGTGTAACTCTAAAAATGAAATAAAATAAAAAACAGAAAGTGGTTGTTGAATGGAGAGAGAATATTTTGGAATAATCTGCTCCGAGGCCATTGGTCACCATCTGGTTGCTGGCCATGCCGAGACAGGACAAGAAAAGATCGCACAAAAGAAAATAAATTAACATGGAATCTGCAGGATGTTGGAATAGTTGGAAAGGACCATCCAAGGATAGATGGCCACTGGATGGCGGCATGCCAGTCAACAACGTCTTGATTTATTCTCTCAGCTAAAAAAAATACGTTTTCCTCTCGTCAAGATCGCCCGCCACCTATGAGATGTACATCAAGTCCTGAAATGACAAAAAAACCCAACTAGCTCACTTTATACTCGCTTTAAGGGGGAACTAAGTCCAATGACCACATAAATCTTTTACTTGACCGATAACAAATCCCATCTTTTATTTAGCTCTAATTTTATGCTCTATAATCTATTTATTTTCATTGCTTCTCTAACTGAAACTCTACTGCCCATAATGACAAGCAGAATTTACTAACAGACTCTTGTTTCTGAATCTGTTATTCTGTTTTTTGTTTTGAGAAAAGTAATTCTAATTATGTATTGTACTGTTTTGATTTTTTAATGATATTAATGCAAAAATGCAAAGACACCAAGAAGTAGAGCACCTCTAAATCATAAGGAGAAATCAATGATGTTGTTCTCTGCTTGATCCAAATAAACATATACCTACATACAGGGCTGGATTTAGACTTGATATGGCCCTAAACTATATTAGATATAGGGCCCTTTAAATTTAAGTCCAGGTATTTATCTGTCAGTGCCACTCGAACTACAAAAGGTCAGCGCATTCTCGAGTGTAGCGGAGCAATACAAGGGAATCCCCGTGTTTATAGTAAAAGAAATTATATACTTTACATGTTCCATTTCTATTATAAAATAATAATGAAATAATTTTAAAAATTACCGAAATTGCCGGCATTTGCTGTCGAAATTTATCAGTAATTTTGGTAGTCATACTGACCGGTAAAACCGGTTAACCGGTTATTGGTAATGCAAACCTCTAGGCACAATAGCTGCTTTTGTTCTTCGGAAAGGACTGCGCTCTAAAAATTGGGTGAAGAGTATGGGACGTTCCTGAGGTGCGGCATTGGGACAAATAATGTCTGCAGTATATTTAAGTATATATGACGATTGCTCATTCGGACAATTTTTTTGGGACCTCAGAAAGTGGGTCTAAGCTATAGCTTCTGTAGCTTATACGTGTCTCGCACTACCAGATATACAATATACGATATATGGTAAAATATATGTTCCAACCTTAGAAGTAGTTTACCCTTGTGAAAATTAGATAAAGTCTTCAACAACCTCCTTGATTTGATTAGTTTTATTGCTATTATGGTATATCTCAATTACCTATCATGTTTTGAAACAATTATTACCTAATTGTTTTATTGTATTGACCAAATCTCACAACGTTTATTAAATATCCAAAAGTTTAGGGAGAAATTGACCCATTTTTCACTGAAAATTTGGAAAGATATGTAGTTGCTTTAAAGAGGAATAATAAAACAACTATTTTTTCAAATTTCTATTGATAAAGGCAGAATTTCTCTCTAAACGTTGGATATTTAATAAACGTTTTTGAGATTTTATTGATAACATAACTGTATTTTTTAAATATAATAAAAAACACAATTATTTCAATATATAAATCAGAGGTGCCCCCCCCCCCCCCCCCTATTTTATTCACTCCTAAAGAATTAGAAGAGGTTTTTATTACCTTTTGTTAAAGTTAAAAATTGACCGTTTTTATTATTAGAATATACTGATAATTTTCAACCACACCTTTCATTGATTTCCTCTTAAAAATCGACAACTCTGCTCAATGGCGTAGCTAGAAAGTTTTTATGGGGAGGGGGGGGGGTTAATCCTCTAAGCAAAATATTTTAGTGGGAATTTTTTTTATTAAAACAACTAGGCAGAACTTCCAAGAAAATGAAAAAAAAACATAATTCTTGATTAAACATATGAAATAGATTTAATTACGCTGTTTATTAAGAAACGTATTTATCGTCAAGCGTTGCTACTTCATTCCCATGAGCCTTCGACCCCTCCCGTTGCTACAATCTCTTGACTTAAGCAATTCTGGAGGAAAATCTTTCAAAATAGAGGATATAGCTATAGCTGTATTTATTCTATTATTTTATTTTGTTGATGATATAGTACAAATTCATTAAGAATAACTTTTCTTGTAATTATCTTAGGAAAAAGAGAGATAGATAATAGGGAGGAAGAGTGAAAAGATGGATAAAGAGCGAAAAGAGTAACTTTAAAAAAAGACAAATAGAAAGAGAAAAAATGAATTGGCTTTAAATTTCCGTTACTTTGCTCAACTTCCTGGACTTGAAAAGCTTTTTCTTTTTTTAGCTTTTATTTTCTCTTTTCACTATCGCATGGATATCAAATAAACATTTTAATTGAATATTGGTTTTATATAATATATTTTCCATCAAATATTGTATGGCTATTGCTGATAGAGATATTAATATTTTTCAAGTAAATGCTGCGCCCGAGGACGAAACTGTTTGTTCTTCGAAAATTCGATTATATTTAGAGTCGATGTTGGAAGCGCAAAACGGTTTGCCTTCATTTCGCCATTTGTTTATGAATAGATGTGGAACGAAGGAATGAAAGCGTCGTAAGGAAAATGCAGGCTCTTCTGATGGAAATGCGACAAATTTTAAATCCATAAGACGCTGAATAGGAAATTAGTGGCTGGTTGAGTCCTTCTGCAAAAGATTCCGAGACCCGAAACCCTCTTGTCCGGAAATATAAAGCCGGTTTGCTTACATACTTAAAAATAAGCATACAATTATCGTTAATGTAATTAAAAGGAAATAACATTAATATGCGCCATTGTGTATACTGCTTTTTACGAATATTTCATAAAAGAAACGAGAACGGGCTGGCTTACACTTTCCTCTTTCTTCAGTGGAAAAGGAAAGACAATACCATTTGCTCAGGTAGTAAACTTAAGAGAATAAAATATTTTCCCTCTACAATTATTTTATTAAAAAAAGTACATACAATTACATTTTTTGTATAATTCCATATTTATTCATGCATCTCATTAAATTTATAGTGAGGATAAACAATTCCCATTTGGATTAGTGCAATAATAATGAGCGCCCACTTAATTTAATTATTATTATTTTTTCGGAATTTTACATACATATAATTCAAGAGATTTCTATTGACGAACCTAAACGTATTGGAGTCGGAAAGATGGAAATAAAAAACTATATTATTTTGTGTCTATTTCATATACAAATCAATCATTAATAAAAAGGAATCACGATAATATACTTTTTTATTTCCATATTCCTGAATCTAATTCATGAGGATTTTTACTTTATCCAATGCGAAGCATGGGAGAAAGTATTGGAATCGCTCTCGCGGCAAGCGCGACTTCAAAGGGTCCTCAGGTAAAGACTACGGAACCCATGGACTCAATTAAGGTCACAAATTGAAGTATTCAATGAGATTGAATTTTAGCACGTGACGGTTTTGCCAAAAATTACCTGGGATCTCGCCGAGAGGCCAAAAAGTGCCATTTTTTTTGGAAGTGCGTGGGGATGGATGGATGTATGTATGTGTGTTATCGTTTTTTTCGTCCACGAATTTTTCCACACCGTTGCACCGAATGAATTGAAATTGAAAACCTACCAGTATTTTAACAAAATGAAGCGCTGATTAGTTTTTGGTACATATCGGTCCACAAACATTAGTACTTTATTTCAGTACTTTTTTAGTTTTTTCTAAATATCTTGAAAATGACTTAACCAATTTTGATGAAATTTAATATCCTAATTAAGTACCTTGGGACCCACAAAAAAGGTTAAATAAAGTTTATAGTAAAATTATATTTTAAAGTACTTTACTCTAGAACATATTAATATTTCAAATGAATTTGGATAAAGTTTAGCAACGATCCGTTGCAGTTTATTTTTTAATTAAGAGAGTTTTGTCCAGAGCTGTTGGATTTGCTAGAATAAATAAATACTTAGTGTGTCCTTTATTTAGAACAGTGTTTTCTAACCTTTTGTAGAGTGAGGAACCCTAGAGCACTTTTATTTATTTCTGAGGAACCCCCATAGCACTAAAATATGAGAAATATAATTTTTCGTCAAAATATCAACATCATGCTACTTTTATAGCTTCCAAATATAACATAGCGCCGCCGATGTCAATGTTACCTGCATTTTAAAAATTTGCTAAATTTTGAGGAAATTGGAGTATAAAAAACGTGAATTTTAAATTACAAAATAACTAACATTTTTATTTTCATGAATAATATTATTATTACATTTTTTGATAATGTCATTGGGATACCCGCCCCTTTCGGATCGGACAGGTTTTTTTTACATATTCAATGTATACTCATAAATATTATAATATTCTCATCTTTTGAAAAGCAATATTATTTCAAACGTCATTAATAACAAAATAAAATTAAAACAATTTAAATGATGTTTTCATTTTTGTTACTAATAATGTAACGTAATCGTTGTATTATAAGAATGTTAGGGAAATTTAGAGCAACAAAAATGGTATCACTGAGACAATAATAGTGTTTATTGGATAAAAATACTTGTAGGTTTCACATTAAGATATAAAAAATAAAACGAATTTATTTTTGGAGAATCTTTAATCTCGATTATTATATATTTCCAAGTTCAGTTACTTTTCTGTTTCTCCTGAAGATGGGTTAGTCACCTGAAATATATATATCGAGATTAAATATTCTACAAAAATAAATTTTTATATCTTAATGTAAAACCTACCAAGTATTTTGTATCCAATAATTATAAAAATCTTTCACCAAGTATCAACACCAAATTCCTTAAAAACTAATAATAGTGATGTTCACCCCATCCTTAAGGAGGTTCCTGACTGTTTATCGTTTTTATAAGAAAATTCTCAAATTTTTACCATCGAATCATTGATGCATTAAAAATATTTAGTACCGAAATTTGAAGTTGATCGTCTGTCTCATTACCGAGAAATAAATTATTAAAAATTGTCCTATTAACATGGAAGTAAATGGACCGAGCTTTTAAAAGGGCTATAACTTCTATACAAATTATACCATTTTCAACAAATTTATACAGATCAATAATTCAACTTTTATGAATCGAATGATACATTTTTCAATAGATTTGACAGTCTAGTTAATTAGTTATTTATAAATTTAAAAATAAAAAGATATTTGCACCCAACATAATAATATGACAAAATCACTAGTAACTCTATTTGTTGAAATCGTTTTTGTGTTAAATAAATGTTTTTATAATGATAAAAAATTATCTCAATATTCTTCTTATTAATATTATCAAAACAAAGATTTTTATTCGAAATTAACCTCATTATTAATAATTTTTTTATTAAAAAATTTAGTAGGCATACGTTGTCACTCTGCAGAAATACAAAATATTTTTTTGAAGATCAAACTCAGATATTGAAGGAGAGAGTTTCATAAATTAATTCCTGTGAATACATTGTAATAGATCTGATGAAGAGGGCAAAGCCCTTGAAACTATAGTCTCGTTATAAATAAATAAAATTTATAATTCCAGCAGAAGACACACTCTTTATTGTCTCCTTCAATATATAAAAATTCTGCTACTACTCTCGGCAAAACCAGATAGATAAGCTGTCCTGAACCTCCTTAAACAAGAGGTAGGGGCAAGGGGCGTACCCAGCTATTTGCTAAGTAGGGGGTTCAGATCAAATACCCAGGGAACTGTGGATTACAATTAAATTATCTTTTAGAAAAACTAAATGAACTATAAGAAAAAAATGAATAATATCCATTTTTATACACTAGTTAATTTTGAAATAGAATTTATACATTTTTTATTTGAAACTATATTTGTTATCGATATTCAAAAATTAAAAATTTCATCAAATAAAGGTCGAATAGGGGTCAATAGAAAAATATAAATCATTTAAAATTAAATATTTAATTAGCCCCAAAGTTTCCATATAAATCACGATAATTTCTACTACTCATTCGTATATCTTTTTTTTTTAATGCAATCGAATGCTTTGAGCAACAGGGATCTTTAATGATTAAATAAATTAGGGGAATTTAAAAAAATATAAACTTACATAGGCGTCTTTTTTTGTTTGTTCTATTATAATTACATAAAAAGTAAAATAGAGGGGTTTGATAAAATTTCAAGAAACTCTTCAGAGAAGGTTTGCGACCACTGTATTTAAAGTAGCCTCATATTAAATTTCAAGCTGCATTTGCGGGGAAATAATGATACCAGGCTTGTGTAATTTTTGAGTTTTTAGGTTTTCTATTTTTTCTATATTACAGGAACGTATTAATAAATTTCATAGAGATTTTAATTCTGGGCATCTTTTTTCTATTTACATGTTATTTTAAAATTAATAAGGAAAAACATATTGCCAATTGATTTGTTACATTGAATTTTCTTATAATAAATACATAGTAATAATAATGAATTTAATACTTTGGCCATCCCGACAGGCAGCCAATTTTTGTTGACTTCTATCGATGAACTAAACTCTAGAACTCAAATACTTTACGGTAGAGCCTACATTTTACGCAGCTCTTAAGAAGAGATGACGAATTGATTGCCTATATTCAGGCGTACTAGGATAGAATTTTTCTTTAGGAAATATCTAATTGTTTTCAAATATTGCTTATGATAACCTATACAAATTTAAGTATAGGTATAATATATCTATATGGCTATGTATGAGACGTTCAGAGGCCAATTCAATTAAGTCTATAAACAAAAAAAATTTATAATTTTTAAGTACCAAATTCATTAGAAAACATTTTCAGAAGAAATAAAAAGAAAGCTTTACTGATGAAAACCAGAGCCAGGAGTTTTGTACAAAAATAATAAACCTAATTTGTTAAGTTTTGGCAATTGGATGGCGATCATCTTGCTATTATGCCAGTGTGTCCAGAATTTTATATTTTAAAGATGGAATTTTATTGAGGTTTTTTGGACAGGGTTGTTTACCTGGTGGATGGTAATATAGGATTTTAGCATGAAAATTTTTTTTCAAACTTTGATGTATATATAGATATATTTGTTGAACAATAGTACCAATTGTTTCTGGCTCATGATAGGCCTTCCTCAGCAACCTGCGTACAAGAAATGAAGTTAGTCCTACACGTTGACAATTTACAGTGGCTTTTCATTATAATACAATCTTTGATATTTATACTTTAACTAATTTGTTAGTTAAGAATTTACAAAAATGTATAAATACCTCATAAATAGTCTCATTCGAAACATAAGCTTGATATAGGCTAGCAGGAATACATCAAGCTTTTGGTGGAAATCGGAAGACCGGAAGTGGACATTTACATGAAAGATTTTTCGTTTTTTTTTTGATTTTCTCAAAAACGAAATAAATGAAGGGGGTGTAAATTAGTAGTGTCGCGATGACTTCAAATAAATGAAAATGTGAAAGTTGTGTGGTGACCACACCAAATGTTTTTATTTTTTATCAAAACTATGAGATAAATCATTTCAATTTTTTTAAGTTACACCGAATATATTATTCTAACAAATATTAATTTTTCATTAAGATGGTGAAAGTCCTTCAATAAAAAAAATTAAATAATGATCATTTTTCCACCCTTTCCCATGCTACCCATACAAAAATTTTAATTTTTAATTGCAATTATTTCATGTTTGGTGTGGTAAATCGTCTTCAAATTTTAACAGTGTGTTTATTACGTTTTTAATGACTTATATTCCAAGTTTCGAAGAATTCTTGAACTTTTGCATTTGTGAAAGAACTACCTTAAGATAAAAATGTTTTAAAATTTCTTCACATTGTTATAGTATTTGCTTAATCATACGCAGATTAGTAGGGAAAATAATTTTTATTTTATTTTTGAATATTGAGAGGTATCGCAGTGGAACAAAATGAATTGGTTGAAATAATACATTAATTAGGCGATATTTCGTTTTCGCTTATTGAAATGAATTGGCCGTCTGTTTTGTGAACAGTCAAAGGGGTTGGAATTTTCAAATAACTCATCGCACCTGAGTGGAAGCCGTAAGAGGCAACAGTAGCGTTATTACCCTTTTCCAAGTAAACAGAAACAGCCACCCCTTGAATTGCTTGTGCGAGGGCGAGGAGCCAACCAATATCAATTTCAATAGAGAAGGGGATTTTCCGCCTAGGGTTCCACAGCTGGAGGTGGTTAGAAATCGGAACACACCCACATCAAATTAGATATCCATTTAACCAAAGTCCAATTCATCCATTGCTGCCAGCTGCGGGTCATTAAAAATCACAAATCGACTGCTTTTAGAAAATCACTTGATTTTTAGGGAAACATTGACTAGCGTATTATAATATTAATCAAAAGAAAAGCTTCCGCTGAATCCACCTAGATTAATCATTTTCAGAGTTCTGTACGAAAGTAAAAGGGAATGTAGCTATAATATTTGTCTGTTTGCCTCTCCGTCTATTAAAGCATTGCTTCTCGTTAGCTAAATAAAATACAAACTTAAAATTTACAAGTTATTCATTTTTCCCAAAATCAAAAATTGTATTAAACTTTTAATCAAAGAAGAAATGAACGAATTTTTCGTAGAGCCGACAATAAAAATATTTTGTTATCATAGACTATGAGATATCTCTGTAAAGATCTCGTCAAGTAAAATTAGGCTGAATTTTTTTAAAAACTTAGTTAAATTCACTTTAAAATGAAGGTCTAGGCGGGAGTCAAATTTGCAATTTTTACAACATATTTGTACCAGTACAATTTCAATCAAGTACTTGAATTAAAATTTTTTTAAAAATTCTTAAAATAACTTCATTCTCTTATTATGAGCGAAAAAATAATAATAAATTTATTATGTTAACTATTTTGGAAAATATATTTTTATACTGTTTGCCCATCTACAAGGCGGGATGAAGTAAGTATTGAATTCACGGAGCGACGAGTCATTCAGCTAGTAATCTATATACGTATTTTTGCTATGGAACCTTTAGTAAGAGACTCCGACTCGCAATTAGCTGACTTAATAATGATATTTCAGAATGCATAACGTTTCGAAACACTGGGGGGGGGGGGGCAATCAAGGCCGTATCCAGCAGAGGGGTTAGGGTGTTAGAACCCCCTCCCTCCTTACCCCGAAATATAGAGGTAAACATCAAAATTTTACAGGATATACGAGTATATAAACGTTCAATAGAAATTTAATTAAAAAAGGGCTATCTAGTCATTAAGAAATCATGTCTCCTACTCCTAGAGTAGGTATAGATATCAATATTTCTCTAACCCCTTGGTAACCACTCCAATATTAACTACCCCCCACCTCCCCCGAAATTTTTTTCTGGATACGGCCTTGGGGCCCATAATGGATGTGATGAAACAGAGGGCGAATGCATTTTTGGAGATATTTTTGTCAGTAAATACCTATTTGTTATTTTTTTTCATGTAGGAGGAGGCCATATTACCCACAGAATTCATTAGCTATTAATTTCGAAATACTTTTCAAAATATAAAATATAATATTTCTTGTAACCTATGGATTTCATTTATATCTCTATAATTTAGAATCTTCTAGCAAATTAATTTTATGAAATTTTGACTTATATTTATTGCCAAAATATGTTAATTTATCTAAAAACAATTTATAAGCCATATTACCACCTACTTTTCTATAGCAATAAAATTTTATAAATATATGAGAGGATGCTAAAAGCTATAGTAAGGCTACATAGGGTGCTTAAACGTCTCAGTATATTTTTTTATGATTTCATTATTGGTAGTTTAACTCAAAAAAAAGGTGGTTAATTCAATGAATGGGATTTATATTTAATCAATATTCAATTATAATTGGAAATAAAAATTAAATAAAAAAGTATCTGATCCAAATGAATGCAATTGAAATGCTCTAGCTATTGACGTTTGATTGTTTTATTTTCATTCGATCAACCCCCTCGAGTGGTCTGCACGATGAACTCGGAATGGGATCGCGGGGAAGACGCGTTTTTGGAAATGAGCCGAAGATTTTATAGAGTCCATCCCTTCCATTATTGGATTTATCTGGTTAAATTACCTTTGAAAATAATTTCAATAGAAATAAAATAATTGAAATCGAAGCACGCGTTTATCGGATTCCTAGAAAGTCCATCCAAAAGCGATTATCAAACCATCCGGGAACCCATTCAACGGCAGAGATCTCATCATCACGGAATTTGAAAAATGCTCCTGAGGACACTCTTTTTTCTCCCCTTCATATTAGTCCTCCGAGAGAAGAATTCAAAGACAAAATTGAACAGGTATCGAAATCCAAGGTCAAAAGATCGCTATGTTAAGATTTGCCGATGACATTGCCGCTTCTAGGTAAGCAATAAAAAAGAATTAGAGGACGCTCTGAATGGAATTAACCAAATCCTAATAGAAGAAATCAAAATGAAAATAAACAAGAATAAAACCAAGGTCCTAGTATGTACCCCCCCCCCGGGACCCCCACCACTTCAACATACCTCCTGCACCCCCACCTACACCCGATCGCCGCCGAAACCCACCCCCCACACTGCACCCTACCTTCTGAACCTCCACATCTACCCCCACCGTCACCTCCACCCCCCGCCCAGGGGGGGGCGATGGGGGCAACCCCCCCCCTCAAAGCATTGTAGATCAACATTTTTTATATGTTTATTTATTTATTTTTTTTATATAACATTAAATTTTAAAATTGAAGAAAATAAAGTTCTATGTGGGGGGGGGGGGGGCGTTCTTGACCCCCCCCCGTCCCGCTTGGAGAATTCGACCGCGACACACTTCCGAGATCAAAAGTAGATCTTATATACCGGCGACCGCCCCCCCCCCCAAATCAGAGGTCTGGATCCGCGCCTGATGTTGACTTTATTTCAAAAATAATGATCGATTCTCGTTTAACAGTCGAGGAATAACCATTCTACATTCGATTTTTGACGTTTCGGTTTTTATTGGTAGCCATTGGTGAAGACATGGAGGAATCGACTTAAAATCAAAAATAGCAATCGATTCTTATCTAATACTTGAGGAATAATAATTTTACATTAGATTTTTGACCCTTCGATTATTATTGGTAACCAATGCTGAAGACATTGAGGAATCGACTTAAAATCAAAAATAGCAATCGATTCTTATCTAATACTAGAGGAATAACAATTCTACATTAGATTTTTGACCCTTCGATTATTATTAGTAACCATTGCTGAAGACATGTAGGAATCGACTTAAAATCAAAAATAGCAATCGATTCTTATCTAATACTTGAGGAATAACAATTCTACATTAGATTTTCGACCCTTCGATTATTATTAGTAACCATTGCTGAAGACATGGAGGAATCGACTTAAAAATCAAAAATAGCAATCGATTCTTTTACTATTATAGGGCAACCGGACTGGTTTGAGACCTCCCCAGAATAGTTGGAGCGTGTAAGAACTTTTTGGTCGAGTCACCAATTTATGGCGGTGCTGGACTGATTATGAGTCAGCTAACCGTTACCATAAGTATTTGTCAAAAAATGTCTTTTCAACTAACAGCGGGTTTCAACGGATATTCTCCAGGCTGAAAGTCTAATTAACAAGATTCAACTGGACGAAGGGTTTAGATCTTTTAATAAACACTAGAATTCTATGTAGATTTTTTGTATTTTTTTGAAGTTTTAAATGTCAGTTTATTCAGCAAATTTATATACAAATGATTTTTTTTTTTATTAGGTCCCCTAACATTTTAGGACCTTCTGTTAATATATTTGATCTAACCTACATTGCCGGCCTGGCATTCGGGGTTATTTTTTTATAATTACATTTTTTTTTCTTTACAAATTTTTAACAGTTTCGTTTTTTCAAAGATTGAATAAAAATAAGGTTTACATTGGTTTTTGCAAGGAAAAGCTGAGAAACCTTGCTATTCTATGAGAGGAAAGAAGAGAAAAGAAAGAGGTAGGTATTGTACACAAGAGAAAGTAACAAAAGGAGGGATAGTAAGAGTGGGGGGGGGGGTGAAGAGGTTTTATAAAATTTGCATTTTATTTACATATTCTTTTTTTTTTTTTTTTAACTTTAGATATAATAATAATAATAATAAAATTAACAGTGTCCAGTCACTGGTCCAGCCACCAGCATTCTTCAAGGCGTGCCTCTCCCTTCCACTTTTTTCTGAAAAAGGCTTTATTGTATCGCCAGTTGGAATTTAGCTGTCTAATATCTAGGAGCGGATCAATTAACAATTTTTTATTGTTCCTATTTCTACTTAAATGGTATAGGATAGGAATTTTATTATTGTCCTGTATATACCCACGCGCGTCCAGAAAGGGAAACGCTTCAGGTGGTATAAAACCGGTTTGAAGGGTTTTCTCAAGGTATAGTTCGTTCGGGTATACCGATCCAAAGATTAAACTGTTCTCTGTTACTTTAACTACCTGAATGTAGAATTTACGAATTAAATTTAGAATGAAGCAATCAATTCTGCTTATTTGGGCCGAATCATATAATTTTGAATTTGAAATATATTTCAGGTAGTTTGATTCTGGGCTTCTGTACAAGCCTGTGCACGCCCTTAGGCATTTTCTTTCGAAAATTCTAAGGGTTTCCATCGCGGATGCGCTTTGATTGAACCAAACGCTACATCCGTATGTGATGACAGGTCTTATAAACGTACAGTAGCTCATTATTTTCAATTTTGGATCGATATTCGCGTTAAAGAATAATTCCTTGAGCGCCATAAACGCCTTATTGGCTTTCATCAATTTGTGATCTAAGTGTTTATTAAACAACAGGCGGTCGTCTAAAGTGATGCCTAAATATTTAACTTCTCTTTTGTGAGGAATATCTATACCGTTAACTCTGATTTGGAATTGTTTCCATTTACCAGAGATGAGGTATTTGTTTTTATTTGTTATTGGAGGTCTGAATAGGATAGTCTCACATTTATCCAGGTTTATCTTTAATTTCCACCTGTTATAATAAGCGTGAGCCAGTCCTACCAGCCGCTCCAATTTGGATTCAATTTCTTCAATTTTGGAACCTGTTGTGTAAACAATTAGATCATCGACATAAGCCAACGCACCTGAGCCGTTTCCTTTATTTAGCTTGTTGGCATTTACAAGATCGCTTGTAAATAAATTAAATAAAATGGGGGAGGTGACCGTGCCTTGCTGAATGCCCTGGGTGACCTTGAATACAATGGACGATTCAGCTCCCTTGTCAGCGATGACAAAGGTTCTTTCATCAATCATATTAAAGATCATTTTAACCAGGTCCTTATCCAGCTGGTGTACTTTTAACAGCTTAGCAATCAGGCCTTCCCGCCACGTGCAGTCAAACGCCTTTTCTATGTCCACGAGGCAGGCCCCAACGCATTTGTTATCATTCAACGCCCAGCATATTTCAGATGTTAGTCTACTAACTGCGTGGATGCAAGAATGCTTGTATCTGAATCCGAATTGGCTCTCAGGTATGAGGTTACGTTCTTGTGAGGCCGAAATGATTCTTTTATTAATGATAATCTCTAGTACCTTTCCGATATTAGGAAGAAGGCTAATTGGTCGTAGGCTAGTCAAAAGTGAGGGGTCTTTGTCCTTTTTGGGGATGGCTATAATCTTCGCTTTTTTCCATTTTGATGGAAAATAGTGGTTATTTAATGAATTATTAAATATAATAGTATAATAGGCTATAATTTTTTTGGGGAGGTGTTTTAAAATAATATTTGGAATTCCATCGATACCTGTGGTTTTTTTGTTGTTCAGTTTCCGAAATATGAGTTTTGTTTCTTTATAATTTGTGAACGGGTATTCATTGTTCCAAAAGGTTGGGTCTAGTGAATTATTATCTATAGAAAAGTTTTGAATAGATCTGTTAGACAGTGTGTCTCTATAGATCTCATTCTTAAGATTATTATAAATATCTTCAATTGTTCTATTTCTTGTCTCTAATCCCAAGTCTTTGTTTTGTGTGTGAATGAGTTCGAAATGTGAACCTATTATGTTTAGTTTATCGTCTTTGTCTGTGATCAGGAATTTACCTGATTCGTCTTTTGTTATGTTGTCTGGGTTTAGGTTAACATTTCTTATGATTTCAATGTTATTGCTCGGAATTTTAATAATATCTGGGATTGCCGAAGATTCAGTTTTTCTAAAGATTTTATTAATTTGAGGAAAAGTTTCTGAAGAAACATTTAAAGGAATGTTTCTTATTTTTTCTTCCCAGTAATTATTTTCCGAGCATTGAAATTCATAGTATATTTTTCTTTTCACCTCAGCTAATAATAGTTTTAGATTGAAAAAGTCGTTTGAGTGTCTGTCTAGATTTTGTCTGTAATATCGATTGATTTCGGTAATCAAGAAGCTTTTTGTTTTTTGTAGATGTTTGATTTTTCTATTCAGAAATTTATCAACCGAGTTTGAGTTTTTATACCGTGGAGTGGATTTTTCAATGGCTTTTTGGATTCCTTTCTCAAGGTTTTCAATAGCATTGTTTATTTCATTATTGTTTAAATTTTGGTTAGCCGAAATGTTTAAATTACAATTTGCATTTATATTTGTTTTAAACTTTTGAAAATTTGTTTTATTGAAGTTGAATTTGTTAGTTTCTTGATTTTCCTCGAAATCGATAGATGATGAGTCGTTTATTTTAATGTCGGTGATTAGTCCCCTATGGTCGCTGTCGAAATTTATAACTGGTACTTGAGTGTCGTTGATTTTATTTGTTACCGTTAGTCTATGGTCAGCAATGATTAAGTCTAGGTAAGACAAAGACTGGGGAAAAGATGGAATTTCCGAGTGGTATAAATTAAAGTTGTATTTAAACTCGTTTTCATAGACCCATTTGTTTAATTTTGTCCCTCTATAGTTATCGATGGAATTGCTCCAATTTCTGTGTTTGGCGTTGAGGTCGCCGGCTATGTAATAGAGATTATCATTATTCCCTAATTTTAAAATGTCGAAAAGTTTGTTGATTTCTTTAATGAATGCCCATTCATTTTTCTGTGTGCTGTATATTGATATTAAGAATAAATTTTTGCTATTTTTTAAATTGATTTTAATAATGGTATATTCTAAACATTTGTTGAGCATTAATTTTGAATTTTGGATGTGTTTGAATTTAATGTTTCTTTTAATTAATATTGCAGTGCCCCCGCCCCTGGCTCCTGAGGGCCTATCGGTTCGAATACAATCATATCTCGCAAATTCCATTTTGTGACTACTATTTAATTTAGTTTCAGTTAATAAAATAACATCTGGAACATACCTTTTTGAAACCTCTAGGACATTTGCCTGTTTATCTCTTGAAGCAAGTGAATTAATATTAATTGAAATAATCTTAAATCCTATCGCGATTCTCGGTCATACTGGCGAGCATTCTTAAAAAGTGATCATTTTGCTGTTTGATGGCTTCATATATTTTTTCTATGTTAGCCTCCAGGAGGTTGAGTCTTTCCTCGTGTTTGTTTGGTGGGTTCTCCTTTGGTGGGGGTTCGGCAGTTACCGCTGTTTTTTGTACTCCCGCCTGGGACCTGGTTTGCCACACCGATGACTGCACACTATTAATTTTATGTTTTCTTCTGTCTTCGTTTTCCGCTTTCTTGTTTAAGATATTCTTTTTTATTTCCGTAGCCTTCGGGCATCCATGGAATGATGCTGGGTGTCCTTTCTTCCTGCAGGATATGCAGCTCAGCTGTTCTTTCGGGGCTTCTTTTTGTATTGGGCATTCGCCTCGAAGGTGTTCACTGCCGATACATTTCACGCATCGGTACTTCATATTACAATTAGAGCTCACGTGACCAAATCTTTGGCAATTTCGGCACTGTGTGAGGTCTTTTTTATTTATTTTTTCCCAATTTATTTTTTGAAAGAAGACCGTTGTTATTTTTAGCAGTTCTTGCACTCTGCTTTCTGGGCTTAACTGTACTAGGAAAATGGGCAATTCCCTTTTGTTTTTTGTAGATTGGTTCGTTTTGAACCTTTCTATTTTAATAAACTCCACTTGTTCATAGGATTTTAAGGCCTCTTGAACATCTTGTAGCTTGGTGTCGTCTGCCATACCTTTGAGTAGGTATGTGTGTGGTTTTTCATCTTTCGGCGTGTATGTATGGAATTGATACTGCCGGTCTTTCAGCAGTTTTATCATGCTTTTATATACCTCTAAGTTATGTATTTGGAGGCTGCTCTTATATTTATTCGTTTTTTTTATTACGAATTCTTTTGTATTAAAGTTTTCCGTGAGGAATCGTATGAATTGCCCTTGGTTGATTTGCTGGAAAATGATTGGTGGTGGTTTACCTTTTGGAGTTCTGTTTATGTTAGTGTCCATGTTAGTAGACACAGCGGGTGTTGGTTGTGGATTCTGCGTTCTCTCTGTCCGGGCTAACTTCCTTGCGGGTTGGCACGCTGGTGAGTCGGCTTGTTCCTCGCTGGTTCCTGACCTTTTTTTGAGATTTTGTTCCACTTGGGTTTTTTCTTTTTCTTCTATGTCGCTGTTTTCTTTAGAGATTGCCTGGTATTTTTTGTCCTGAGCTTTGATGTACTCTTTAAGTTTATTGTTTTCTTCTTTGAGAAGTTTTATTTCATTGTATAGAATTTGAATATCCATTTCCGTATTTTGGCTGGATGCCATGCTGCTGGTAGGCTTTTTCTTTTTTCTTTTTTCTGACGGCAAAGTTTTTAATTTTGGTCAGAAATAATTGTCACTTTCTCACGGGATATAAAATACGTTTTATCTGGCAGAGATTTTCCTTAAAAGATCTTAATGATCATGGTAAATTTTGCGCCAGGTAAGTATTCTATGTAGATCAGTTTCGACAATTTGACATAAGAATTTTCCTTTTATTTATATTAACTTTTGACTATTTATAGTCATGGAATATTTCTAGAGTTGAAAAATTCCTATTGCCAAATTGCTAACCCTTTATGTTTATTCAAATTATTTACAATTTACTTATTTTATTTTATTTACATTTTGTATTTACACTTATTGTCCTTATTTGATTCTGTAATTACATATTTTGTATTTCTTAAGCTTAGGGACAATTTCATAGAGCGCGGGCGGCATCTATGTGTTTGCTGGTGAACTATTTCATTCACTATATTTGAATTCAATTGGGTAATGTTATTATTTTACTAATTGTCTGTCCCCAACAAAAACAATTCTACATTAGATTTTTGACCCTTCGATTATTATTAGTAACCATTGCTGAAGACATGGAGGAATCGACTTAAAATCAAAAATAGCAATCGATTCTTATCTAATACTTGAGGAATAAACAATTCTAAATTAGATTTTTGACCCTTCGATTATTATTGGTAACCATTGCTGAAGACATGGAGGAATCGACTTAAAATCAAAAGTAGCAATCGATTCTTATCTAATACTTGAGGAATAACCATTCTACATTAGATTTTCGACCCTTCGATTATTATTAGTACCCATTGCTGAAGACATGGAGGAATCGACTTAAAATCAAAAATAGCAATCGATTCTTATCTAATACTTGAGGAATAACAATTCTACATTAGATTTTTGACCCTTCGATTATTATTAGTAACCATTGCTGAAGACATGGAGGAATCGACTTAAAATCAAAAATAGCAATCGATTCTTATCTAATACTTGAGAATAACAATTCTACATTAGATTTTTGACCCTTCGATTATTATTAGTAACCATTGCTGAAGACATGGAGGAATCGACTTAAAATCAAAAATAGCAATCGATTCTTATCTAATACTTGAGGAATAACAATTCTACATTAGATTTTGACCCTTCGATTATTATTAGTAACCATTGCTGAAGACATGGAGGAATCGACTTAAAATCAAAAATAGCAATCGATTCTTATCTAATACTTGAGGAATAACAATTCTACATTAGATTTTTGACCCTTCGATTATTATTAGTAACCATTGCTGAAGACATGGAGGAATCGACTTAAAATCAAAAATAGCAATCGATTCTTATCTAATCCTAGAGGAATAACAATTCTACATTAGATTTTTGACCCTTCGATTATTATTAGTAACCATTGCTGAAGACATGGGGGAATCGACTTAAAATCAAAAATAGCAATCGATTCTTATCTAATACTTGAGGAATAACCATTCTACATTAGATTTTCGACCCTTCGATTATTATTAGTACCCATTGCTGAAGACATGGAGGAATCGACTTAAAATCAAAAATAGCAATCGATTCTTATCTAATACTTGTAATAGTTGGCAATTAAATGAAACACGTTATTTATTTGAATCACAGGTTTATTCACTCGTGTCCTATATCAAGCTGCCCGCCTGGTTCAGGGCAGACCTCAGCTCTCTCCACATGTCTGTCCTTGCGCATGCGCATATATTACATCTTCTCTCTTTTTTTTTTTTTTTTTTTATACAATGTAATACCCATATAATATAATTATTGTTACAATTTAAATATTACTTATTTACAATATATACAATTTAATACCACTATGAAATATAGTTACAATTTTATTTACTTATTAATAACAACATTTAACAAAACTTCCAAAAATAAATTTTTCGTAATGCTATTGGCATAGAACTTAATTTACCAAAAAAATTATATAATTTCAATTAATATACCTTATTAATTACCAATTAACATCGATCACTTTATATATATTCTAAGCGTTCAGGTGGATTTACCACCCTTCCACTCCTGGTTATTACTTTCTCAGTAACCTTGACGGGAGATTTATAATCAGAATTATCAAACTCCTTCACTTTATCCTCGTCCTCTATTAAAGCGTATGGGACGTCTATGGCCCTACTTAATTTTTTTAAGTCTTTTCTATTTCTTCTAAATAAAAATCCTCGATCATCCTTTATTATATACGACCTAGGAGCAGAATGCAATTCAACTACCTTTCCTGGTAACCAGCATTTTCTTCTATGATTCCAAACGCCAACTGGATCATTTATTTTGATCTCCGGTAATGGCTTGGTATTTCTATTGAAATAAAATTTTTGCTTATTCATTTTTTCATTCAGTTTTTCTTTAACATCCAGTAATTTAGGTTTAAGCAACTGTTCACAAATGGGTACCTTTGTTTTTAACATTCTATTAAAAAACAGCTCTGCGGGAGAAAAACCTAATTGTTTCAATGGACTATTTCTATATTGCATTATGCTTACAAACATATCTTTACCCTCTTCCACTGATTTTTTTACAATGTTCTTAGCAATTTCAACGCCCTTTTCTGCTAAACCATTCGATCTCGGATAATTTGGACTCCTGAATATAAAATCAAAATTCCACTCCTTAGCGAAATCTTTCAACAACGAGCTATTAAAAGGTACATTATCACTCAAAACAATGTCTGGCACTCCATATTTTGAAAAAATTGATTTAAACTTCATGATCAGTTCACTAGCAGATTTATCTTTCAATAACACTAACTCGAGCCAATTTGAATATGCATCATACAATACCAGATATGAATGATTGTAGATGGAAAAAATGTCGCAGCCAACTCTTTGCCAAGGCCTATCAGGCAATGGATACGGCCTAAGTGGCTCATTACTATTTTTTCTTGAAAATTTTTCACAAATTCTACATTTCCCTATATATCTTTCAATATCTTTATAAATTCCTGGCCAATACAACAGCTGACGTGCTCTATTTTTCGTTTTTTCCATTCCAACATGGCCTTCATGTAATAGCATCAAGACTTTTTCCCTCAAATTTTTTGGAACGACTACTTTAAGTCCTAAAAATACAAGCCCTTGTGTCACTGACAACTCATTCCTGCATTTCCAATAGACTGATAAATATGAAGGGATTTTTTTCTTATCTGATGGCCAACCTTCTTCCAAATATTTTATTAATTCACAGAGCTCCTTATCATTAATAGTTTCCTTCTTAAATTCTATTTTTCTTTCTTCTGACATTGCCATTTGTGTTACTAATGAATTAATACTTAATTCAATTTCCTCACTCCAGTCACTATTTTCTTCTCCTAATGAAGCCCTCGACAGTGTGTCTGCCACTACTATGTCTGTCCCTTTTTCATATTTTAGCGTTAGATTATAGGGGATTATTTTCATCAGCATCCTTTGCAACCTAGGAGTTAATTTTTCTAAATTTTTTAAGCATAAATTAATTAAAGGTTTGTGATCTGTATTTATTAAAATATTTTTATGACCATAAATAAACGTATGAAATTTTTGACAAGCAAAAACTACCCCTAAAAATTCTTTCTCGATCTGAGCATATCGTTGCTCACTCTTGTTTAAACTTCTTGATATAAAAGCAATTGGTTTGTTATTTTGGAATAAACACGCCCCTAGTCCATTTTGGGAAGCATCTGTTTGTATTACCACCGGTTCTTTTGGATTAAAAATCCCAAGCACTGGCGCCTTAATAATCAGTTCTTTTAATTCTTCAAATGAATTTTCACATTCTTTAGTCCATGCATATTTAGCCTTATCCCTAGTAAGTTCTCTAAGGGGAGCTGTTACAGCTGACAAATTTGGAATATATTTAGAGAGATATTTTGCCATTCCCAATAGTCTAAGTACTTCATTTTTATCTTTAGGCTCTGGGAAATGTGTAATTGCACTAACATAATCCTTATCTGTTGACACTCCTTCACAAGAAAATATTTGACCCATAAACTTGACTTGTTGTTTTTTATATTGAATTTTATCTGGATTAAATTTAATATTATTTTTCAGCGCCACGTTTAACACAGCTTTTACTCTTTCATCATGTTCTTTTTCTGTATTCCCTGTAATTATAATATCGTCAAAATACACATTGACTCCCGGAATATCTCCAAAAAGATCATAATTTAATTTTGGAATACTTCACAACAGCTAGTTAATCCAAACGGCAATCTTAAAAATTGATACCTCCCAAACGGAGATGTAAAGGTACACAAATCAGAACTTTCTTCATCTATCGGAATTTGGAGATATCCATCTTTCATGTCCAACACCGTAAAAAATTTATTTTTTCCCAATTTAATCGCAATATCATCAATCGTTGGAATTAAATAATGCTCTCTCCGAATTGCTTTATTTATATCTCTACTATCAATGCATAATCTTAAGTCCCCATTGACCTTTTCTATTATTACTAATGGATTTAACCATTCTGTTGGCTTAGTCACTTTTCTAATAACTTCCATTTTTTCCAACTCATTTAATTTATTTTTAAGCCTTTCGTGCAAAGCTAACGGAACTCTTCGAATGGGATGAATTTTCGGAACAATCGATTTATCTACAGTGATATGATGTATCTGAGGAAACTTTCCTAATCCTTTGAAAACATCACTATAATAAGTCTTAAGGTCTTCCAACGTTTTAAAATGATCTAAATTAACGCTATCTGTTCTTTTTATCAAACCTAACTCTACACAAGCTTCCAGACCCAAAAGAGGGGTCTCTAAACTTTCAATCACAACGAATCGTACTACACATTTATTAGACTGAGATTCACAAATTAAATCAACCTCACCCATAGGTTTCCACTTAAATTTTGAATTTCCATATGAGTGCAAAGATACGTTAGTATTTTTTATAACATTTTTAGATAACTTTAATTTTTCAAAAATATGTATCGGTAAACACGACACTTCCGCTCCAGAATCCAACTTAAATTCTATTTCACAGTTATTATTAACTAAAATAATTTTCCTCCACACTTTGTCTCTCGAATAACGCTTATCATTAAATGTTTCCTTATTATTTAAAATAGTGTCTATAAAATAATCCTTATTATTTTTTTCTAAATTACACTCCACTATGTCTACCTTTTCCCCACATACCCGCGAGAAATGCCCTTTTCCATCACACTTCCAACACTTACTATTAAATGCTGGACACTTCCGGAATTCACAATAAGAGCCGCATCTCCAGCAGCTGTTTCTCTTCCTTCCTTGGCCGTTCCGATCGGTAGTTGTAGAGGCGCCCCTATTTCTTGACTCTTGACTAGTTGACTTTGTCCTTTTATAACCCGGAAGATTGGATTGAAAACTACTGCATAATTCTACCACCTCATCTTCTTGATTTGTTATTTTCTTTAAATGCACTTTCGTAGACTCAATCGATTTGCTGAGCCTAATGGCGTCCTCAAGAGACAATTTCGACTCTCGAAGAAGCCTTTCTTGGATTTGCTTATCCCGTACACCCAAAACCAGTCTATCTCTAACCATCTCCTCCGGTTTATCGAAGTCACACGATTTCACTTTTGTCTTTAAAGTTAAAATAAATGCATCTATACTCTGCCCCACTTCTTGTACAATACTATTAAATTCAAATCGTTCAAAAATTACGTTTTCTTTAGGCGCACAATATTCCTCAAATAATTGGAGCACAACTTTGTATTTATCTTCTTGGTCCTTTTTTATTTTGAATGTATTATACAACTCCAAACCTTCGTCTCCAATACAATTGAGGAATATAGCCAATTTTTTCTTCCGTTCGCGTCTTCTTTATCACTGGCTTCTAAAAAAATTTCGAACTTTTGTTTGAATTTGTTCCAATTGGATGCAATGTTCCCTTCTAAACTCAAGGGAGCCGGCGGCTTGAACATCTCTCTATCCATTTTTAACACCTGACACCATGTAATAGTTGGCAATTAAATGAAACACGTTATTTATTTGAATCACAGGTTTATTCACTCGTGTCCTATATCAAGCTGCCCGCCTGGTTCAGGGCAGACCTCAGCTCTCTCCACATGTCTGTCCTTGCGCATGCGCATATATTACAATACTTGAGGAATAACAATTCTACATTAGATTTTTGACCCTTCGATTATTATTAGTAACCATTGCTGAAGACATGGAGGAATCGACTTAAAATCAAAAATAACGATCGATTCTTATCTAATACTAGAGGAATAACCTTATTGCATTCCATTTTTGATGTTTTGACTATTAATGGCAACCTCTACTGAAAACGTGGAAGAATCGACTTAAAATCAATAAGACTAAATTCTTTTATGATAAACAACTCAAGCTTGAGAATAAGAGAATTTTTTATATATAGAGATTTTTAATACATTTTAAATATTTGTTTCATCTTATTTGTTATGACTGTATATTACAGTTAAATAGATTCTCAAATTACATCTATTTAAGACTTTAAAATAAAACAATTACATTTATTCTCTGTTACTAATAAAACATCAATAAAGCAGACACGTGGGGGTCCAGGGGCGAAGCCCCACTAGCAAAAAAGGCCAGCCGAAGGCGGGCTTTGAAGCTAGTATATAATAATTATCTTTTTGTGGAATTTAAAATTAAAAAACCAATTATTTATTAAAAGGAATTGAATAAAAATATAATTATACTTTTTTATCGAGACAACCACCTGTGAATTTTTATTTCAATTAACAAAAATCCCATCAAAAACAACTTAGCCGAAGATGAGACATGGACAGATAGAATTGCCAACACAAAAGCTACATAACCCATGAATTTCATCCAAATCGTTAGAGCCGTTTTTGAGAAACCGATTGGATATATATATATATATATATATATATATATATATATATATATATACAAGAATTGCTCATTTAATAATATAAGATATATCTATATTTATGTATTCATATATATGCATCTGTTGTCTTTTATAAAAAAGACAAAGTCAATACGTTTATTAAAATCCCAGAGAAAAATTCTTCATTTATCAATAGAAAATTTGAAAAATATCAATAGTTGCTTAACGTAATCTTTTATAAAAAAACTATCCATAAATCTTACATAAAGCAACTATTTTTCAAATTTTCCATTGATAAAGGAGAATGTATCCCGAAACGTTTGGAATTTTAATAAACGTTTTGACAATGTTTTAATAAAAGTATTCTATTTATTCAATACAATAAAACAATCAATAATTTTTTTCAAAATATGTTGTATATTTATTTACCTCAAGCTGAGAACACCTTTTTTAACTTGGTCTTAAAATAATCAACAACTCTGCTACCCTCGAGAAGAAAAAATATTTTAATTGCATTTCGGTCTAGTAATAAAAACAACTTTGAAAAGTTTTAACAAAACGTTGTCTTTAGCTGGTTTTGTAAGAAATTAAAATTACACTTTGAGGGAGCAAGTTCATGAAATAGAATAAAGAAAAGAAACAAGAAGTGGTAAAAATCACAACACACAATTTATTTCCTTGGATTGAGTTGGGATTCTTATTGCGCAAATGGATTTTCAACATCAAAACTTGGGTGTTAAATAATTAAGGAGAGGAGTGTTAATAAAGAGTTGTTGAACAAGAGTAAGAAATAGGAAATTAAATCTCTCGGAAGGTAATATCTTCTCGCTTCTCTGTCTTGTTCATACTGGAAATGTCAGCCTTGCAAATGAAACTTCGGATTGAATTATTTTATTTATGTATTTCAAAAGATGGGTAGATAAAATAATGTTGCTTCGTTTTATTTTTAATTAGTCAAAGCCTGCCTGCCGGATGAGTTAGGTTAAAGTATTAAATTCACTCGAATTTGATTTTCTTTTTTTACCAGTGAAAATCTTTATGGCGAGGTTATCCAAAAAAATGACACCATGATGTCATAGCTTTAGTTCACGAAATACATTGATATCTAAATACTAGGGATGTTACGGAGGTGGGTTTACTGGAATCGGAGTCGGCGTAGAAGTGAGATGTATTTAGCTAAGCAGGCCTAATGAAATAATAGAAATATAATTCAATAATCTGTTTCTTTAATCAGTCAAATATAAATAATAATACCTATACTTAAGTAAGATGCAACAATAGAAAAATATGCTGGCGTGAGGGATAATAATAATAATAATTATTACATTATAATTCTGCTGAGAATGAAATACAAGATATTATTGTTACTGCCACTGAAAGAGGAGACAGGGGGAATGCCGCATTGGATTTCCTTCACTGACTTTTCAAAACCATGAAGAAGGAGGGAATAGCCTCCGAAACGTCGGTTTTATGAATAAAAAGATAGTGTAAATTATCCTCTTCTTTTTTGGACTGCCTCATCAATATCCACTTAATTCACTTATCAGTCCGTCTCCAAAAATTACTCCAATCTTAATAAATAATAATAATAATTATTATCATTATATTGTTTTTATTTTTTTTACATAGTTGCGGGGATATTTACCCAAGGCAAAAATTTATGTACAAAAGTTGTTATTTAAGTATTTATAAATGAAAGAATTTGAAGATGTAATTTAAGGCTTTATGGATGGAAACCAAAATACATGACAATCACTCGGGTGGTTCACTGGAGACTTTTTGGAATGAAATAATTTTATCATCGATTAATGAGCATATATATGCAAAAATGATATCGTTGTCTTGTTGGATAGATAACTCATAAAGACATTAGATGAGGTTCTTCAGCGTCACTTTTAGAGTTAAAATCTGTAATAAGTAAAAATTCAATATAATATTTGAATAGTTTATTAATATTGAGGTTAATTACTAAAGAATTTTATTTTAATATAAAGTAGACTTGCCTGACTCACAATCACTGATGTGTTCATCAGTGTCCATTCTATTTTCGTAGTAATTCAAGTTACCTCCAGGAACTTCATAATGATTTATTGGATAATACTGTTGCCTATATCTGTTGAGATTAGTGATTTCTTCAGAAAACTTGTTTTAATTACTGTTCGTGAGAACACCTGCACAAATAGAGAAATAAAAAGATTATTTGCAGGAAAGGTTTTATTACTACAAAAAAGTGTGTTTACATAAAATGAAAAAAAAGAACATAAACAATCACAAAAGAGTGTCTTTGGTAACTAAGTGAGCGCAAATAATATAGATGTTCAAATAAATATAAATATAAATTTATTACGGGGTTCAAGAGGATAATAGTAGGTCTTCATTTTTAATATCCGACTTAGGGGTTCAAAGTAGTACCTCACAGTAAATGGTAGGATCTCGGGGTTCAATTTAGGAGCTAGGCGGCTTAAAGTGCTCTAAATCGGTTCTATTTCGAACAAGAGGGATAAAAGTAGTACTTAAATTTGGACTCAGGTATTTTCGAAAAAAATGATTAAGATAGCTATAAAATGATTAGTTCGTTTGACAGATGAAAAAAGTACAGAATGCTCGGAGTGGCAGTCTTATTTACTCTTGGAAAAGTATATTTATTTAATTTATAAGAGGAGGTCATGGGTGACGGGTCTTATACCTAAGTGAATTATTTCCTGTGAGTCTTAAAAAACTGATTTCTCTAATTTTGGAATTATAATTTTAATTTTTATGACATTTTTCATTTAATTATGAGAAATCAAAGTGAATCCGTCTGAGATGAGACATTAGATTAACCAAAGAAGGCGTCGGCGGAGGGTCTGGAATTTATGGGGCTTTGCTTATGTTGGCTATCTAGGAATCCTGGAATGGCAATCTGGACCGCAAGAATTTCAAGTAGATCTAAGGAGAGGCCAGAGGTATGCCAGTAGCTTATCGAGGATGCTTTCACTCAGATATAATTTTACCGAGCTAAAAAATGGAAAATAATTTTTATCAGAAAATTTTAATTCATTATTCTATCTAGAATTAACAGTTAGTTAAGGCTTTTCCCAATAATACGTTATTTGTCATGAAATGTAAATATTCAAGCATTTTTAAGTTTTGTTTTGTTTTTTCTGATGAATTTTTAAAAAATATTTAGAATTTATTAAAATCACATGTTTTATATTGTCTTTAATTAAAGTATTTTCTCTTTGGAGAGACAGACTGGTAGAAATTTAATGGAAGGTAGCCCAAGGATAATGAAAAAATACAATTCCGAATAAAATAAATTTATTGGAAAGTCCTTTTCATCCTCTTAAACCCCGACTTTCTGAAGGATCTTCCCTCCTTCTTCAGGGTCTACAAATTAATATAAAACGGGGTTGGCCATCATTCACAATCAATACATACCATATATAGACAAATAGCCAGATTATGATTGAAACAACAATTCACTTACTTAAAGGGTCAACGAAGAAAACATGCAGTAGTAGTCCAAGAGCTGGTGACACATTTTTGAGTACGGATTTGACCCAACTAGAAAGAATGCGTAATAGTACCGTCTATGATAGTTGTACAAGGAATGGCCAGTCTGGCTGGCCTAAGCAGGTGGACCAGGTACTGCGCATGGAGTGAGTTCGGTAAAAAGCACATATGTATTTTTTACCGCACTCACACCATGCGCAGTACCTGGTCCACCTGCTTAGGCCAGCCAGGCTGGCCATTCCTTGTACAACTATCATAGACGGTACTATTACGCATTCTTTCTAGTTGGGTTAAATCCGTACTCAAAATGTGTCACCAGCTCTTTGGACTAGTATTTCCTTCTTCTCTCCTTCAGCAGTGCAAATATAAATCTGTATGTATAATGTATAGTACCTGGAGCCACCGAGCGATGCACGGTAACCCCTGACCCCCCCCCTTCCCGAAACCACACATCCACCCCACCCCTCACGCAGTTTTTGCTTTTCTAGCTTTCTAATGGTCTACAGATTGTGTGTATATTTGCTTACTCGTACACCAATTTGCCCACATTCATTCATATTGATAAACATTATAAAAAATAAATAGGAAAATAATAATAAAAAAATAATCGTATAGGATCTGAAATAAAAACATAAAATTAAATAAGATTTGTTTCCACATTATATAAAAAAAAGTCACTTCAACCACTTTATTTGTAAACACACCTGTAATGTTATGATTTAGACACCTGTTAATTAAAAACAAACAAAAATTCTAATTTTAATATAATATATTAATATTTGCTATAACCTATTAGTGGGTTTTAAAATTAAAAAAACCAATTAATAAATAAAAGATATTAAATTGAAAGTTTTTGTGCCGAGGGTAGCAGAATTTGTATATATTGAAGGAGACAATAAAAGAGTGTGTCTTCTGCTGGAATTGTAAATTTTATTTATTTATAATCTTTTATTGTTTCTTTCAAAATAAAAGATAATTGAAAAAAATGTAAACAAACTTTTTTATTGAGATTTTCATCTATAAATAATTACTTTAATTAAGAAAAGATCAATTAAGATTAAATTTGTCGAGGACCAGACCTAGCCAAATCGCTTTCTCATCCTCAAAACTTGTTAATAGAATTTGTTTAATCAAAATTGGTAGAGCCGTTTTCAAAATAGAAGTAAGATACAAATATATATACAAACAAATTTATATATAGTGTACACAACCTCAAAATCCACCCAAGTTTTTGACTGTTTTTGGCCCTGTTTAAGGGGCAAAATTAAAAAAAAATTAAAATTTTTGGGGAATTTTTTTAAAATTTTTAAAATAAAAAGTATTAAAGGGAAATTTTATTAGAATTTCATACATTTTATAAATTTAAAACAATAATAATTAATAAATAGAAAATTCAGAAGTAAAAAAGATTATGTATTTAAAACAAATAATTTTCATATTGAATTTAAGTAATATTATTATGAAATGTTTAAAATAAAAAATTAACTTGAAAAGGGGCTAAGGTCCAACTCGAAATTCAATGCTTTTGGAAATAATAAGAAAGAAAAGATTATTGTATTTTTAAAAGGCACATGTGTTTTATTTTTAATATAAAATAGAAATTTGTTAAAATAGATTAAAAGAAACCAGAGGAGAATTGATTGAAAATAGAGGAAGAGAATTTCTCCTATCACTAGACTAGCTGAGTGGATGGCGAAAAACACCGTGGAAGGCAGTACAATTAAAAACTTGAGATAATAAACACCTAAGGCAGTATAATAAAAAACTGAAACCATACACAAGTAGAATTTAAAATAATTATGAACTAATAGACATCGAAGTTGATCTCAAAAATCGAAAGAAGAAAACCAAAAAAGCTTGCTCCTATGACGATCTAGCTCCAGAGCCCTGAACTCCGGCTCCGACCAACATCCACGGAGGGTGATAGGCCTCAATTTGTGACCTGCTGGAACCTACTACACTGGGAAGCTTGGTGAACCTTGAGACTCCAGGGTGAAGTAGCATTCTCCAGCATAGTAAAACACTAGGCCTGGATAATTGGTCATCTGGACAACGGTGTCTCCCAGCGCCCTCCTGGGCAAATAGACCTGGACCGCCATGGCTTTCCAATGGAATCTTCATCATACCAGACAGTGAAAAGATAAGCAAAATCTCTCCTCTCTTAATTAATGATTCTAACTATAAAAATAACTGCAGTTAAAAGACAATTTATAAAAAATAAACCAAACATGAACTTTGGTGTAGTCTAATTAATAATAATATTTAAATAAAACAGAGATATAAGTAATAAATAATGTTAATTTAAAAAAAAATCTAAAAGGGCATGAATTTAGATTCTATTAATTAACAGTTGATGAATTCGAAAGAATACATAATTTAGGTAAAAAGGCGAAACAGGTGGATTACGGACCTTAGTAATAGATAAAAAATTAGTAAAATAAAGATAATAGTGGTTGCACGGATTCATATTGGCCTAAGTCCGAAATTAAATTAAAAACTCTCAAATTGATCAAGCAAGGTAGAAAATGGATTCATGTGCTCAATATAATAATTTTTGTTAAATAAATAAATAGTTAATAATTAAAGAAAATATAATTAAAATAAATAAATTAATTGAATTAAATTAACAAAAATATAGATTATAAAAAAAAATTGAATAATTAAGTTAAAAAATCAAGTAAAAACGTTGAATAGAATATTATAATTAAAAAGTAAATTATAGATTATAGAAAAATAACAAATAATACAAATTCTTTTTTCACAATTGTCTTGTATAGAATCACATCAAGAGGACCCCACCAAATCTTGTAAATTCAAAGGCATTCGAGGCGAAATCGACCCTTGAAGCCCCATTATCAAATATAAATCTTATAATATTAACGTCATTCAAATTTAAATAATACTAGAATTTCAATATTAAAATTTCAAATCATCTTTAAATTCAAAATTCAAAATTGCAACATAAAATTTCCTTTTTTCTTTTAATATCAATAAAATTTCTTTTGGTTATAAAAATTAATGGGAGTCAGTGTACATTATTTTTATCTGTGTAACCCTGTGTAATCCCGCCACTCTCACATTAGGTTTAGGCTCTGAGATAGGAAAAGGCTATAGGAAACCTCGAAGCGTCAACAGAAAGATAACCAAGTCCGTTTTAACCCTAATTTGGAACCTCACTTGAACGGCAACAGACACCCCCGCTTCCAAATTTATTTACCATCTATTAAGGGCAAGTGAGCAAACACAAGACCAATTTCATCTGTGCGGGTTCTAAACCACGCAGAACTGCACGATCTTGAGGTGGATTGGTCTAAGATCGTGTTCAATATATATTGGTTGAGCCAACTGATAGTCAGGGTAGAAAAAAGTTAGAAGAATTCAAAGTTCAACAAAATTAAAAAATATGTTAGGATTAAAATAATAACAGTGACTCCAAAAGTTTTTCAGTTGCCCAGCGCACTTAAACTTTTATGTTAGTTTTAATGTGATTAAATTATCACCATATTATGAAATTGAATTTAAAATTAGAAGGTTCTTGCTTACCTCTGAAAGTCGAGAATAAATAAAAAAAATATAACAAGAAAATTATCTGAGAAAAAATTGCAAAGTCCAATTGAATTGTGAATATGAATTATGATTAGAAATTATCACTTTATTTTTATTATTATTAACAGGGTAAATTATAAGTTAATTAAACAGAAAGTATTTGAGACAAATAAACGAATGAATTTTAAAATTAATTAATTAAATCTAATTAACAATTTTTCAATTAAAATTATTAGTAGTAACAGGATTAAAAATGTTTAATTAAAATAAAATAAGAATTAATTAGCCATTGACAAGGCGGCCATATTTATTTATAAAATAAATATAATAGGTAAATGGATTTGAGAAATTATTTGCGTAGAAGAGATGAAGTGTTCAAAAACAAATGGATTAATAAGAAGGGAGAGAGTTTTTCAGTAATTAAGGAAGAGTAGAAAAATGTATTAAAGAGTATAGGATCAAATAGGTTCACTTATCAATTTGTTGAAAAGGTCTGACGAATCCGTTGAATGTGAGAATTTCTTCCAGGCCAATCTGTACCAAAAATAAAACGAGTGTGTATTTCCTTCCAATGAAGTCGATACTGAGAGAGAAAATGGTACAGCTACCAGGAAGCAGAAGATTAGAGGTCCAGTTGTGGTGTTCTAACATAAATATCAACTCACTAGTTGATATTTTATCAATTTACAATTGATAAGGGAAAGAATGAACACCAGCAGCAAAAATATGAGAATAAAATGTGAGACTGGACTCTTATTAGCAGAACATGATCTGCACAGATTCGATGATTACACAAGAATGAGAAAAAAATTAATTATGTCAATAAACATAAATTTGTTTATGGCTGTTCCCAGAGCGAAGGGCCTCCCTAGGGCTGTTCTATCGAGTTGACGAACACTGCCCTAGAGATATTTTTTCTGCACAAAAATCGTAAAAACGATGATCACACATGCAATAAGCTCACGGTTGCGATTGGCGCAACCATATATATATACAAACAATTTTTGCTCGTTTAATAAGAGTAGATATCTATATACGTATATATAATTTATTACATTAGAAGCTTTTCTTTGGAAACGGACTGATATATTTATAGCTCCGGATTGGATATAAGGCAGTCTAGAAATAAATAAGAGACTATACTTCCAATAAAAAGCATTTATTGGAAATGTTTTCTCTTTATAATATTTTGTAACCAACGTTTCGGGGGATCTTCCCTTCTTCTTCAAGGTTCAAAAATGTATATCTATACACCAAAAACGCTGAATAAGGAGGCAGGAAGGAAGAATACCATATGAGCTTCCTTCCTTGACCCTGAAAAGGAAGGAAGATCCTCGAAAACGTGGGTTACAAAATATTAAAAAGAGAAAACGTTCACATTAATACTTTTTTCATTGGAAGTAGTCGCTTATTTATTTCTCGGCTGCCTTACATCCGATCCTGAGCTATATAACTTATTTATTAGACCATCGTTTTGCTAAGATTCAACCTTCATTGTTAGTCTTTAATGCAAGAAATATTTAACTGTTATTTCTCATGGGTTTGATGGATTTATCTAAATTTAATCGGGTATTTGAACCCATGAGAAATAACAAATTAAATATTTCTAATTAAAGAGATTAATATATATTATACCCGTTTTACATATTTATATGTTTATTTCAATCAAGCAGAAGACAATCTCTTTGGTATCTCTTTATGAAATTATTCATAAGCAAAAATTGTCTTTTTCGGACATTTGACCAAAAGTACCTAAAAAACTAGAGCTGATAGGAGGAAAACTAGAAACTAGAACAATTTTTGGAATCAGCATGTCAAATATATCCAGAGATCCAGACACTGGTTTAACATTTTAGGCCATAAAATGTGTGTTGGCTAGTCTTATCAATCAAAAACAGCTTAACATCTAAAAACTGAAACGATGTGAATAAAAACTAGAAATTATAATCAGTAGAGATTGTGGTGTTGGTGCAAGGTGAAACATCTTTAATAAAGATAAGAGTAAATAGATATTTTATTTAATATGGATTTACTATGAGTTAAGGATACTGGGTCACTTATTTCACATTAAAATTAAAAAATTAAAAGATATAAAATTTTTTTTTTCTTTTTCAATATATATATTTCGGGCTATCAACCCATCTTCAGAAATACGAAGGTAACTAAATAAAATTTATTGAATGACAGGCTATATAAAAACATATATAGCCTGTCATTCAATAAATTTTATTTAGTTACCTTCTGTATTTCCTGAAGATGGGTTGATAGCCCGAAATATATATATTGAAAAAGAAAAAAAATTTTATATCTTTTAATTTTTTAATTTTAATGTGAAATAAGTGACCCAGTATCCTTAACTCATAGTAAATCCATATTAAATAAAATATCTATTTACTCTTATCTTTACTAGAAATTATAACCAATTTTCAGATTTTTCCATGAAATTTCCAGCCAGAAAAAAGTATCTGATTTATCGCCCTGACCATAAAAGCCTCCACAAGGAAACCATATGTTCATGTCTCTGACATTGCTATTTTCAATAACAAAATTCAGAAAAATTTACCCTTTGAAAATACTTTGTATTATTTTATTACTGGTTTGTTATTATTTCTTTTCTTTTGTTTATTGCTGATAAGCGAAAGTTATATATGGTATACGCTAAACAAGGCACCTAATTATTTTTTTAATTTCGGAAATCACACTTAAATTAATGGTTCTTATGTTGATATGGAGAAAGATGGCATTGAAATGATACCAGGGTGAGGCGTCATACCTGAATTTTGAAAATACATAAACAGCTGAGATTCACCCGGGAAACGAACGTGACAGGAAAACGGTAAATTCAAGATTCAAGTTAAACTAAGTCGTCGATGTCGAAACGAGAGTGCAAGTTGAGGGGTGTTTCTGGTTCCTGGCCACAATGGGGATCAACAATCAAACAACTGTTTCCCAAACCTCCTGGTAACATTTGATAGGCTTTCAATTGATTTCCAATCAACAGTTTATTCATTGACTTTGTCGTAATTACAAAACACGACCTAGGTATTTCATTCAGATAGACAATAAATTACTCTTGATAATACCTATAAATTGCAATGCCATGCAATTTCATATAGATAAATCGAAGAGGTTGTCTTCTGGTTGATGCAAATATATACTATATATATACCGGGTGAGTTTTTTTTTCTTGAGACAGTCTTATAACTCAAAAACAGTCATTATATGAAAAAATTTTCAAATAAAAGTTTATTTATATCAGGGAGGAAACTAAACTACGCAATTGTTTGTCGACCTAGAACAAGCTTTCAAGGGTATTTCGAGGTCAAGTTCTGTTTTTTAAATGGAAACCTATATGTTTCTGTACATATTCTGAATCTACAAAAAAAAAAAAAAAAAAAAAAAACTGAACAACTTTTATTAGAACTATTTTTTTATACGAGATCAAATAAAAAAAAATATTAAATCAATTAGATCTCAAAAATAAACAATTATTCAACTTAATTATCAAATAATAATGATCAAATAATTATTTATTAAATCGAAAAGTAACAACAATGAAAATAAGTGTTTATAATGATATTAAAGCTTAATTATACACATATTTAAGAGATTATTTTCTACTTATAGATCTATTTAAAAGTCTTAAGTTTAAAAAAGTTTATTTCTCGTGTCAATCCAGTAGATAGTATATTGTATTACCATAATAAAAATGGAGCATTTTTTGTTGAAGGCAGAATTGAAATGGTCGTAATTTATGGTGAATATGGAAGAAGTATTATGGGGTTGCCATTAAAATGGATGGCGAGCGTTTTCATGATAGGAATACACCCTCACTTTTCTTGCCTCTGGGGTGGTAGATGAAGATAACTTCGTGGAAATTATAATGACCATTTGTAATGAGGAACAAGCAAAAGACTTGTTTCACTTTGTGGTTGAGGCTCTCCGAATCCGGGCATTGATAGTTAATGAATAGATAAAATAAAAAATTTCATATAAGATTGTTTATTTTAAAATTTTTTTTTTGTGTTTTCGGTTTGTTTACTTTATTTTTTGTTATTTGTTTTTATTTTTTTATTTTTTATAATATTTTTATTGTTATACTATATTTTTGTTTTTTGTTCTATTTTTTCAAAATTGTATTAGCCAAACTGGCTTTAAACAATAAATTATTATCTATCTATCTAATACACCCTCGCAAGCTTCATTTCATCGTGTTGTAAATTTGTTAAAAAATCAAAAAAAAAAAACAAGAAATATAAAGGCTACGAAGAAACTTAAACGGGCCAAAATAACGAAATTGGAACTGGAATCCAACCAGAAGACTTGCGATACACTCTGGAATGTCTCAGAACATTGTGATAAAATTATTAAATTATTAATTATTATTAAATTATTTATTTAATAATGAAATATTTGATCATTATTATTTGATAATTAAGTTTAATGATTGTTAAAAATAATTATTAGAATTTTTTTTGAGATCTAATGATTTAATATTTTTTAATATGTATAAAAAATAGTTTTTATAAAAGTTGTTCAGTTTTTTTTGTAGATTCAGAATATGTACAGAAACAAATAGGTTTCTATTTGAAAAACACAAATTGACCTCGAAATACCCATGAAGGCTTGGTCTAGGTCGACAATCAATAGCGTAGTTTAATTTCCCCCTGTATAAATAAACTTTTATTTGAAACTTTTTTTCATATAATGCACTGTTTTTGAGTTAGAAGAGTGTCTCAAGATAAAAAAACACACCCGGTATATATGATTTATTTGTTAGTCTTTTTAAGATAGTTCTTTCGCGACAATCCACACAAAAAGTTTTAGCCTCGTAACCACTCTATAGATACTATATGAACGGTAATAAAATGTTAGGTTATGTTTTTTATCGTGACTGTACTTCTCACACTATATCCTCTATATGAATACACACATACTATGAAATATTATTCTGTTTGAAAATGTGACAATTATTTCATATTTTCGTGTCATTTTCTTTTATTTCGCCATATTACTAGATATAACGTTCCCGGATCGTTTCCTAGAGACAGTTCTTATATCCCTCCACTAAAAATAATCGTCCAAATATGTTTTTTTTATTTTTTATCAAAATTACGAAGTAAATAATTTCAATTTTTTTTAAGTTACTCCGAATATATTATTCTAACAAATATTAATTTTTCATCAAGATAGTGAAAGTCCTTCAATGAAAAAATAAAATAATGATCATTTTCCCACTCTTTTCCATTCTATCCATATGCTCAAAAATTTCATTTTGAATTATTTCATGTTTGGTGTGGTAAATCGTCTTCAAATTTTAACAGTATGATTATTATGCTTTTATTCCAAGTTTCGAAGACTTCTTGAACTTTTGCATTTGTGAAAAAACGATCTTAATTTGAAATATTTTATCTATAATTTCTAATGAGTTCAAAATACCCGATTAAATTTAGATAAATTCATTTTTTGTTATAGTAAGCAGGTCACTCAACAAAGAAATGTTCTAATTGAAAAAATTTTTTGTAGCAGATTTGTTGATTCACAAAGAGAACAAAGAGGTTGTCTCTCTGCTTGATGCAAATAAACATACACACCTATATATCGAAATGATATATCTGTATATAAATATATATATATATATATATATATATATATATATATATATATATATATATATATATATATATATATTATTTATTAAGGAATGTTCTTTGACCCCCTTCTTATGAACCCTCTCTATTTTACTATTACATAATTATAATAGGACAATCAAAAAAATACGCTTATGCGAGTTTTTCGATTGTTAATAATGGAGTGTTTTTTTTTAATAAAGTTACTCGGTAACTATAATTCAATGTAAAGCATCTGATCTTTTATTTATGTGAAACCTACCTAGTATTTTATATTTTAAATTTTCAAAAAGTTTCTAAAAAAATTTCAAAAATTTTCTTTACTTTATTTAAAATGTTACACCAAGAACTTACACCATTCTCCCTTAACAAGACTATAATTCATTTAGTCCGACGAGATGTAGTAGGAACATTTTATAATGGGTTAGTAGTTTTAGTGGTGGAGCCGGAAGTGTTTAGTGTAGGCATAATTTATTATAGTATAAATTACTAAGTACACCTAGAAGGCAGATGAAGCTCTAGTATTGAATTCATACATTATTTACTCTTTGTGCTTAAAAATCTCTAAAACGAGGAGAAATTCATTTTAAAACCAGATCAGAAAAATATTTATGTATCTGGATTCCTATATCCACCTTAATTCAAGAACTAACGGTCTTAGAAAGTTTGTTCTTTTAGGAAAATGTTTATATTATCAATGGAGAAAATTATTTAGATTTTGAGCTTTTTAGGTTTAGAATTTATGGTTAAAAAATACAGAAAACTTCATGAAAAAGATGCTTTTAATATGTCATAATATAATATAGACATAAATGAACAATTTATATTTAAATAAAACTTAAGGAACGCGGTGTGGGTTTATAGGGAAACATATTTGTGTGAAACACAACCAACTCCAACCTATTAATGTTTATATTTCAGTTCATCATTATTTACTTGGGCGTCTTTAGCGTACCGAGTTTTAAAAAAGTTTATTTTTTTCATTTTATTTAATAAATGTGCGGGTAAGTGATTCGCTTTTATTGAAATTTGATTGAGGAAATTAACTAAAAATTGAGCGGATAGAATAATCTTTCTTTTTTTAGAGTTAAGATATTGTAAGAATGCGAAATACAAGTCCTGATCTGTTCCAAATTATTAGAGATTACGTTGCTTTTGGCACTTAGAACAAACGAGACTCGTTATAACCAGACAGACAAGCGAGAGAGAGAGAGAGTGGAATTATGATTCCAGCAGAAGACACACTCTTTTATTGTCTCCTTCAAGATATGACTTATGATTTTTGATCTACCTCTATAAATGGTGACCTGGTCTAGATCAACATTGACAAATTTGTTTCAGTATTGCCTAGAACGTATGCATTCGGTTCGTACGCCGTGTGTTGCATTTTGCATTCTTAGGGGCTCAATTTCAAGCTTTTTATTTAGACTTTCCTTTCAAAAGTAAAACAGACCCCTATTAGTGTCCGTCTGTATTGTAGCCTGTAAACTAAATAAGATATAAACATAACATTTTTAAATTAAATGCTTTCATTTTCGCAAAAATCCAATTAAAATTTTAATCGAATAATTATTTTAGAGGTTCGAATTTTTGTGGGCTCTCAAATAAAAAACATTTGATATGAATTTCATTATGAGATAATTAATGTATACTTCGAAGGGTTAGGCCATATTTATTCAAAATATATGAAAATCAAAGAGCCGGGACCCAGGCAGGCGATCTCAATACTTCCCCATTATATTCTATAGAATATAAATGTGAATGTAAAAATATATAATTTTGAATAAAATATACTTTTTTGAATAAAGCCATGATAATTGAAAAAAGTCAAAAGAAACAATAAATCACATTTGATACATTTAATGTCATTATAAATAATTGCCTCAGATAAAAGGTTTTTTTAGGTTATTCTATAGAAATTACTTCTGGAGAAATTAAACATTATTTTTAAATTTTATTCGCAGTTCTGGTTAAACCGGGATCTCCTTTAATTTGGGGCAAATTTTAGGGAAATCAGAGTCATCTAATATTTCCATCTTTTTTTTGTATTGAAGGAGACAATAAAAGAGTGTGTCTTCTGCTGGAATTATAAATTTTATTTATTTATAACGAGACTATAGTTTCGAGGGCTTTGCCCTCTTCATCAGTCTATTACAATGGATTCACAGGAATTAATTTATGAAATCGTTATAAATAAATAAAATTTATAATTCCAGCAGAAGACACACTCTTTTATTGTCTCCTTCAATATATAAAAATTCTGCTACTCTCGGCAAAAACTTTCAATTTTTTTTTTGATTTAAAAAAAATACTCTATTACTTATTTGGGTCGTAACTTTTCTTTTGAATATCTTTAAAAACTTAGAAACTGTACCTTCTAGTGTTTAGAGTCATATAAGACTTTTTCGTCATAATTAAATTTCCTTTAATTAAATTCATCAAGAGATAAGGGATAGGTCGTATTTGTTCAAAATATGTGAAAATTTGAATAAAACATATTTTTTGAAAAACAATCTTCACAACGCTTATCAATGAACCCCAAACTTTTGTGGAGAATTTCTCCCTTTATCAATGGAATTTTTGAAATAATAAAAAAGAAAAAAAAGTTGTGTGCTTTTTTTAATCAATAAAAAGCAACACTAACGAAAGTAAATATTTTGAATATAGTTTGGGTTTTATTAAATAATGTTAAAATTGTTTTTTAAAAGATCTATATTTATTTTAGGTAATTATAAAACAATCAATAAATTTTTTTTTCAATATATATAATTTGTTTGTTAGAGACTAAAGTTGCAAAGATTTGACCTACATCATAATTCTTAAATAAATAAATATATGTAAATATATATGTATATTTGCATCAAGTAGTGGACAACCTCATTGATTTCTCTTTTATTATTCAAATGATTTATTAAGCAGTATAAACAGATACAACTGGCCATATTTATATTTTTTTACTTTATCCAATGCGAAGCATGGGAGAAAGTATTGGAATCGCTCTCGCAGCAAGCGCGACTTCAAAGGGTCCTCAGGTAAAGACTACGGAACCCATAGACTCAATTAAGGTCACAAATTGAATTATTCAATGAGATTGAATTTTAGCACGTGACGGTTTTGCCAAAAATTACCTGAAATCTCGCCGAGAGGCCAAAAAGTGCCATTTTTTTTGGAAGTGCGTGGGGATGGATGGATGTATGTATGTGTGTTATCGTTTTTTTCGTCCACGATTTTTTCCACACCTTTGCGCTGATTGAAATGAAATTGAAAACCTACCATTAGTTTAACAAAATGAAGCGCTGATTAGTTTTTGGTACATATCGGTCCACAAACATTAGTACTTTATTTCAGTACTTTTTTAGTTTTTTCTAAATATCTTGAAAATGACTTAACCAATTTTGATGAAATTTAATATCCTAATTAAGTACCTCGGGGACCACAAAAAAGATTAAATAAAGTTTTTAGTAAAATTATATTTTAAAGTACTTTACTCAAGAACATATTAATATTTCAAATGAATTTGGATAAAGTTTAGCAACGATCCGTTGCAGTTTATTTCCAATTGCAGAGTTTTGTGTTCTCTAGTGCAGTGGTTCTTAACCTTTAGTCGCGGTCGCCTTAAAATCCTAGAAGTATATTCGCGGCCTTCTTAAAATCCTAAATTATTTTCGCGGCCAGTACCCCCCCCCCCCCTCCCACCATTAGTTGACATACTCTTAATTACTCGTACAATAAAAACTCTTAAATGTAACAATAATTCATAAATAAATCAAAAAGCAGAACTTAACATAACATTTATATATGTATATTTTTCTTGACAAATAAGTATATTTGCTATAGTATAGAAATTGTAAACCTAGACCTACACGGTTTTATTCATCTTGTAATTTTGTCTGTCTGTCTGTTTGGGTCAAATTTAACTATGCGATCAACGTTTTCATTTAGTTTAACCATGTTAAAGAATAAAGATAAGAGTAAATAAATATTATATTTAATATTGATTTACTATGAGTTAAGGATACTAGGTCACTTATTTCACATTAAAAATTAAAAAATTAAAAGATATAAATTTTTTTCTTTTTCAATATATATATTTCGGGCTATCAACCCATCTTCAGGAAATACAGAAAGTAACTAATTCAACTTATTGAATAACAGGTTATATATATGTTTATTGAACAGAGGGAAAGAATTTTTAAATTATTTTAAAAGGACAATCAATTAGTAGGTCCAAGCTATATATACAAAGGCATTCCACAAGGGGCCGTGCTAAGCCCAATATTATATTCTTTATATACCAAGGTATTAGAAGAAGGGATCAGCAATGAAATTAAAATTATCCAATATGCTGATGACATTTGCATATTCACAAGCTCCAAGTCTGCAGTATATAATGCTAATTTAATAAATAACGAACTTAAAAAAATCCTAGAAAAACTAAACAATTTGAACTTGGAAATTTCAGAAAGTAAAACCGAAGTAATGATTTTCACTAGAAAATATACATCTCACAATTCTCCCCCTATAATATTAAATAATAAATCACTGAATTTCACTGAAAAAACCAAGTTCCTGGGATTACATCTGGATCCCAAACTTAAATGGACCCACCATATTAATTATATAAAAACAAAATGCGAAAAAGGGATAAATATTTTAAAAATGACCAATCGGACATGGTGGGGAGGACACCCCTCTATCTGCCTAATGATTTATAAATCTTTAATAAGGTCTATCATTGATTATGGATCTATATTATATGGGAATGCGTCAAAATACGAGCTAGCTAATATAGACAGACTACAATATAAGGCCATAAGAGAATCATTGGGCCTTATGTTGTCAACACCAACAAATAGTCTCCTGGTAGAGGCTGGTGAACTACCCCTGAAATTTAGAAGAAATAATTTAACTTTCAAATTTTTACTCACCAGAATAAAAAGAGATGAATACGATCCAGTTATCTCTTCAGTGAAATATTTCGACAATTTTAGCTCTAATTGTACCTACATACCCAACATATATAAAATATTTCAATCTATGTCATCAATTCCTAATAAAATGCAAATAGATAGATTTATTAACTTTGAAAAATTATATACAGCCTCATTTGTAAATATTAACATTGATAACAATACCTTTAAAAAGGGAGATTTAAATCAAAATGAGATCTTTAAAAACTATATCAAAGAGTTTTATAATCAGTACAATATATTCTTCACAGATGGTTCAAAAGACACAGCAAATGATTTGGTAGGGTGTGCATTTGCATGCCCTAATATAAATATATTTAAACAATTTAAGATGGAACCAGAAAACTCCATATACTCGGCAGAGGCATATGCCCTGTTGAAATGTTTAGAATATATTAAAAATAACAACATAAAATTCAATTTAATATGTACTGATTCGAAAAGTCTTACAGATGCTTTAATCAACAAAGATATTTTAAGATCAAATTATAATATATTAAAAATTTGTAATTTATTATATGATTTATTTATTAATAATAATACTGTAGACATTGTCTGGATTCCCGCACACCAGGGAATCATAGGCAACACAATCGCTGACTATGAGGCCAAGCAAGCCAGTAAACTCCCTACAGCATCAAATGAAAAAATTATATGGTCTGACTTCCTGGTAGTCCAAAAATGTAAATCATTGAAATTATGGCAAGAAACGTGGGAAAAGGATACCAAAGGTCGACATTTATATAAGATTAAACCTACGGTGTCCCTATTACCATGGTTTAAAACAGTTAACATTCCACGCAAAGCTATTACATCAATTTCAAGAATGAGGACTGGACACTCATCACTGAAGTTACATCTGCATCGAATTGGAGTGGTGGAGTCCCCATTGTGTAGGTGTGAACTTACCAGTGAGGGGCTCAATCATGTGCTGCTTGAATGTGAGCTAAACAAAAAGTGGACACAATTGCTATACTGTGAAATCAACGAAAGTGTAAAATTCCCAATAAATAGTGATTATCTTTTGTCCTTGTGTGAGTGCAGTGAAAAAGTTGTGATGGCTCTTCAGAGATTTGTACTAAGGGCTAGTGTAAATATTTAAAATTATAAAATAATACAAAGAATGTGATTGGCTAAATGGTTCTGACCAAAAGCCAGGAAGGGGGAAAAAAAAACCTTCTCCCTTTAAAAAAAAAAAAAAAAGAGGATTCTTTTATAGATTTTTTTCAGATTCAATTGTGAGTGAATGTAATTGCGAAAGCGTGTGTTTTTTATTAATTTTGATAAATATATAAAATATAAAAAAGAATTTAGTCTTTTTGATTTTAAGTCGAATCTTCCACGTTTTCAGAAGAGGTTGCCATTAATAGTCAAAACATCAAAAATGGAATGCAATAAGGTTATTCCTCTAGTATTAAATAAGAATCGATCGTTATTTTTGGATTTTAAGTCGATTCCTCCATGTCTTCAGCAATGGTTACCAATAATAATCGAAGCGTCAACAATCTAATGTAGAATTGTTATTCCTCAAGTAATAGGTGAGAATCAATCGCTGTTTTTGATTTTAAGTCAACATTGACTGTAAATAGCAAGTGATATCTGATTAATAATAAAGGAATAAACATATTAATATTTCAAATGAATTTGGATAAAGTTTAGCAACGATCCGTTGCAGTTTATTTTATTAGTAAAGATAAAAAAACTTAAAAAATTCTAATATTTTCACGTGTCCCCCTCATACTTTCCGCGGCCCCCATTTTAAGAATAGCTGCTCTAGTGCACTTTCTAAAAAATAAATTCATGCCTTATTGGAGGCGACCTTTTTATTTATTTATTATATTTTTTTGACTGAGGAATAATTAAATACTCTTTTGATTGCCGTAATGATAATCTCCCGCTTGCTAACGAGAGAGTGGAGACTGGAGTGTTAATTTAAATTTGATTATATTCTCTGGATGAATCAAATCAATGAATGGAATCATTCTATAAAATTGGTTTGAAAAGCAACGGAGAGATGCGAGAAATAAAATAAAAAAAAATCCTCCACGCTGGCTGCTGCCCTTTATTCCCCTGGCTGTTGTTTTTTCTTCTCTACCCTTTTCTTTCTAATTTTAATTACCAATCTAATTCTTTCATTAACAACCCAACACAACTGGCCTGTAATTTCGTCGTGTAAATGCAATTTAATTAACTGTGTAAAGATCAGGTTTGCTTGGTCCACAATTAACCACACCACAAACAAGATACAGCCATCAATGGATTTGCGTTTAATTTTGCATACCTCTACAGTATACTTTTTTGGATTTCTGTTGGATAACTTTCTTAATTACAATTATATAAAAAATGCAAAGCAAAGAATTGGCATTTCTAGAAATTAATTTTTGTTGCTTCTTCTTTCAATTTAGATTAAAAAAATTACTTTTAATTTTTCAATACTAAATTAGATGAAAAAGATAAACTTTTTGAATACTCAATAGGCTGATACTTTTAGAAATACTATTTTATTTTTGTTATTAGTAAGGCATGAGTGAAGCTCATTTAATGTGGGCAATATATTAATATATACAGAGTGTTCCACAGAAACTCATTCATTAAAAATTTTTATGGAAGGAACATACATAACAAAAAAGGTCCAATACCAATGATATTTAAACGGGACCAATCGGTAACTAGACTGAACCCAATGCAAAAAAATCATCGAAATCGGTCCACATGGTAAAGAAAAATAAATGTTCAAACAGCAAAAAAAAAAAGAAACAGACATTCCGTTGAATTGATAACCTCCTCCTTCTTTCAAAGTCGGTTAAAAATATTTTAAATTTTACTCGTCTAGATCTTATTTGTTATGTATAAATAATTAAGATCTAGACGAGTGAAATTTAAAATATTTTTATTTAAAAAATTATTCATTTTAGGTATAGGGATATTTAATAAACTCCTATTGGATTTTTATGTAGAATTCAAAAATACTAAAATTTATGACATGTTCTATTTGAAAAAATTGAGTATTAACAACTTTTTGATTTTCAGAAATGAACGATTATTATGTTCATCCTGGATATTAAATTTGAATTTTTATGATTAAGTAAGATTCTTTAATGTCTAATTAAGAGTTCTGATTGATCATAATGAATTCTACAAACAATAGTTTAATTATTATTAATTTTTAAATATGAACGCTAAATTGGTAGATTTTACAAACTATCTAAAATAACTCAGAAATGATAAATTTTAGACATCAAGTGCATTATACAAAATCATCTTAGTTTTTAACACTTAATCTAATGATGTAAAAATATTTGGTGGGTTCTATAGAGAATAAGAAAGTTGATAGCCATTGCGGCAAAGTAGAATGTGTCCAAAAGTTGTTAATAATTTATTTAAAAAGAGCATATTCCAAAACATAAATATGTCAAAGTTCAACATTTTCTCTCAACTCCTTCCATGAAAACTTTTAATGAACGCGTTCTGTGGAACACCCTGTATATATATTAATTCATACGCGAACTGCCAGCAAGTAGTAATTTTGGTGCAAAAATATTTCTATTAAAAATAGAAATGTTAAAAATATTGTAATTATATTTATACATATACATACATGTAGCAAAGATAAACAGGGAAATTCGAATATCCGTGATTTAATGGCGTTTTTTTCGACGATCAAAATAACTTGGCGTGGGATTTAAGTAAAGATGAATCAAATATTTGATTAAAAATTAAAAGGTCGCTTATTTTAAACACAAATTATTACTTGATTTTTTCAATTAATTAAATTTTTTTTAGTTTAATTAATAATATGATTATTTCTATTTTCACAATATTCTTGCTAAAAATTTCTTTAATTCAAGCTAAGATAATATTTTATTTCCATTTCCACACATACTCTAGCTAACTGAAATTAAAGAAGAACGACCGCACTGGAGTTCTTGCTTATTATTTATTCCAAACCAAGATATAAATTCATTTTAGTCAGGAGAAAAATTCTTTTTCCACTGAAACCCGATCTGTTTTCAAATATCACTATTCACGATCAAACTTAGGTACTGCTTGCTGTATGATAAATTTTTGACTTCTTCCATGAATGTATTGTTTTGAGACAAGATTTCAATTATATCTTTTTAGCTTTAGAACTTCAGATTCAAAAATGCAGAAAATATAATTTTTTGGTACTTTTCCGTTAGCCGGGCGCAAATGTCGCCAATTGTAAACCAAACGCGAGTATCACGGGTTCCGTGTGGCGACGCTACTGACGACGGCTTCTTTTAGAAAATGAATATTAATTAAAAAATAATTAGTAAATGCCCAAAAAAATTCGCCAACCTAATCGCAATGAAGATATACGAGCCGAACAGAGCCGAACTGAATATTTCTTAACCGAACCTTTCAAAGTTTGTTCAGGAACCCATTTTTTTATCTAAATGAACCGAGATGATAAATAGAACTGAACCTTTGAAAAATTCTAAAAGTGAAAAGTGCCAACGCCCTGGGGCTCACTTGAGACAATTTGAGACATCACGGTTTTGAAATTAGGCAGAATTTTATATTATTTGGCGATTTTTCGCTTGGGCCCGGCTAACGGAAATGTACCAATTTTTTTCTCAAGTTAATTAAAATAAAAATACATTTTTAATCGTTTATTATAACAATATATTTAAGTTTGATACTATGGAGGATCTACCTTGCAAGTGTACGAGTATTGAAAAAGTTTTAACTTTTTACTCCATTTTTATTTTTAAAATCTCTAAAAATTAATATTGTACTAACGACTGCTTCTTTGAATTTTAAACTTTTGTGACCATCGAGTGTAAATAGATCCAAAATGTAAAACTCTGAAATTTAATTCTCAAAAAAAATGAGGGGAGAAAGAGAATAATTTTATAGTAATTTAGCTTGGAATTTATTGAAATATTTTGAGCCCATTCAACTTTTATTAAATTTAATGATTGTATTGTAATTTTACTATACTATTTTATTTGAATCAGAATAAGAAGTGGCTTTCTTGGTTCTATCAATAAATAATTCATTGCATAATAAATAATATATTATTAATGATTTTATTCTGTGGACTTATTTAGCCTAAAGTAAAATTTTTTAAAACATAAAAACTTCTTTTCACGGTTCGAAAAAATTCTATAGGTGTATACATGAATGTATATGTATTTGTTTATATAAAAATATCTGTATATATATTTATTTTCATAAAACAGATGACATATTTTTGATTTGCTCTTAATCAGTTTACTTCCAAAGCACCGAGTCGAATAATTAATTCCCTGAATTCGATTAGATAATTTCTTTCTTTCTGGTCTCCTTTCTTTAGTCGATTGTAAATATTCAGTGGGAATAGATCTCGAGCCTCTTCTCTTTTAATATAAGAATAGCTTAGCATTCCGAGATGGATTAAAATTGGTAATTATTTATTTTTTATTATTCTAATTATGATTTGATAAAATGAAAAAATTGATTAGGCAGCCAAGTAATTTATTTATTTGCTCTATTATCTTCTGAATAAATACATTTACCAATTGAAAAGATTTTGTTTTGCTAAGAGTTGTGGATTCATGAAGAGAAATCAAAGAGGTTTTCCTCTGCTTGCTACAAATAAACATACCTATTTATATAATATGTCGCAGTCACTTGGTCATATCGTGTAATGTCAATATATTTCAGAAATTTTTTCTGAAAATAATACGTGAATACTACTCTGGAATATTCCGGCACTATTACATATTAACTAACATATTATTATTATTATTATTTTTTATTTATTTATTGTCACCGGGAACAAAGCCCATTTAGACAGCACATAAGTAAAGTGTTAGTAGGGTTAGTGAGGGATCCGAGTTTTTAGCCAGTAGAAATTTTTATTTGCCAGCCAGGATTGAACCCCGGCCTTCCACTCCAACATCGTCATAATCGATCGATGCCGAAGCGAGGAACATATGATTAAAATAATATGTTTGTTGTTAGTTAATATGTAATAGTGCTGGAATATTGCAGAGTAGTATTCACGCAGTATTACAATAATATCATTGTAATATTATTGTTATATTATTAAAGTTCATAGCAACCATATTATTTAATTAATCAAGTACGTTTACAGGTATTTGGATAGGAAGGTGTAAATCAAAAAATTGTCATTGATTTATGCGAAGTTTCGCCAACTTTATTTTGGCTTCATCAGGCGTCTAAAAAATATACAAAAAACAGAGTTTCAGAGAAATCAACAAGTCACATCATTTTTTCCCTTCCTTTCTTTTTTCTCTTGACTAAATCAGCAAACAACATTACATGTAACATACCTCAATAAATATGATTAATATTAAGATATAACAGATGTGCACATATTTATGAATAAAATCAATTGTAATTATTTCTCTCTTTTGTTCCGAACAATGATCAATTTATATAAAAAAGAATGATTCAAATGACAAGACTAATTATAGTATTTACTTAAATAAATAGATCTGAAGATAACAATAATAAATATAATCATATTTCACGCAATTAGAGCGTGACGTCAATTTCCCACCAAATATTCAAAACATAAAACCTGAATGACAATTTTTTTATTTACCTCCTCCTTCCAAATACCTGCAAATTTACTTGATTAATTATTGTTATATTTCAGGAATATTTTTCTGAAATATATTGGCATTACACGATATGACCTGTTTCACCAAGTGACTACGACAATCAAGCAGAGGAAAACCTCTTTGATTTTTCTTTATGAATACATTTCTAATTGCTTGGTCCCAGTCTCATATATTAAAGGCGAAAAGACCGAGAATCTAATTCTTCTTTTATATCTTTTAGTTAATGTAATTAACAAACAAAATACATAGAACTAAATATTCTTCTAAAAGGTAATAAAGGTGATATAATTTATAGTTTATATTCTTCCAACTTTTTTAAAAGAAATAGATATTTTTTATTTTTTTTATTAATTTTCTCAACTGTTTCAGTCGCCCCTGGTTGACCGTGTCCAGTAGTAAATAATGTTTTCGTTTTTGAAAATTCTTAATAAAAACATCTTGCTCTTCATTAAGTTTTATAGACTTTACACATATATGTACAAAGTCATTCTTTTCAACAGTTTCGGTTAACTGGCCTTCATTAGTACTAAATGAAACAAACATAATTTTTATTCATTTTGCAAAATATACCTACAATTTCCTATAATTATGTATTAATATTTGCTATCGTTTCAATAATTTAATTATATTTTTTTTAGCTCAAAATCATGAATATTCAAGCAGTTCCCTTGGCTCATTTCTTCATTGGTGAAGTAAAATTTATCTTGAAATAAATCAGCTCGTATAATATATAGTGCCTGGAGCACCGAGCGATGCTCGGTAACTTTTTGACTCTAAATAGCTTAAGTTTCAAATTTCAAGGCTCTGCGACTTTCCGAAGACGATATATGAATGATTAAAATATTTATTTTACGAAACTCCTAATTTACACCCCCTTCATTTATTTCAATAGGATTAAAATCTATACCCGGCTAATAACTCATGAGACTTGATAAGTACACCAATTTTTAGCGAAATCGTTAGAGCCCTTTGCGAGAAACCGATTTTATATCTAAATCTATATATATAAAATTCTTGCCCGATACACTCACTCACTCACTCACTCATCATCAAAACAGCCAGAACCACTGGACATAGAAGCATGCAATTTGAAGAGGATATTACATCTATGACATAGGCGCTCACTAAGAAAGGATTTTTCGAAATAAGGGGGTTAAAGGGGGCAAAGTGTGTTTTCACCGATTATGCGATATCTCTTAAGGACGATAAAATATCTACTTGATTTTTACTTATAAAAATACTAAATCTAAAATATCTAAAATCTAATTTCAGGATTTTTGAAATTCGACCCCTAAAGGGGTCAAAAGGGACAAAATATCTTTGCAATGTGTTTACACTAATTATGCATTTTCAATTAAGAACAATAATATATCTAGTTGATTTTTACTTAATAAAATTCCAAATACAAATATCTAAAAAGTCATTTCAGGATTTTTTGAAATTCGACTCCCAACTATCCAAAATGTGAGTGGGGGCAAAAATTAAAACTCTCTCCTATCTTGATCAAATTTTGTAGAGTTATTCTTTATTACTTTAAGAAATTATTCCTGTACAAATCAACTATCAAAATTGACTGTATGGGGGCGAAGGGGGGGGGGGGGGGGACAAATTATAGAATTTTTTAGCTTTTTAGTACATTTACTCTTTAGAAAACTGTGGATTATTTATTTGCAAATATCTAAAAAATAATTTCAAGATTTTTTGTAATCCGACCCCCCCCCCCCTTCAACTATCCAAAATGTGAGTGGAGGCAAAAATTAAAACTCTCTCCGATCTTGATCAAATTTTGTAGTTATTCTTTATTACTTTAAGAAACTATTCGTGTAAAAATCACCTATAGGGGGGGGGGAGCAAAATATAGACATTTTTAGCTTTTTTATACATTTACTCTTTAGAAAACTGAAAGTTATTTATTGTCGAGTTACTCATAAGCTAGCCAAATTACGTCAAGAGATAGCGTCTTCTATCTATTAAACTACAATAAAATGTTAAAATTCTACGTGCTAAATTTAATGAAAAAGTTAATTTTTTGCCAGGTTTTATAATTAAAAAAAAAAACAAAAAAAAACGCTTTTTTGGGAATGGAGCTTTTTTTAAATGAATTTTGGAGACCTAATAATCACATGCTGAGACGCCGCCCGCCAGGGCCACCTGCCTGTAGGGCCGAGCTCTACCGAAGGCACGCCTGGAGCAGCTCGTATATATATATATATATATGTTAACGTTAGATGAACGCTAAAGTTAAAACTTTTTATCCAGTCACTGCCCTATTTTGGTGGAATTGGGACCAGACTCGTTTTGATACTGAACCATTCATCTGTTTCGATTCCCCAAAGAATCAGACAGATGGGCTTTCTAGTAAATATATATACAAGAATTGCTCATTTAATAATATAAGATAAAATTTAATAAATATAATTAAATGTTTGAAAAGTATTGAATAAAGAGACTAAACGTCGCAGTTGAATTAATATTTTGTTTTGATTTTTCTGAAGTCCAAGTCTCTGAGAATGCATATTTAGAATTTCAAAAGAATGGATAGTAATCATTTGATGATGATTGATTATAATTACTTGATACGCCCAACCGGACCCTATGATTGAATTCAATCAATTTTTTCCCCTTATATAATCAGTTTGATTTTCAATTTAACTAGAATTGTATTTTGAAGCGGCATCCAAACATTTTTAGTTTCCTCTAGCTCTTTTGTATTTTTCTTAAAGACGCTGTAATAATTCTTGATTTGGTAGTGAAAAGGCTGACTGGGGCTCCGATTGGGAGGGATGCCAATCTCAGCCCGGATTCCCTTTGATAGATTTTTTCTTGCTTACATCTAACCAGAAATTATGTGACACATACATTCTAATCTAAAGGATATCTCCCTCTGCTTTTCTTCCTCCTTTCTGAAAATCGACTTAAATCGTCTCTTTTCGTTGCTATAAGCTCAGAATCTATGTTCGTCTGTCTACCCACAACAATACCACGTATGTTGTAATCAATAGAGTAGTGCAAGAAATGTTGGGCCGAAACACAAGCAAAGTAATTCCCTGGTGGCGGGGCTTCCCTCCCCCTAGCTACTCGAATACCGGCAAAAAAGTCAAAGCTCCATATTGACAAAGAACGCGTCTTGAAAGCCTTTGCGGGCGAATTAATTTTCATTTGAAAAGAGAAAATGGTTGCACGAAAATTGTGAGGCAAAAACTTTTCACCAATGCATCAATTGGCGGTTGACGTTTTCTTGTTGGAAACGAAATATTAAATGAGAATTAAAAGGTATATTGCTGTGATAATTTTAGAGTTTTTTTGATGAAATTTCTTTTATAGCGCCTATATTGGTAAATAGACTCACGAGCAGAGAAATGGAATCACTCTCTTTTCATTTAATGATCCTTTTGTATGTTTATTTGTATTATGTATTAGAAATTTAAATGTTTTTTCTCAAAAAACTATGGGAGGCAATACTAAATATTAAAAAAATGCTTAAATAAAGTTTTTATTAATGTTTTATTAATTTTTTTCTTTGTATTTGAATAATACCCAACCTCCAAAATTTTCATTTTTTCCTAGTTTTTCATTCCTTGTCAAATAATTAAAAATTAACTGTTGACTTTTGATGTAAAACATATTGATTTAATCTTTAATTTTGGGCTTTAATACGGTATAATTTATATTAATATAACATTATTTATATTTGAGAATGAAAATTACATTTAACAACTCTCAAGGGAGGTGATTCCATTTCTTTGCTTGTGAGTGTAGATTATTTTTTATAATGGTTGTTTGTTGGTTTCAAAACAATCTTCATTTAAAGTTACTTTCCATATTAGCTATTTATCGACCTTGAAATTTTTTTCGAAATAACCCATGATCAAATTATACGATTATTTAAAATTCTCCCCCACTCCCAATAAAGTCTCATCACAATTGACATAATTTACACCAAGGATAAGCACGACCGGAATTTTAGGCGTCTTAGGCAGATTGTATACTTGGTGCCCCCCTCCCAAACAAATAAATAAAAAATAAGCTAAAACTCTTAGTAAAGATACAAGCCTGATTAACGCGTTTCGTCGATGATTTTCTTACTCTTTAATGAGTTGTTATTGTTTCTGATCAATTAATTATTATATTTTGAAGGAGACAATAAAGAGTGTGTGTCTTCTGCTAGAATTATAAATTTTTAATTTATTTATAACGAGACTATAGTTTAGAGGATTCACCTTTTTCATCAGTCTATTACAATTGATTTACAGGAATAAATGAATGAAAGTAGACTGATGAGGAGGACAAAGCCCTCGAAACTAAAGTCTCGCGTTATAAATAAATTAAAATTTATAATTTCAGCAGAAGACACACACTTTTTATTGTCTCTTTCAATTTATAAAAATTCGGCTACTCTCGGCAAAAAGAAACTTTCAATTTATTATACTTTTTTATAAACAAACAGGTAATTTCTTTCAATTTCAATACTTTTGTTTTGAATATTTCATTCACGTGATGCTAAAATGGAAAGGATATTTATTTAATCGTTTATTGTATTCTTATTGAATGATGTTAGCAAATTACGTTCCTCAAAAAGTTTGCAGCAAAAGCAGACAATTTTATTGAGCAATGTAGAATGCAATTACCAATTATTCTGGCTTTCTTCTTCATTAAGCAATTTTCTAACGTAATAATTAGGTAAAAATAAAACACTATAAACTGGAATATTATTACAAACTTTTTTGGGGTTTTATGACATTAAGGTAGTTCTTTCACAAATGCAAAAATTCAAGAAGTCTTCGAAACTTGGAATATAAGTCATTAAAAGCACAATAAACAGACTGTTAAAATTTTAAGACGATTTACCAGACCAAACATGAAATAATTGCAATTAAAAATGAAATTTTTTATAAATGGTAGATTAGGAAAGGGTGGGAAAATGTTCATTATTTTATTTTTTTCATTGAAGGACTTTCACTATCTTGATGAAAAACTAATATTTGTTAGAATAATATATTCGGAGTAACCTAAAAAAATTGAAATTATTTACCACTTAGTTTTGATAAAAAATTAAAAAAAAAACATATTTGGGCAATTATTTTTAGTGGAGGGAATATAATACCAACGGCTTGAAAACGATCCATTCATAAAGAGAATATAGTAGTGTAAAAAGTACAGTCACGTTAAAAAACATAACCTAAAATTTTAGCACCTTTTATATTTATAGAGTGGTTACGAGGCTAAAACTTTTTGCGTAGATTGTCGCGAATGAACCTCCTTAAATGACTCATCTCGTAAGTTTTCACTTTTTCCTCAAATTTGATTTCTATCTAATAAAAGTTTAAAATCACCAACATTTATGTATACCGTGTCGTGGAAAACAGTTTCCTTAAATTTCCCAAGACATTATGTGTGTACGTGGACAGTATACTTTCGCCAGGAAGAAGAAGATACACCTAGGTATTCCTGATTGTAAAAATGGATCGATATATGAATTGGATCTCAGAAGAGCTCTGGGCGGAAGTTTTCTTTCTTTGATTGGTGTCGTGATTCGGACTTAGGCTGTAGCAACGATTTTCCTTCCCAATTACTGATTGACTCTTAGATGGGTTGTAAATAATACCAATTTAACCAACGTATTTACTTGCTGCAAAGCGAGCTAACAAGACAAGTGCCGTGCTTAGATCAAATAAAACACGAGCCACGTGGTGTGCACATTGGCAAGGGCTGAAGGACTTGGTCTGCACGCAATCCTTCCTCTTAAAACATTGCTTCTGATAAAACAACAAACAAACCCAGCGAGTGATAAGGCGTGAGACACTTGGCTCTTTATTTGAATCGGCCACTTCAATCAGCCCCTTAAGTCCTCTTTTTTATCCCAAATGTCCCTTATCATATTATCAAGTGGACTGGAAGGACCAGGGGAGCAAATAATCTGTGGGATTAAATCGATTCTTCCACCAATGAATAATAATTTATATTTAATCAAGGAAATTATAGTATAAAGTTATTAATTAATTACAACAAATAACTTATCGGAATAGATTCTAATCAGACTGCGTTTTTATTCACATTCCGCAATAATTTAATTGTCAGTCTATTCTATTATAAATTAATTTGAAATACAAACGAAATCTTTTTAAAGCTCTGGCATATTATTATTAATTAAACAAAATAAGTTATAATTTTCGTTTGACAAATAACACGAGTAGGAAATAAATAATTATTTTGATTTGTTGTGAGATTAGACATTGATTTTTTACACGCATGGAAGAATTGCAGACCATAAAGCTGATTTCAATTAAAAGATATATTAATACAATTTAACTACGTAAATAGATTTTAATTTTTTATTTCTGTTAATCAACAAATACAATGGGTGATTGATTCTATCCCTGTTATCACACTTGGTCTAGAACAGCGTTTCTTTAACTTTTTTAGTTCGCGACCATATTTTGACTGTGAAATTTTTCGCGACCCCAGATTATATAGATATATGATCTAAACCAAACATTTTACTAGCAAATCATAAATAAATTTGTTTTGAGGAAAATCTTTAGTACACATAACTAATTATACTAGTTTTATTCATTATTATTTTAATTAGTAGAGATTGTGGTGTTGGTGCAAGGTGAAACATCTTAATTATTATTTTATTTTATTTTCATTATTACTTTTTTTATTATTATTATTTTATTTATTATTTATTTAATACTAATGTTATTATTTATTCAAACTAAATAATTACAATTACTAAATAGAAATATTAATTAGATGGATCTTCTTGTTTCTTATCAAATAAAGAATCATCTGTTGCTTTTAAATTGTTAGTAAAAGGAACGTTTTTTTCTTTTTTTCAAATTTCAAAATCTATTGATAAAGGGAGAATTTCTTCGGAAATGTTTTGGTTTAAAATAAACGTTTTTAAGATTAAAGTAAAGAAAATTTTGAAAATTTTTTGAAACTTTTAAAAATTTAAAATATAATATACTAGGTAGGTTTCACAAAAATAAAAGATAAGATGCTTGTTTAGCACGACTCTATATATATTTCGGGGTATAAGCCCATCTTCAGTAGTTCACAGAGGAAAATGAATACAAAAATGCTTTAGAAGTAAATGACTTAACTTTAACCATAAGAGAAGGAGGAGATAAGATGAGAGAGGGAAGGGTTAAAGTACAAAGAAGATTTACAATTATTTATTATGTATTTTTCAAGATTCTCATTGGCAAAAGATTATCTGAAAGCATTGTTTTAAATATTGAAAACGTGCGTTCCACTTCACAAGACGTTAACGGATAAAATTTCAAATAAGCGATTTCGGATGGTGTTAAATTTTCTTCTTCTGCCCTACTATATCGACCTAAATTCTTGGTTATTCTTTTCATTATTGTACAACCAGGATTTCGCTTCAGAATATTGTCCATTTTTTGATTGAGACTGAAGGCAATAGGACCAGGTATTTTTTGATATTTTTTTGAAATCTCTGGAATATTTTTATGGACTCTATCAGAGATTTCTTACTTCTAGTGCTGTTATGGTTACAGATAGATTGTTAAAATTACACTTTATATTTATACTAAATTAGCCTTAAGCGTAATAGAAGATAAAGCATTTTTATAGATAAGCATCATCTTCGGATCTCACTTCTTGTGGGTACGTGGATGGCGACCACGGGGTTCCGAGCTGAGTCCTGACATTGCTTCCACTTACTTGTGTCAGACTCCTCTCTTTCTGCTTTCCTATCAGACCTCCCTTGGTCAACCCTTGTTCTTTTCCGACCCCGAAGCTATTAGGCAACGAGGGCTAGGGGTCTTTATTTTTCAACGATATATCGAGCTATCCCCCCTTCTTCTTCTTCTTTAAAAAAAAAAAAAAAAAAGCTGCTGCCTTGTAGTTCTCGACGTTGGTTCGCCAAAGGCTAGGAGAAGACAACTCTAACTACAAAACACCTGGCCCTCCAGGTTGGGGGTTGATCGATGGGCCAACAACTCATCATCATAAAACGTTTAAACAGTTTTCAATCCAAACGCAAAGCCTCGGAATTCGGACGGTCAAAATAGGAAAAGACAAAAGCAACGGAAACGGCAAATGATTTTTGGTACGTGGAATGTACAAGGTATATCTACAAAACAGAGAGAAGTGTTCCAGGAGCTAGAGAGATTTAAATTGGATGTGTGTGTTCTGAGCGAAACAAAGAAGAAAGGGTCAGGAATTGAAGAAAAGCAAAATTTTATCCACATCTACAGTGGGGTCCCAAAAGAAAAGAGAGCTCGGGCAGGTGTGTCTGTAGCAATAAATAAAAAATTCAAAAAACACATAAAGGACTGGGAATATATAAATGAAAGACTCCTAACCGTAAATGTTAAAATATACGGAAGGGATATAATGATAATAGCAGTGTACGCGCCAACAGATGATTCTTCCCTTGAAATTAAAGATGAATTTGAAGCTACTCTTACGGATGTGATCTCAAATATCGGGTGTAGGAAGGAAATAATCATGATGGGAGATTTTAATGGACGAACTGGATCAAAACAAAATGACAATTTTATTGGTCAATTCGGAGAAGAAACTACAAATGATAATGGCAGTAGATTGACCGGAATATGTGAAAGCTACAACTTACGGATCTTGAATGGATTCTACCAACACAGACACATCCACAGATATACATGGCATCAACCTACAAGGAAGTTAAAATCCATAATAGACTACATTATTATGAAACAAATGACAACTCTTAAAGTAAATGATGTACGAGTATATCGGGGAGCTGATTGTGGCTCTGACCATTTCCTCCTGAAAGCGAATATCTACTTTAATAAAATCGAAAGGAATAACCAAACCGATTTTGAAGACACTACTGCTGCAAAGAGTAGACATCCGGTCTACAACTTGGAGCTGCTAGGAGATGACTCAATAACTTTCCTATTTAAACTGAGACTTGCTAGTAAAATGAGAGATAAAATTGAGGGAACAGCTGAGGAAAGATACGAATGGTTGAAATCAACAATACACGAGGCCGCATACGAAGCTCTAGGAGAGATCAGAATCACAAAGAAAAAACAAAGAAATTATTGGATGGATGAAGAACTGGAGGGAGCCATAAAAGAAAAGAGTTTACTATATCAAAGATGGTTGAACACAAATGATCCAGAAGACAGAAAAATATATACAAGATCCAGGGCGGAAGTAAAAAAACGGGTAAATGAAAAGAAAAATGAAATGTGGCTTAAAGCGTGTGAAGAGGTTGACAGATTTATTGGTACGGGTGGGAGGTCGAGAAAAGCTTGGAAAATAATATCAAGGACCAGGCAAAATTTGCAAGAAAATTGCAATTTATCATTAATTAAAATGAACGAATGGAGAGAACACTTCCAGTTTTTACTACAAGAAAACAGAGAAAATTATAAACAACAAATTGAACTAGGACAAAGGGCGACAGAAGAAGTAGAGGAGATAACGATTGAGGATATTCAAAAGGCTATGAAGAGTATGAAAAATAATAAAGCCCCTGGTCCAGGAGGCATACCAATTGAACTGATTAAACACAGCCCACAAGAAACTATTGAAATGCTATCAGAGATATTTAATGAATGTATAAACGGAACAGGTGAACTACCTTCGGAATGGACTCAAGCGTGGATCACGCCAATATACAAAAAGGGAGATAGAAAAATATGTAACAACTATAGGGGTATAAGTGTAACGAGTACAATTGGTAGGCTGTATGGACGAATACTAAAGGAAAGAATAGAAAAGGAATGGAACGACATTGAAGAGCAGAGCGGCTTTAGAGCTGGAAGATCATGCACGGATAACATATTCTGTCTACGAAACCTCATTGAAAAACGACATGCAAGAAACCTAGAAACCCACCTCATTTTTGTTGATCTACAGAAAGCCTACGATAGTGTTCCAAGACAAAATATGATAAAAGTACTGGAGACAACAACAATCAATAGGCGCTATATCGACGCGGTTAAACATCTATATATAAAAAATAGATCAGCAGTTAAAATAAAGAATGAGATATCAGATGAGTTTCAAACAAATAAAGGTCTACTGCAAGGATGTTGTCTGTCTCCTACTCTATTTCGAATATATGTCTCATATGCCCTGCAAGAATGGACAAAAAAATGTGGATCAATGGGACTACAAATTGACGAGTCGTACCTCTACACATTATTATTTGCGGATGACCAAGTTGTTATTGCAGCAGATATAGATGACGTAAGCTACATGACCCGTAAACTGGAAGAGGAATATAATAGATGGGGACTGGAAATAAACTTTAAAAAAACAGAATACCTGACGGTCGGGACAGAGGGGGAAAATCTGGATATCAATGGAAAAGTGATAAAAAACTGTAAGGAATTTAGATATTTGGGATCTGTCTTTAGCGAGGAGCCAAACTGTGAGAGGGATATTAAAAATAAAATCTGTCAAGGTCGAAGAGCTATTGGGCAACTGAATGGGGTCTGGTGGAGCAAAGGGATCAAACAGGACACAAAAAAATATATATATCGGTCCATAGTGGAAGGCATAGCCCTATACAATTCAGAAACATGGGACATGAATAAGAAAAACGAAAAAAAATTACAAGCGCTCGAAATGGATGCGATGAGAAGGAGTTGCAGAGTGTCGAGATTGGAGCATATCCCAAATACAACTATAAGGGACAGGATGAAAATGGAAAACGACATAATAGATAGAATAGAAAGGAAGAGATTAATATGGTACGGACACCTCAAAAGAATGCCGGAAGATAGGTGGCCTCATAAAATATGGACCTGGATGCCCACGGAAAGACGGAGGAGAAGAGGAAGACCGAGACGAACGTGGAAGCAGGGAGTAGATGAGGCAATGACCAGTAGGCAACTACAAGAGCAAGACATCCTGGATAGAGAGAATTGGCGTGTTGGATGCGGAAAACGGCGCATGCTGTAGAACAAACCGCTTTATTATTATCATCTTCATTGATTGTTTCTAGTAAAATAATAAATAAATATAATTAAAGAACAATATTAAAAAAAATAATTTAAATATACCTTCTGAATTTCATCCAAATGGCTAGCATAATACATATATATATAGCTGCTTGGATTCAGGTTTCCCACCTTGTTAATATAGGCTTAGGTTGGAAGGAGCTTTTTAAAATACTTTTTTAATTTAAGAAATTACAGCATCAATATTTGGGAACATAACTCGAATATGTTCTGCCATTCTATGAATAGGGCGTACAAGACATGTTACAGTATCATTTTAGTGAAAAATGCTTTTAAAAGTTCCCCAGCTTTCAACATATAGTATATGTGGCACTGTCTATCAGTAATACCAAAAATTTTTCATCATTATTTTCTGCAGGCCACAAGATACCTGTATAAGTATAATGCAAATTCCCATTAAGAAAAGGACAATACATAATATTTTTAGGAGACAAAGAAATTGAAACTTACTTAATACTTTGCGAATTGCTCTAGCATTTGTTGAACTATTTGTTTCTTCAAGTTCGGAGAGGCTATTAAACATGGTCCACTCGGATCATTTATGTCAAATTTTCCTGCTCGATAAATAATTTTTTGGAATATTTTCTTAATAATTCAAAAATACTTTTAAATTTAGAAAATGTATAGATCGTAAAAAATGGAAATTGCCAATTTTAGTTAAAATAGTCACTAAAAAAGACATTTATAGATGAAATAGGCACTCGGCATTATAGGCACTAACAAATGCCTCTTATTTTATTAGAATTTATAGAATTTCATGAAACGCAGAGATATCATATTGGCCTAAATTTTAAGCAATACATAAACAAAAGGCAAATAGGGCGAAATCCGAGCCCTAATTAATGATCTAATAAAAAATAAATATTGCACAACAATTTTGTATAACAAATTGTTCAGAACAAATAAAAAAATATCTAATCTATCTATGTAATAGACAGATGAAAATAAATTAAAATTTATAATTCCAGCAGAAGACACACTCTTTTATTGTCTCCTTCAATATATTTATTCCTTTCACTCGGAACATTTGGATTTTTAATAAATATTTTGAGACTGTTTTTATATAAAAATTGTATTTAGTTAATAGAAAAAACAAAATCACTAAATTATTTCAATATATTCATCTATATACCAATTTCTAGACGTGCATTGATTTCCTCTTAAAAATCAGCAACTCTGCTACTCTCGACAAAAAATATATTTTTACTTTTTTACAAGCTTACAAACGGCCCCCAGATTGACGATTTGTAACATTATTGCTTTATATGACGATTTATCATCTAATGAATTAAATAAAAGATTTGTATTATAAAACAAACAATTATATTCCCCTTTTTTATTTCCATTTTGCATAATCAAATTTGTACAATCCCTCAGGGGAATAATTTTTCTAAAATGAATTATTGTTCCCTATTTGTGAAATTAATGATCAATCTAGGCGTTAATTTAAAAAATTGGTAAAAATATTCTATATTTTTTTATGCATAATTTAAAAAAGTTTAACCGGGAGAGTTTTCCACGTTGGTATTCCCTTTGGGGAGTTGTCAACCCCCTCGATCCCTGTTGAAAGCAGATCTGGGTGGCACTTTTCAAAATTGCACATACGGAGAGGTAACGTTAACTATGTAAGGAAAATTAATTTCTCTTTATTTCGATATACGTCATGATATTAATATTAGTTTTTATTGAGCTTAGACCGCTAATAATATTGATGCTGCTTTCCATATCCATATATTTATGTTCCCCTAATGCTTGATACGCTCTGCAGGCAATTTTTTTTCTTATGCTTATTGTGTTAAAAAAAATATCTGTAAGGTAGAGAAAAATAAATCCCAACAAAAACACATGTGTAAAAAATGCCAAGTTCGATTAAAAAAAACCGTTTGGCAAAAAAGTAGTGAGATCGATCTAATGTGCTGACAAGTTCAACATCATCAATTTATTACATTGGTCGAGAATATAGTAACTTCAATTAAAACACATGTTTTTTATTTTACATTTCCATCTAAGTTTATTGATTACACATTTTTATTTGAAATTATTTTCCTAAAAGCTTGCTTGAAGGTTTTATAATTAAAATAATTAAACAGGTCGACAAAAAATCTTTTTTGGGGGGTTTCTGTTTTAATGCATAAATTCTGATGCTAGGGATCGAAAAACACCAAAATATCCAATCTTAGCTTTTAAAGTTTGCTTTTGTCTGTTTTACGTCAATAAGTATAAGTTTTGAAGATTTTAATTGATTTTACGAGCAGAAAGAATATATTGATGCCGCCGTTGCATATAAAATTAGGCCTTATGAAACAATTTGTGAAAGCTCTGGATCAAAATTCTGAAGCTTTCGAATATTTAAAAGGATTCTTTGCCCAAATTATCTGAATCTAAAGTAAAAGCGGGTATTTTCGTCGGACCACAAATAAAAAAAATAATGAACAGTGATGAATTCACACAATTACTCAATACTAAGGAAAACAAGCCTGGAACAGTTTTAAAGAAGTAGTTTTCTCGAAAACAACAGTGCTGACAATTAGGGCTCAAAGTTGATTGAAACTATGCTTGAAAGATTTAAAATTATGGGCTGCAGAATGTCCTATAAACTTCAGATGCTATAGGCTCACCTGGACCAATTTAAAGATAATAATGGCTGTCTACTCAGAGGAGCAAGGAGAGCGTTTTCACCAAGATGTGATGGACTTTCGAAGCGACGTTACCAAGGGCAGTACAACGAGAAATATGTAGTTGGGAGATTACATTTGGGGTTTAATACGAGAAAGTCCATACAAACATAAGAAAATCACTAAAAATATTCATTTTTGAACTTGATTTTTTATTATTTTACATTTGTATGCTATTACTAATCATTATTCTTGAATTAAAAAGACTCCGATGTTCAGCAAAAATTTTTCTGATTGTAATAAAATTATGAAAAAATCAGTCATTTTTCTTAAAATTCGAAAAATTGCTCTGGTTTCTACAAAAGCAAACTTTGATCAAAAAAATTATTTTTCCCTTTATTAGTAACGTAGAAGAAACCAAAATTTGACATTCAGAAGTCAGACCCAAAAATCGTGTCGACCGGTGTTATTAACAAGTGGTTCAAAAAATGAATCATAGAAGTTGAAACAAAACGAAACAATTGGTTGTCCAAATAAACAATAACTAAAACCCGCGCAAAGCTCGGTCTTTCAGGTACTATAGATGTTAAATACACATTTAATCCTTCCAGTTTTTTCATTTCTTGAATCGAAAAGATCAAAGAATTATTATTGATCGACCATCTCTATAAAATGAATCTTTCCTCGATTCCCATTAAATTTATATATTAATAATTTATGAATCCTTTCATCTGTCTTTTACCTGCTGGATCGATTTAGAAAATGATTTAGATTATCGGACAGACGGGGGACTGAGAAGTTTTCCAGCTTCAGCATGTTGTCCATTTGTGTATGAGAGTAAAAAAGCACATTAGGAATAAGAAATTTTCTTTGCCAAGAGTACCGGAAATGGAATGGGCTGTAAAAGCGAATTCCTTTGACGGAATAAAGAATCCTGGGAGTCAGAGAATCAGACATTCGTCTCCACTTAACTTCTTAGCTCTCTCTTCGAGATCGCATCAAGGGTTGAAAGAGAAGTGAAGCCTTCCCTTCGAAAACTCGATATTTATCAGGTAAAAGAGCAAATTGTTTTCCAAGTCAGCAATTGAGAAAGATTAAAATTTAACCTTCAGGTAAAATCGAAATAGATATCAAGATTCTATTGAACGAATTGACAAGAGTCATAAAATAAATTAAATTGAAGAAACATACAAACAAATACAAACAAATGAGAGGTATAAAAACATTAGAAACAGAGAATAATAAATAATTAAAAGTTCGTACTTCTTTTCTCATGGATATTTGATTCGGAGAGAAGACTTCCCATCAGAGGCGGCGTAAGGCGTGGGCGACATGGGCGACCGCCCACTGGCCTCGGGCCTCCAACATTTTTCCTTTGTTTTCTCTCTAATATATTTTAACACCGCTTTCCCTAAACGTTATTAATATATTTTTCTTTTTCCCCCACTATATAAAATTGTCCCACCACGGGGGGGGGAGCTAGCAAAATTTATCTCACCCATATCAAATTTTGGTCTTGTGCCGCCTCTGCCCCCCATGGTGTGCGACTTGCAGTTCTAGATAGGGATTGCAATCCGAATCAATTTCAACCCGGTCGGATTCCTGTCGATCTGCCCGGATCCAACCGGATCTGGCCGGATTGGCCACTTCAAACATATTTTGCCTTTTCATTCTGAAATTATCTATATAAAAGATTGTTATGACAACATCTGAGTTTGTGTTTGCAACCTTTCTTGACCAGAAAAAGGTTGATGAGTTTTTGGTTTGTCCTCGAAGAATTACGTTTCTCAGAAAATTTGAATCTATTACCATCTGCAAATTGAAATCTTTCACTTTATTTTTTCATTATAAATACCTTTATTATGATTGAAATTTCCTGAAAACTTAAATAAATAAATTATATGATGTTGTAAATAAATAAAACATACAATTTTTACTTTAAATTATTTTCACACTATGGTAATAATATTTTTAACAAAAGTTACATATTTTGAAAAAATAAAATTGTAGTGGTAATATGGGCTACCCAATAAAAGACAATTCAGAGGAGTAAAAATTATGTCTAACAAAAAAAATAATTAACTTTCTAGACACCGCTTCTTCAGGAGGTGTACCAAGATGAACTAGTCTTTGCAAAGTAGTTCATGGTACAGAAAATTGCTTAGAAACTTTGAAAAATCCCATTTTCTTTTCTGAAACAGCTTCAATCGCAGATATCATGTTATCCTGATTCCAATATTGCCTCATTTGATTTTTCTTCCGTGGATTCACTACTTTGCGAAGCATTTAAAACAGAAAAACACAGTTTTGTAGAGGTTGTAATATGGGCTAGTCCAGTTGGGTAGCCCATATAACCACCAATGTGATTGCCCATATTACCACCTTGGCCACCCTGGAAAGTGAAGAATCACCATCCGTTAAAAACTACTTATAATTATTTAATTTGTGGAGGAATCAAATGCCCGATATTTATACAATACGTAGTTATCAAATTAACAACTAATTAAACATAAGTAGTAATTCTAATATAGCTGTAAATCCTTACCTTCCAAACTTTTAAAACAGTCAAAAACACAAACTGGTTCACCACTAACGTTCTCCATAACTGACTGCGCTAGCGCATCCTGGTAATCTAAGGGGCCAGCAGTATGTCGGTTGCAAACTCTTTGTCAACGTTTAAAAAGAGCTTTCCAACCGACATACAACTAGCTCTTAGACAAACTATTACTAATAATTAAAATGTTTTCCTCAAGCATGCGCATACTTGTTTGTCAGATATTAAGGTGGCCCTTATTTCAACCCTAGCCCATAATATCACCTTTGCCTCTATATGTAGGTATGCTTTATGGCGCTCAGTTTTCTTATACACATTATTCAATATCAATATGAAAATTTGTTTACTAATTGAAGTTAGTTGTTTTTATGACTTTTGCTATCAATATTATCAAGTAATATTTCACCAAAAAAAACTTTCTTTGAATTTATGTTGCTTAGGTTATTCGTATCTATTGGAGAATTTATATATGAATGAATATATCTTCGAATTCTTCTCATCATTGAAATCACTTTAATAATTTAAAATTGATACATTTATTAAATCCATTAAATCCATTTAATAGAATGAAATGAATCGAGAGAGCTTGTTATAATTACTTTACCATACGGGGTATGTTTAGGTATTATTATCATGCATGAAAAGGTGTATTTTTTGTTTCATATTTTCGAAATATTTCAAAAGCGGCTAAAACTATTTTGTTAGGAATAAATTGAGCTAATTTAAGGCGTTTCGGTTATATTTGTGCCGGTGATTATGAAAGTGGTCTAAGTCAATAATTATTAGTTTCGAGATATTTAAAGTTTTGTAAAATATACAAGATTTGAATTTCTATAAATGAACACAACTAGAAATCCATTTAACAGTTCAATCTCATGCGAATTTGCAAACCAACATTGCTATTACTTATTACCTTATTAGTTATTACTATAATTTAAATTAGATGAATGGAACACAAAAATAAAACTATTTTTTTTCTTTTCTGGCTTACGGTAGTTCTTTCACATATGAAAAAGTTCAAGAAATCTTCGAAACTTGAAATATAAGTCATTAAAAGCATAATAAACACACTGTTAAAATTTGAATACGATTTACCACGCCAAACATGAAATAATTGCAATTAAAAAATGAATTTTTGTCCATATGGTAGCATGGGAAAGGGTGGGAAAATGATCATTATTTTATTTTTTTCAATGAAGGACTTTCACCATCTGGATGAAAAATTAATATTTGTTAGAATAGAATATTCCGAGTAACTTAAAAAAAAATTGAAATTATTTACCACGTTTTTAGATAAAAAAAAAAAAAAAAAACATATTTGGCCGATTATTTTTAGTGGAGGGGATATAAGAACAGTCGCTTGGAAACGATCCATTCATATAGAGGATATAGTAGAGTGAGAAGTAGAGTCACGTTAAAAACTTAACCTAAAATTTTAGTACCGTTCATATGTATAGAGTGGTTACGAGGCTTAAGCTTTTTGTGGATTGTCGCGAAAGAACTACCTTAAGGCCGCTGCACACGAGGCTTGTTTTAATAGTTTTTTGTCTGCTTGCTTCCCCTCAAAATCATTCCATGACTAAGCCGGAAAATAGAATATGTCCTATCTTTTAAATCAAGCAAGCTAGCCAGAAAGACAGCCAGCAGTGACGACATTTCGATCCCGACAGGCCTCCAAATTTCAAACAGAGAGCTCCCATCCCAAAAACAGTTAGAGGAAAAAGCCTCGTGTGCAGCGGGCTTTAGACAACTTTCATAATCACCGGAACATTTCTATTTGGTATATGCATATATGTTTATTTGGATCATCAGAGTAAACCCGCACTGATTTCTCTTTATACGTATTTATTTTTGTGTGCTTAAATAATAGGTATGGCGTAGCTCTTTCAATAAATGTAAAACCGGTATGTGGATCTCAGTGACCTTATGCGTTTTTTTAATGATATTGATGTCAGAAGGTAAATACACCAAAAAGGTGCATCCGCTAAAGACCTGGGTTGGCCCCTTCATCGTGAAAGGAAGAAGAAGGGGGGATTTTATGGGCTGGGTAGGAGTTGAAAGTATCTGTGGATGTGGGTCTTAAACAGCTTAAGGTTATAAGTTGCGGGGAAGACGTTGGCTGGAAGTGAATTCCAGTCTCTGGAGGTCATAGGGATAAAAGAGTTGGCGAAAGCGTTGATTCGGCTTTTATCCAATTTGACACCGAAGGGGTGCTGAGCTTTCGAAAACCGCGTGTTTCTAGCAAAGAGGGCTCTAGGGGCAATAATTGATTTCAGCTCTACTGAACAGACAGCATGATAGAATCTGTAGTACAGGGAAAGAGCAGAAACGGTTCTTCGGTGAGCCAGGGAGTCGAGTGGGTTTGTTAGGGCCGGGTCTCTTATTAGTTGAAATGCTCGTTTCTGAATTGTCTATCGTGGATTAAGTTATTTGACTCTAAGTGTCGTAGAACTTGCTCGTTTATAGCCTTTTCCATGATTTTGGATAGGACAGAAGTGATTGCTATTGGTCGATACCCCTGATAGCACAATATATATTCGAATTCGATTAAAAATTCTATTGAGATTTATGAAAACAACGTTTAGATATCTGGCATAGTTTTCGTGTTATTTAACTTTATATGTAAACGGACAGACAGGAGCGATGAAGCGCGAAACAAAACAAATCGATTTTAGATAACGAATCTCTGCTCGTTGATAAATCCTCTCGCATATAATGAGACATGGCCATCATTTGGAATGGCTTCTTTTATCTTCAAACCAAACAAATTTCTCCCTCTAGCTATGTCTATCTAGTCATCCCTCTCTCTCTCTCTCTCTCATTATGAGTTTTAAATAACGAAGTATTGCACAATCGGCAGTGATTTGGAATTCTGGCTTTTTTTAGGGTGCTAAATAAAAATTTAAGACGAACCCAGCAATGCTACAACGTCTGACTGTCTATCGGTCTCCCTATTAGTCAGAGCGCTGTACCCAGTAAACTAAATAAGACAAAAACTTGAAATTTAGAATATATGGTATATCGATGGCCTAACCTCGTATCTCAAAAAAACTTAAATAACTTTTATACGTTAATAGATGGATAGATGGATAAGCTCGTTTCTCAATATATACATGAGTGTCAAAAATATTAATCTTTTAAATCAAGAGAGTTTTTGTTAGCCTAAGTTAGGGTTGTAGCAAGGAAAACACGTAACATATATAAGTGCGTAGTGGCTAAGCCATAATGTGAAATACTCGTAAGTCAATGATACGAGGTTTTCACTTTAAAAGATCTATTTTCTAAGATAAACTTTGTGAACCAGCATAACATTTATTCATTGTAATGTAGTATAATAATAAAATGTATAATTTTTTTTGAACATTACAATAATTGTACCTTTACAAGACGTATGTCTTTGTGGCAATGTATCCAAAATTTGGTTGAGTTTAGTCCAAGGGCAAGGAAGATACGAAGCCTTTTGTGTTTTAGACCACAAATTCAAAAATCCCCCATTTTTCAGTTCAGTGGTCAAATTTCAAAAAAATAAACAAACCTTCACGAGATTTAGCATTAATAAACATATGTACCAAATAAAACTAAAACTTAAAAACTCGAAGAGATAGAGCACTTTAAAAATTTCAAAAATTTAACCCAAAATGACTATATCTTTCGGGGACAAATAGATCAAAATACTCAAATATTTTTTTTTGTATTTCAATGCTTCATCTTTCTAATCTAAGCCCATATCGATATCTTTTCTGGTTTAAGAGATCTTGAAAAACTCTGAAAACACATTTTGGGACTCTTTCCCCCATTAGGGTTCAAATTTCAAATAATCCTTCTTAGCACACCCATACACTCCAAATTTCATCTTTCTAGGTCAAGCGGTTTAGGCTGTGTTTTGATTATGAAACATCACCTTCTCTTTTTATATACCGGGTGAGTTTTTTTATCTTGAGACTTATAACTCAAATAAAAGTTTGTTTATATCGAAGGGGAAACTAAACTACGCTATTGTTTGTTGACGTAGAACAGGCTTTCAAGGGTATTTCAATGTCAAGTTCTGTTTTTAAATGGAAACCTATATTTTTCTATACGTCTACTCTACTAAAAAAAACTGAACAACTTTCATAAGAACTATTTTTTTATACATCAAATAAAAAAAATACATGAATCAATTAGATCTCAAAAAAAAATTCTTAAAAATTATTTTTAACAATTATTCAACTTGATTATCAAATATTAATGATTAAATAATTCATTATTAAATAAATAATTTAATAATAATTAATAATTTAATAATTTTTCGACACTATTCTGGGATATTCCAGAGTGTATTCACCGCATAAATTAAGACCATGTCAATTCTTTCTTCGATGAAAAATGCTCCATTTTTATTATACTAATACAATATAACTATCTACTGGATTGACACGAGAAATAAACTTTTTTAAACTCAAAAAGTTTAAATAGATCTATTAAGTAGAAAATAATCTCTTAAATCTGAGTATAATGAAGTATTAAAATCATTATAAACCCTTAATTTCATTGTTGTGACTTTTCAATTTAATAATTATTTATTTAAATAATTAATTATTTAATTATTATTATTTGATAATTAAGTTTAATAATTGTTAAAAATACTTGTTAAGTTTTTTTTGAGATCTAATAATTGATTTAATATTTTGTTTATTTAATGTCGGATGAAAAAATAGTTCTTATGAAAGTTGCTCAGTTTTTTTAGATTATGAATATGAAAAGAAATCTATAGGTTTCTATTTAAAAAACAGAACTTGATCTCGAAATACTCTTGAAAGTTTGTTCTAGATCAACAAACAATAGCGTAGTTTAGTTTCCCCTCCATATAAACAAACTTTTTTCCATATAATGGATTGTTTTTGAGTTATAAGATTGTCTCAAGATAAAAAACTCACCCGGTATATTAAGATATATATGCAAGCACGGCGGAACGATCTTAGGCCAGGGGGGTCACAACTTGGAAAGTGATGTAAGCCTACTGGGGGGGTCTGGGGCGTATGGAATACTCCAGAAAATTTTGAAGCAAATTTGTACAATTTAACCCATTTTTAAGCAGTTTGTAGCTGTGGTTTTATTGAAAACTGAAAAAAAAGAGTTTAAATTTTTGTTTGTAGTTATAATGCTTGAGTTTAGGTTCAAAAGGTAATAAAATAAAACGAAATAATTAGCAATATATACTTGTATTATTCTTAGCAAATATTAGTAATAAACTTATGTAACTAGGAAAACAAAACTTAGGTCCACTGACCCCCTTGACCCCGTAGACAAATTTCCGGGGGGTCAGCTGACCCCCTGACCCCACGGTTCCGCCGTCCCTATATATATGTGGATGTGTGTGTGACAAATTGAATTATTTGCATTGAATCGCTTTGAAAGCTTATATTTTACTTTTTTACTAAAAAATTATTTCAACCTAAAACCTATAACGATAGAGTATAATTCTTTTTCATGTGTTTTTATTTTGCAATATTTTTAACATATTTCAACTCTATTATATATAATAGACTTTGCATGCAATTTTATTATTAGTATTAAAATAGTTAGCTTGTGTAAAGGAGAAGTAGACGCTATTAATAAAACTCGCGCTGTACTTGATTAATAGAAAATTCTTTATTTCGTGTCTGAGCTTGTTTCAATGTCTCCAATGGATATGGACTTGTCTCGACATGCATTCGAGGTGATTATAAAAGCGTCCAAGATTATATTTCGCACCCTTTTCTTTCTATACCAGAGTGAGAAATTCTACCCAATTGCATATTAGAGAATTTATTATTTTTCGAAATTTCGGTAGATTCTTTTCATTTGCTTTTAAGGAAAGAAAAATTTATCGAATATATGTTTTACTTTATACAATGCGAAGCATGGGGAAAGTATTGTAATCGGTCTCGCGGCAAGTGCGACTTCAAAGGGTCCTCAGGTAAAGACTACGGAACCCATGGTCTCAATTAAGGTCACAAATTGTAGTATTCAATTAGATTGAATTTTAGCACGTGACGGTTTTGCCAAAAATTACCTGGGATCTCGTCGAGAGGCCAAAAGTGCCATTTTTTACTTTATCCAATGCGAAGCATGGGAGAAAGTATTGGAATCGCTCTCGCGGCAAGCGCGACTTCAAAGGGTCCTCAGGTAAAGACTACGGAACCCATAGACTCAATTAAGGTCACAAATTGAAGTATTCAATGAGATTGAATTTTAACACGTGACGGTTTTGCCAAAAATTACCTGGAATCTCGCCGAGAGGCCAAAAAATGCCATTTTTTTTGGAAGTGCGTGGGGATGGATGTATGTATGTGTGTGTGTGTGTTATCGTTTTTTTCGTCCACGATTTTTTCCACACCTTTGCGCTGATTGAAATGAAATTGAAAACCTACCATTAGTTTAACAAAATGAAGCGCTGATTAGTTTTTGGTACATATCGGTCCACAAACATTAGTACTTTATTTCAGTACTTTTTTAGTTTTTTCTAAATATCTTGAAAATGACTTAAACAATTTTGATGAAATTTAATATCCTAATTAAGTACCTTGGGGACCACAAAAAAGGTTAAATAAAGTTTTTAGTAAAATTATATTTTAAAGTACTTTACTCAAGAACATATTAATATTTCAAATGAATTTGGATAATGTTTAGCAACGATCCGTTGCAGTTTATTTTGGAAGTGCGTGATGGGATGTATGTATGTATGCATGTTATCATTTTTTTCGTCCACGATTTTTTCCACACCTTTGCACCGATTGAAATGAAATTGAAAAGCTACCATTAGTTTAACAAAATGAAGCGCTGATTAGTTTTTGGTACATATCGGTCCACAAACATTAGTACTTTATTTCAGTACTTTTTTAGTTTTTTCTAAATATCTTTAAAATGACTTAACCAATTTTGATGAAATTTAATATCCTAATTAAGTACCTTGGGGACGACAAAAAAGGTTAAATAAAGTTTTTAGTAAAATTATATTTTAAAGTACTTTACTCTAGAGTAAAATAGTACTTTTTTTAATTTTTATTTTAAATTCTTTAAAAATTTATTCATTTGATCGTTTTAATATAGCTCATTCAACCTAACTTAAGTAAGAATGGTTAGACTTCTCGCTGTGAAATGGTAAAAATTTATGAGGAAATTTTATGAGTAACCATAGCAACTGCGTTGTTTTCTTATCCATTACCTTTGCTTAAGACATAGAGAAATCGACTTTAAACCAAAAATAGCTATTGATTCTCATCTAATACTTGAGGAATAACCATTCTATATTGGATTTTTGATGTTTCGGTTTTTATTGGTAACCATTGCTGAAGACATAGAGGAATCGACTTAAAATCAAAAATAGCGATTGATTCTCATCTAGTACTTGAGGAATAACCATTCTATATTGGAATTTTGACGTTTCGGTTTTTATTGGTAACCATTGCTGAAGAGATAGAGAAATCGATTTAAAATCAAAAATAGCGATTGATTCTCATCTAGTACTTGAGGAATAACCATTCTATATTGAATTTTCGACGTTTCGGTTATTATTAGTAACCATTGCTGTAGACATGGAGGAATCGACTTAAAATCAAAAATAGCCATCGATTCTCATATAATACTAGAGGAATAACAATTTTACATTAGATTTTTGACGCTTCGATTATTATTGGTAACCATTGCTGAAGACATGGAGGAATCGGCTTAAAATCAAAAATAACGATCGATTCTTATCTAATACTAGAGGAATAACCTTATTGCCTTCCATTTTTGATGTTTTGACTTTTAATGGCAATCTCTACTGAAAAAATGGAAGAATCGACTTAAAATCAAAAATACTAAATTCTTTTTTGGTAAACAACTCAAGTTCAAGTTAGATAATAATCGATTGTTATTTTTTATTTTAAGCCGATTCCTCCATGTCTTCAGCAATGGTTACCAATAATAATCGAAGCGTCAAAAATCTAATTTAGAATTGTTATTCCTCGAGTATTAGATGAGAATCTATGGCTATTTTTGATTTTAAGTCGATTCCTCCATGTCTTCAGGAATGGTTACTAATAATAACCGAAACGTCAAAAATCCAATGTAGAATGGTTATTCCTCGACTATTAAATAAGAATCGATCATTATTTTTAAATTAAAGTCAACATGAACTGCAAATTGCATGTGATATCTGATTAATAATTAAGGAATAAACATATTATTTTTATATTGTTAAAGGATAAATAATTAATATATCCAGCACACACACAAGCCAGCAAAACATATTAATATTTCAAATGAATTTGGATAAAGTTTAGCAACGATCCGTTGCAGTTTATTTCATTAAATAATTATATAACTACAATGAATTTATTTTTATTAGGTAGATTTTTAATCAAATAAATAAGAATTAACAGATATTTTTTATGGGGTGTTCATTTTAGAAAATCAATTCATACGAAATTTGTTTTTAATAAAATTAATAATTTATTTTTTCTAATAAAATTTCGTCAGTTAGCTTGAAGCTAAAGCTTGTTGGGCGTGTTTAATTTGAAAATAAAATTTTCAAATCAAAATGATTTAATTCATTATTTTTGTAAAAAATTCGAATTCGATTTTTCCCCAATTTTTTAGGTACCCTAAATCCATAAAATTGAAAATCTCTCTCTCTATCTATCTGCGTGTGTGTGCTCATGTGTGTGTGTGATCAAATAAAATACACATTTTTTGGCAATAGAACGAACTGAACGATTCTGTATTCTTGACTAGTATTTTTAAATACAGTGAGCAAAAAAGAAAACAATGAAAATTTTCCCTTGAATCTAATACTAGGCTAATAGAATTAAAAATCGGTTTACCTAAGAAGCGGTTGTTAAACTTTTTTCATTCGCGATCCAATTCTGATTGAGAACATTTTTGTTATCACAGATTATATGTAGGTATTGTTATAAAGAAAAAACGAACATTTTTACTAGTAAATCATAAAGAAATTTACGATATTTTAAAACAAATCTATCTATTATACAAGGGAGCCCACTAGCCCCTAGCTTTAGACCCCCCCCCCCCCAGTTTTATGAAAAATAACCCTCCTTTTTCATTAAAATTACCCTCTCCTCCATTTTATTCACTTTGAAAGAATTATAAGTTTTTTTATTTAATAAGTCTTTTTGCTTCGTTTTTTTCGGAAATATCCCAATAACTGCTGAAACTATTTAGATTAATTAAATTGAACGAAATCTACAAAAAAAGATTTAATGAATGAACGTCAAAAAATTATATTTTTCGAGATATTGAAAGTTTCTTTTTGCCGTGAGTAGCAGAATTTTTATAAATTGAAGGAGACAAAAAGAGTGTGTCTTCTGCTGGAATTATACATTTTTTTAAAATTTATTTATAAATTAAAAATTTATTGGAATTATACATTTTTTTAAAATTTATTTATAAATTAAAATTTTTATAATTCTAGCAGAAGACACACTCTTTTATTGTCTCCTTCAATTTCTAGATATTAATTCTTTTGTCTGTTAGTACCTAAGTACATATATTATCTATCAAATTTTGTGTACTTACACTCTAGCTCAAAAACTAGTCTGAATTTCAAAACGAAATTTCACATATAGTTTTTGTACATTGAGATTAAGAACTGATTAGATTTTAGTTGAAATCGAACCAAAAATTAAGAGAGGGGGGGGGGGGGTTTAAAAAATTTAAATTATAGAATTTCTAAACTACTTTTTACCTTTATAACATGTTTCACTTAGAGCCTACACCATTATCCCTTAACATAATTTATGTAGTATGTAGAAAATATCCATTATTATTTATGATTCATTAAAAAAAAAAAAAAAAAATTGCCAACCTAAATAATGACATTACATTAATAGTTATTAATTTTAATATCAAAAATGAATTTCTAGGTGCTGATATCCTCTGTCCCTGGCTGGGTGACCGCGATTTTCTTCTCCTTCCCTCTCCCACCTTTTATTCTCGGCCGGGTCACACTCAAGCCCTCTCTCAAGACACCCTAAGATTTTACACCCTTAAACCACTCATCCAGGTAATTTCTACATTCTATTTAAAGTAGTTGTTTCGCGGCAATACTAGCAAAAAGTTAATGCTAGAGAATATAGAACAGACAATAAGGATTCATAATTCATAAGCCCAAAACTTTTTGCTGTTTATGTACCACTCCTAGCCAATCCCGTGCTCGTTTGCCAAATCTGGCAACACTATCCGAGCTTGTATATATTTTATCATTAAAATGTCAGATAAAGTAGGTACATTATAACGGAAGCTTTATAAAACAAAAAGTTCTTAATAAGCGATTGAAAGCTGTTGCGACAATGGCTGAAGCGAAAAAACATCAAAAAAATTACTAAAGTTAACCCATTTTTTAGGTTAAATAAATACTTTGTTGCCAGCTTGTTTTTAGTGTAAATTTTTCATTGTACATTTTTGATTATTTATTAATTATTATCTCAGAAACTGTGTTGTAACTATGAATTAAAATTTTCTTAAAAAATGTATTAGTTATTGTTTAATGTTGGTTTAGTTTTTTATAACAATGATAAGAAGAGTTTATTAATTATAATTAAATATTTATGTCAACTTTCCGATATCCCGTATAGTGCAATGTATAAGAGTCTGAAAAACTATCTTTGGAATTTAATATCCCCAGAACTATATTGTTCATAAATTTCGTTTTGCCACCAATCGATGCAGAAGTATTCAAATAATAATCTGTCTAAATTTCAAAAAAATCCTAAGAAAACCCATATGGTGAAACAACTACCTAAACTGTAATTATTTTATACTTTCTCTCTTGCTAAGAAAATATGATTATTTTTGCAATTAATACCCAATCAGAGAGAGCGCTCTTTCGGAACCTGTGCTTAAAATTTTTTTACTTTACCGTACAGAGTTTTGGCAAATATTGTATTCGTGCGTGTTTTTTGATTCATTTTTGTGAAAGTTTTGTGTAGGTACGTTATAGCTCAAAAACTAATGTGATAATCAAAATGAAATTTCACATGTAGATTCTTTATATTGAGATTAAGAGCTGTTTAGATTTTGGTTGAAATCGAAGCTCTTAAAAAATTAAATTATCAAATTTTCAAATTAAAAAAACAAACAAATAAATAAATAAAAAAAACTAGAATTTACTATAAAAGAGATCGATAATAAAAAATAGTCATTGTTTTTTTCGGGCCCAGAATTGATTGATTCAAAATATTTTTTACTTTATCCAAGCATGCGTAAAGTATTGTAATCGGTCTGGCGGCAAGCGCGACTTCAATGGGTCCTCAGGTAAAGACTATGGAACCCATGGACTCAATTAAGGTCACAAATTGTAGTATTGAATTAGATTGAATTTTAGCACGTGACGATTTTGACAAAAATTACCTGGGGCCTCGTCGAGAGGCCAAAAAGTGCCATTTTTTACTTTATTTTGGAAGTGCGTGCGGATGGATGGATGGATGTTATCGTTTTTTTCGTCCACGATTTTTTCCACACCGTTTCACCAATTGAAATGAAAATGAAAACCTAACAGTATTTTAACAAAATGAAGCGCTGATTAGTTTTTGGTACATATCGGCCCACAAACATAAGTACTTTATTTCGGTACTTTTTTTAGTTTTTTCTAAATATCTTAAAAATGACTTAACCAATTTTGATGAAATTTAATATTGTAATTGAGTATTTTGAGGACCACAAAAATGGTCATATAAAATGTTTTGTAAAATTATATTTTAAAGTACTTTACCCTAGACTACGATAGTTCATTGGATAAAGTTTAGCAACGATCCGTTGCAGTTTATTTTTTTTTCGTTAATAAATCTAAAATCATATTATCTTTCGAATAGTCATTATTTATTTTTCTATGCATTTCACTTTTATCTCAACTTGAAGCAACGAGTTTGATATGAAGCGTTCATTCCCTGAATTCGATTAGATATCATTTCTTTCGCTCAGATTCTTTGTCTTTAGTAATTCAGTTGAAATATACCTCAAGCGAATTATATTTTAACATAAAAAAAGTTTAGAATTTAGATTGATTGCAAATGGAAATTTGTTATCATTATATATAAAAAAATACTTAAGTTAATATTTGTCCACGATTATTTCAATTAGGTTTTAACAAATTCAAGAATTGAACTTTTCATTTTAATTTTTTCGACTCGGGCGAATCAGGAACGATAAGATAGGCCAGCTAACGGATTTTTATTGGAAAAGTAGAAATGAATATCATTCTTATTTCAGACATTGAAGAAGCAAAATGTGCTTGGCTATAAAGAGCTCCTGTGCTTAATCTTAGATACACAGCATCACGGTAAATTATCACTTTAATTATTTTTAAGTATATTAATTACTTTCTAAAATACTATCAAAGTCAATGCAACATTTGATAAGATCAAAATACTTAATTAATATTTCTTTGAAATTATTTTAATTGAAAAGAACTTGTTTTGCCAAGGGTAGCAGAGTTGTTGAATCATAAAAGGAATTAAAGAGGTTGTCCTCTGCTTGGTGCAAATAAACACACACACACACACACACACATATATATATACGTATATATATCACTTGGTGACTTTTCAACCAGGGGATGCTGTCAAAAAAGTACCCTTCATTTGTTGAAATTTTATTTTAACCTTCGCTTTTTTTTTTATAAATTTCATCGAATACGACATCATTTTCGTTATTTTTCAAATTTAACATTTTTTAAAAATAGTCCATGGAGCACCGATCGATGCTCGGTAACTTTTTGCTTCAGTTAAAAGTATATATTAATATTACAATTTCCGGTTCTTCTATTTTATGCTTGTGGTAATTCATGTAGCCTCTAGATAGCTTAAGTTTCAAATTTCAAGGCACTGCGACTTACTGAAGACGAGATATGAACGATTAAAATATTTAAAATTATATTAGGTTGGAGTTGGTGGTGTTTTACAAGAAGAAAAATAAAAATACAAATATTTAATTATTCGTGTCCATGATTAATAATTAAAGGAATCGTGAATTGTAAAAAAACTGTTTTCAAATGGTTTTTCTCTTAGTAAAAACTCCAGACAAATAAGTTTAATAAATGAGCCACTGAAGAAGTTGCAAAACAGCAACGAAACGTTTGGGGTATTTAATGAAAACTTGTATTTAATTTAAAGCCATGTCCAACTCCCTACAATTCCTTTAATTAAAAATACAAAGATTGTTTTAAATTTACTCTATATATTTCGAGCTCTTAACTCATCGTCAGGAGAACTCTGGGCAAAACAAAATCTTTTCAATTAAAACATTGACTGTCAATGTACTGACGATGAGTTAAGACCTCGAAATATATAGAGTAAATTTAAAAACATCTTTGAATTTTTTTCTCCTTGTGAAACACCACCAACTCCAACCTAATGTAATTTTAATAAAGTTTCACTATAAACCAACACCGCGTTCACTAAATTCGATTAAAATATTTGTTTTTCGACATGACAAATTTACCCTTATTCCAAACATTCCCGAATCATCTTTATTTATTCCTTTTTTGTTTTATTTCTATTTTAATGGTTCCTCAGCGAGAACAATATTTATTCGACTAAAACTGGTCTGGACTTGTCTTTGGCATGCTTGAACTGGAAGATATACCAGGGACTTATATTTATATATGGGGGTGAACCGTGATTGGAATTAGGTGTACACGTCTTTGGAATTATGTGGAATTATTTTGGGATTCATTACATGATGCCTCTTCATCTATTGTCTTCTGCTTGGAAATGAAAGTGGATTGTGTGAGTGCAGTGAAAAAGTTGTGATGGCTCTTCAGAGATTTGTACTAAGGGCTAGTGTAAATATTTAAAATTATAAAATAATACAAAGAATGTGATTGGCTAAATGGTTCTGACCAAAAGTCAGGAAGGGGAAAAAACCTTCTCCGTTTAAAAAATAAAATAAAAGTGGAGGTGGAAGTAGGTGTACACGATATTAGGTCACGGTTCACCCCTCATATATATATATATATATTGAGACTATAGTTTCAAAGACTTGGCCTTCATCATCAGTCTTTTTAATTAGAAATATTTTATCTATTAATTCTCGAGTATTCAATCACCGATTGGATATTGAAAATTGTGTACAACTCTAGGACATTAGGACTTGACAAAATTTATAATTAACTTAATCATAAGGGGCATAGGACTATAATCCCAAGAAGTTGTTCCACAAATCCATGCCAGATTCTACTAATGAATGCAAACCTATATTTTTAAAGAACCTTGGCTTATGAATCATTTTCCTATGATCAGCCCTACCCATATATCTTGGTTCCTAAAATCTATTCGTTATTTTCTCCCAACCCCTAAAACCTTTAATTCTTTGAAAATCACTTTCAATTTAACTTATAAATAAATGAAATTTAAATAAAATTAAAACCAGTGTAGAAATTAAAAATAATTTTTAAGAAAAAAATAAAACCCACTTCAAAAAAATTAGATGCAACAAATAAAATACACTAATATAAAATAATTATTATCTTATTTGTTACAACTAAACGACGAAATATTAACATGAAATTACTTTGTGAAGTCGGTGCCAAACATATACCTTTTATGAATCGCACTCGACGGATCTTACTTAGTACGTTTGGCGGGTACGCTCGCTTATAGGTATAGTTTGTTTGGTACCGACTTCAAAAAGTAATTTCGTGTTAATATTTCGTCGTTTAGTTGTAACTAAATAAGATAATAATTATTTTATACCTTTTAGTGTATTTTATTGGCAAACAACTCAAACTTGAGTTGTTTACCAAAAAAGAATTTAGTCTTTTTGATTTTAAGTCGATTCTTCCACGTTTTCAGTAGAGGTTGCCATTAATAGTCAAAACATCAAAAATGGAATGCAATAAGGTTATTCCTCTAGTATTAGATAAGAATCGATCGTTATTTTTGATTTTAAGCCGATTCCTCCATGTCTTCATCAATGGTTACCAATAATAACCGAAGCGTCAAAAATCCAAGATAGAATGGTTATTCCTCAAGTACTAGATGAGAATAAATCGCTATTTTTGATTTTAACTCGATTCCTCTATGTCTTCAGCAATGGTTACCAATAAAAACCGAAACGTCAAAAATCCAATATAGAATGGTTATTCCTCAAGTACTAGATGAGAATCAATCGCTATTTTTGATTTTAACTCGATTCCTCTATGTCTTCAGCAATGGTAAGGAATAAGAAAACAACGCGGTTGCTATGGTTACTTATAAAATTTCCTCCCAAATTTTTACCATTTCACAGCGAGAAGCCTAACCATTCTTACTTAAATTAGGTTAAATGCGCTATCTTAAAACGATCAAATGAATAAATTTTAAAGAATTTAAAATAAAATATTAAAAAAGTACTATTTTACTTTAGAGTAAAGTACTTTAAAATATGATTTTACTAAAAACTTTATTTAATCTTTTTTGTTGTCCCCAAGGTACTTAATTAGGATATTAAATTTCATCAAAATTGGTTGAGTCATTTTCAAGATATTTAGAAAAAACTAAAAAAGTACTTAAATGAAGTACTAATGTTTGTGGACCGATATGTACCAAAAACTAATCAGCGCTTCATTTTGTTAAACTAATGGTAGGTTTTCAATTTCATTTCAATCGGCGCAAAGGTGTGGAAAAAATCGTGGACGAAAAAAACGATAACATCCATCCATCCATCCATCCATCCATCCATCCATCCATCCATCCATCCATCCATCCATCCATCCATCCATCCATCCATCCATCCATCCATCCATCCATCCATCCATCCATCCATCCATCCATTCATCCATCCTCACGCACTTCCAAAAAAAATGGCACTTTTTGGCCTCTCGACGAGATTCCAGGTAATTTTTGGCAAAACCGTCACGTGCTAAAATTCAATCTCATTGAATACTTCAATTTGTTACCTTAATTGAGTCTATGGGTTCCGTAGTCTTTACCTGAGGACCCTTTGAAGTCGCGCTTGCCGCGAGAGCGATTACAATACTTTCTCCCATGCTTCGCATTGGATAAAGTAAAAAACGGGACCAATCGGAAGCTAGACTGAATCCAACGCAACATTTTTTTTTCAAAATCGGTTCACGATTGGCGGAGATATGAGGTAACATAGACAAAAAAAATTCAGTCGAATAAAGAACCTCCTCCTTTTTTGAAGTAGGTTAAAAACAAATATATAAAATACCTCTTAAACTAGGTTGTATCATTATAGCAAGAGATTCGATAACCCTTTAATTAAATATAATTCATTTTAAATGATATCTAGATTTAATTAATTTTTCAACTTGTTCACTATTTCTATACGACATCAAAACTATTACCTAAATTCATTAAAATTGAAAAATAATTGAAACTTTATTTCATTTTTAGTAGGTATTGTTTTCTACTAGTAGTAATTTTACATATTCTAACAAAAACGCCAAGGGATGAACCAATCAATTTTAATTTCTCTTTTTTCTATTTTCAGAAATTCGCCCTTAGGAGAGACAACAAGGAGGAGGAGCTCAAGAATGAAGCTTGGTGAGTCCAAATATTTTTTTCACTAAAAGCATAAAAATATATCATTCAAAGAACCGTGAATAATTTTCAAATTTTTTTTTTTTTTTTAATGCAATCGAATTCAAGAAGGGGTGCACCAGTAAAGATGCAGCCCTATGGATCTCGAAAGACCCTTGCATTACCGAAGAGAAGGGAAAGTTGATTAAGTGAGAGGGTGTAGACGTAGGTGTTTATGCACTCGGGTTTTGAAAGTTTGAAGATTATAAGTGCTGGGAAAGATGGAGGCTGGTAGAGAGTTCAAGTTCCTTGAAGTCATGGGGATATATGTATTTGCGAATGAAGTTGTCCGGCACTTTTCTAATTTGACCGCGAAAGAATGTTGGGAGTCGGCAAAACGCGTGCTACGTGCAAAGCATGCTTTGGGGGGACTTATTGATTTTATCTCATCAGCGGGACTTCAAAGGGTCCTCAGGTAAAGACTACGGAACCCATGGACTCAATTAAGGTCACAAATTGTAGTATTCAATTAGGTTGAATTTTAGCACGTGACGATTTTGCCAAAAATTACCTGGGGTCTCGTCGAGAGGCCAAAAAGTGCCATTTTTTTGGAAGTGCGTGGGGATGGATGGATGGATGTTATCGTTTTTTTCGTCCACGATTTTTTCCACATCTTTGCATCAATTAAAATGAAATTGAAAACCTACCATTCTTTTAACAAAATGAAGCGCTGATTAGTTTTTGGTACATATCGGCCCACAAACATTAGTACTTTATTTGGGTAATTTTTACTTTATCCAATGCGAAGCATGGGAGAAAGTATTGGAATCGCTCTCGCGGCAAGCGCGACTTCAAAGGGTCCTCAGGTAAAGACTACGGAACCCATGGACTCAATTAAGGTCACAAATTGAAGTATTCAATGAGATTGAATTTTAGCACGCGACGGTTTTGCCAAAAATTACCTGGAATCTCGTCGAGAGGCCAAAAAGTGCCATTTTTTTTGGAAGTGCATGGGGATGAATGGATGGATGGATTGATGTATGTATGTATGTGTGTGTGTGTTATCGTTTTTTTCGTCCACGATTTTTTCCACACCTTTGCGCTGATTGAAATGAAATTGAAAACCTACCGTTAGTTTAACAAAATGAAGCGCTGATTAGTTTTTGGTACATATCGGTCCACAAACATTAGTACTTTATTTCAGTACTTTTTTAGTTTTTTCTAAATATCTTGAAAATGACTTAACCAATTTTGATGAAATTTAATATCCTAATTAAGTACCTTGGGGCCCACAAAAAAGGTTAAATAAAGTTTTTAGTAAAATTATATTTTAAAGTACTTTACTCAAGAACATATTAATATTTCAAATGAATTTGGATAAAGTTTAGCAACGATCCGTTGCAGTTTATTTAATTTTTTTTTAAATATCTTGAATATGACTTAACGAATTTTGATGAAATTCAATATCCTAATTAAGTATCTTGGGGACAACAAAAAAGATTAAATAAAGTTAAGTCATTTTCAAGATATTTAAAAAAAATTAAAAAAGTAACCAAATAAAGTACTAATGTTTGTGGGCCGATATGTACCAAAAACTAATCAGCGCTTCATTTTGTTAAAAGAATCGTAGGTTTTCAATTTCATTTTAATTGGTGCAAAGATGTGGAAAAAATCGTGGACGAAAAAAACGATGACATCCATCCATCCATCCATCCATCTCCACGCACTTCCAAAAAAAATGGCACTTTTTGGCCTCTCGACGAGACCCCCAGGTAATTTTTTGGCAAAATCGTCACCTGCTAAAATTCAACCTAATTGAATACTACAATTTGTGACCTTAATTGAGTCCATGGGTTCCGTACTCTTTACCTGAGGACCCTTTGAAGTCCCGCTTGGCGCGCGACCGATTACAATACTTTACCCATGCTTCGCATTGGATAAAGTAAAAATTAAATAAATAATAGTTACATATTTAAATAAATCTCAATAAAAATTGTGAAATATGAATGACAAAATATTTAACTATCATCAATTTGTTTAAAATTTTTATTTCTAATTCATATACTTACAATGCACCGAGTACTAAAAATAATGTCTGTATCTTTTTAACAATAAATCGTCAAATAATTTTAGTGATGACGTTCAGATTCTCATTCTGGTCTGATTTTCAAACTAATAATATGCGACATTTGAAAATTATATTTTCCAAAGTTTTTACTATACATTATTTTCAATAAATTGCTGCTCTGAGAGCTATTTTTCTATTTCTCATCCAAATCAAGAGACGAAGACTACAAAATTATGATAAGGAGAAAAAAGAAAAATGGTGTCCTGTGTAGGCAAATTTGTTGATTCAGAATAAAATATTTACCAAAATACAATTAATTCGTTCTCTTTTGGAATTATTCCGCCAGTTGTATGATTTGAAAATTATTGGATAAAAAATACTTGGTACGTTTCACATTAAGATATAAAAAAATAAAACGAATTTATTTTTAGAGAATCTTTAATCTCGATATATATATTTCGGGTGACTAACCCATCTTCAGGAGATTCTCTAAAAATAAATTCGTTTTATTTTTTTATATCTTAATGTGAAACCTACCAAGTATTTTTATCCAATAATTTTAAAAAATGTTTCACCAATTACCAACACCAAATTCCTTAAAAACCAGTTGTATGATTTACTAAACGCCTGTATAATGGCGACAGTTAGATTCTGATTTCAATTATTTGTCCTTTATATACTAATCTGTGTAGATTTTTTTGTTAGTTTAGCCCAGTAAGAAGTAAGAAGAATACTATTACGTACATTACTAAAGTTTTCGACTTACTATAAATTTTAATAAAACATAAGTTTTTTTAATAAAACCACATAAAAATTGTAATACAACCAAACACCACAAAATCCCAGTATTTGCTAATGAAATCCAACAAAATTAGTTGCTGAGTTATAAAAAAAAAAAAACATTTTTTAACAACACTACCTACGTGTTAATTTTGTTTTCACTTTTGTCGCCAGCAGCCAGTTTCCAAACCACTAGAGTGGACAGCGATGTTCCAAAGGTTGGGCACCGCTGCTCTAGATTAACACCTAACATTGATAATTTTTCACCAAGTTTTAAATATAATATTATAATGAATATAGTAGAACTTAAGACGGAACACAGAATTCTAAAAGTCAATCTGATCAGGGTATTCCATAAAACATTACTTACTAGGCATATACATCACTGTGGCCAAAATACTACTATTTAGCAAAGTTGAATTATAGTTGTACAAATCTACAAAAAATAAAGAGGGTTTTTTGTTTTTTACGAATTCATTTTATTTATTTATTTTCTTTAATATATATTTAAGGCTCTGACGCCCTCAGAGGAATATATCTTATTTAGGGAACTGAATCAAAATACACCACGTTTTACAATTTACATCTAACAAATATCAAATTAAAATATATATCCTAACCTGTTATTTTTGTTGACATTTTAAAGTTTTCTCCAGCTATAATCTGGCCCCTACACCAATTTACATCTACACAAAAATACTTTTTCAGGACTGGGTACGCAATAATGAAAAACACACATATTTGATTGTTTAATATTTTTTACTATAGAAACGGACTAAAATTTCATAAAATTTTTCAAAAAATGATATTTTTCAACTGGAAGATTTGTAGCTAGAATCCAAATAGTTCTGCCCATTGGAAAAATACAAATATTTAGCAAAAGAAAGAATTTCTACGACTTTTCGTTCTTTAGTTATCGTGGGTGGGGTATAAATTCAGACACAAAGATAGAAAAAAATCGCTTCGCCTGCCTCCCGATCTTACCGAGTAATGTATCTGGATAAATAGACTAGCACCCGAGGCCAAAAAAATATTCTTACAAAATGGTAGATATATCTTAGTTTTCTCCTGGTTGGCCACATTTCTCATGGAATTCTCTTTGTCTGCCTCTTTCTACAAATATTTGAAACCCTGTTGCACAAACACCTTTGCCTCCATCCCAGCCCCTCAATATGATTTTTTCAGGAATGCAAGGGTATATCATGGCTTATAGAACTTGTACTTTCCTGATTTCTTATCATTAGAAAAAAATAAAAAAAATTGAAAAAAGGGGGTAAAATAGGAGACCTCCTATTTTGTAAGTTGTATAAACAAATTGACAGTTGACGAACAGTTGTTTTTTAGTGTACGATTAAGTGGTGTCAACAGAACCTGATATATATATATATATATCATATCGAATTAAATGGCAAAAAAGGAGTTTAGTTTCATGGAAATACATATTAATTAATGTAATTTGTTTCTAATTAAACTCGGAGAAAAACATTTTGGTAATTAACCAGTTTCTTCCCTTTTCTCTCTATCTCAGCCTCTGGTCAATTTATCTATTGGTTAGTGTTGCATAAGAAAACCTCCATCACCTTTTATTTTGCGATTTCAAAAAATAAAACAACAACTTCAAAGTGATTGTAGTGAAACAATATTCACAATAGCAATTTGAATTTGAGATTAAAAAATAAAAATGAAAATGTGTGTGAATATGCCCCCATGGTCCTGCGCACCCTAAAGTTACGCATGCGCGCCCCCTTACCCCCAAAAGGGACCAGAGGGTGGAATCGATCCCCCCCTTGGCGCGCGCTATTCGCCGCTTCAGTCGAGACTGCACCTTGGCTAAGAGCACTTGCTCGAGAGGTCTTAGCAACAGGTCACTTGAGTCATAAGATGATCGCTTGAAATTTAAGTTAAAAAAACGGAATCGGGAATGTCTTTGTCACAGTAATTCGCGCGATTTTATTTGTATAGAATAATAAATAAAAAAAAAAAAAAAAAAAACTTTCGAACCGGTTCGCTATGGCCTGGCTCGGGCCTAGCTGTGCCCTTCTAGCCGCAGTACTTCACGCCAACTGTCTTCGCGCTGGTTTCGTTTACGACGACAGGTACCCACTCATTTTTCGAGCACTTGTTGTCTGTCTGTAGACTTTAGGGGGGTTACCCCACGCAGCACTTGTTGGCGGCGCTTAAGTCACGCTCTCCTCGCGTCATAGTTTGCATGTCAAACAAAATGGGAATGAGGTTGCTTTGCTGTGCGGAAATTAACAGGAAATCAAATAAGATTTCCCCAGCCAGGTGTTAGCCTAAGTGTAGATAGGATTCGCTGAATTCAATTCAACTTACCGGCTAAAAGTGAAAAGTGAAAACACGCGATTACTCCAGATTCATAAAGAAATAAAATAATGCAGTTTTTTTCTTTGCTTAATTGATTGTCCTTCAAACTATTCATTCTTAATTTTGTTTTCAAGTTAATCAGCAATTAAACATGCAAGTGGATGTAGCTTTCAGAAAAAACGTGATGATGCTTTAAATTCATTACATCCTCTCAAAAACACTTAGTTTCAAATATTCCCCCCAGTTAAGAGTGTTAGACTCATTCTGGATTTTAATTGCAAGTTTCCGTTTCTATTACAAGAGAAACGAAAGAGAAAGAGGAATAGAATTTAATGAATTATAGACTTGGTAAAAAAATAAAATAAAAGAGAAGTAAAACGAGCTCTAACTGCTTGTGTGTTGTAAAAGCAATGTTTGAGGTATAACACGCAGAGGTTAGAACTCCGAATCATCATCATTATTAGATCATTGTTGTATGAATATCCATCGGTAGCGTTGTCGCCCAATTGATCGTTGATAACCATCTAACCAGTTGGACCTTACACAAGAGCCCACCCACCACAGACCATTCCACCTGAAATTGCGGTGCAGACACAAAATCCAATCTAATTTCCTCCTACCTCGAAATGACCACTCAGTCATAATCACCCGGTGTAGATGTAATTGTAACGAAATGACCTCAACACACCTCGGATACATTTGGTTTTAATGGTTCATTATAATTCAGAAAGGGTTTTAAGATTGTTAAAGTACTGAGTTTCTCGCAGAAATCAAAAAGTTATCATTTCACTCTTTTTTATTTTAACTCAAGTTAAAGTAGAAACTTTACTGTTATGGTTTGATTCTTCTTGTAGCTTTTTGCATTAATGGCGACTATTTTTTTCTAAATAAAGGTTAGGGTTATAGAAATCAGATTGGTTAAGCTAAACGGATGTAAAGTGCGATCAATTAGGTTGTTCTCTCCTTGGTGCAAATAAACATATACCTATTTTTTTATCAAATATAAATAATTTTTTGTTTGAGACTATAGTTTCGAAGTTTTCATCTTCATCATCAGACTTTTTAAATAGAAATATTTTATCTGTTATTTCTCATCGATTCAAATACCCAATTGTATTTAGATAAATTTGTTTTGCAGTAATAGTAAAACGGTCACTTAACAAACGAAATCATTTAAATTAAAACGGATATAAATCTTCACTACATTGTATGATTCATTTCATTAATTAAAGTTTTATGATTTGCAGCTAGGGTACAAAAAATCATTGGATAATATTTTCCACGGATGCTTGTCATATTCCAAACAGGGCTGGATTTGAGCCTGGTAAGGGTTGAACAATTTAATGGGGTAAAATAACCTTATTTATATAAAAACAAATTTCATGCTTAGCTACGTGTCGTTATTGAGTGAATTTCAAATAGCACTAAAGAATTCATTATTTTGACAAGTCTTGATAATAGTATCTAAATACTGAACTGTGACAAAATTTAAACGAATAAAAAGTTTTCTGACAACTATTTAGTATTTTCATATTTCCCAGCTTCTGCTTTTATTGGGAATGTCATATATTCTTAAAGATCTTCTACTCCGACCCAATCCCTAAATCTCTTCTTATTTCCAAGATACAAGGCTTTACCGCGGACTACAGAGGTTGTACTTTTTTGGTGCAACTTCTTCTTGCATCAGTATCATTATAAAAAAAGACCACATCTGTTGCGTTACTAGTAAAGATAAAGGCTTGCTAATCAATTCCGATGGGATGCGGATGAACACAACTGAGATTGGGATAGCTGTAAATAGCGTTAGAGGAGAGTCACTCATCCCAGAACAAACCGTCCTACGTGTTCTTAACTTCGGTGATTTATACAGAAAAGACCTGACTCATAATTAATAGTACCCAGAGGGCCTAGCTTCGCTCGGTAATTTGTTTATTTTTAATTATATTATATTTAATCAACCACTTGTTTTATTTTGATTCAACCACACGTTTCATTTTTATTCAACCACCTATTAATAGTCAAAAGAAAGAAGAAGAAACGTCAAAAATGCAGTGTATCTAGATTATTCCTCAAATATTAGATGAGAATCGATGGCTTTTTTGGATTTTAAGTCGATTCCTCCAGATATTCAGTAAAGGTAACGGATACAATAACAACGCAGTTGCTATGGTTGCTTGTAAAATATCCTCTCAAATTCAGCATTTAACTAAGAGAAGCCTATCCATTCTTACTTAAGCAATATTAAATGAGGTATATTAAACCAATCAAATAAATAAATTTAAATAAAATTTAAAAACTACTTCCTAAATGTAGAGTAAAGTAGTTAAAAATATAATTTTACTAAAAACTTTATATAACCTTTTTTGAGGACCTGAAGGTACTTAAATAGAATTTTAAATTTGATCAAAATTGGTTAAGCCATTTTTAAAAATATTTAGAAAAAAGTTCATTTATAAAGTACTTATGTTTATGGACCGGTATGTATCAAAAATTAATCAGCGCTTCAGTTTCATTTTGTTGAAGTTGAAGTAGATTTTAAATATTATCGAAATCGTTAGAGCCGTTTTCGAGAAACCGATTCTATATAATATACTAATACATTTCTATAAAAATTGCTCATTTAATAATATAAGAAGGCCGGCTTCGCAGCTGGTATATACTTATATAATACAATATATATTATTTTATTTGTTAGACACTATAATAAATATTTTATGTATTTATTCTTTTAAGCCTAAGATTTATTATTTGAATAAATATCTGTATGTAAGTATGGATCATTTACATTTAAATGAATGTTATATTCAAAAGAATAAGCAAATAAAATATTTATAAAAAAACACTGAAGACGTAGGCCAAGCCTTCGAATCTATAATTTCTAACAAATAATAAAAATTATATATTTGGACTAAGCAGATGATACCCTCTTTGATTTTCTTTTAAAAATTAAGAATTCTATTCTCGGCAAGAATTTTTTTTTAGTTGAATTGCAATTATTCCGATAGATGCGGGGTGCCGAAATAGATGCGATTTAATTGAAAGCGAGAGAGATATGGACCATATGGAACCCTGTTGCGCGAAACTTAACGCGAGCGTGGGAATCGATAGGGAAGCCCAGCCCTTCTATATGGATATCCATTTCATGTCGCCTTTCTGTTCTGCATGGATTCTTGCATCGCTCTATTCAGAGGATGGTCTGCTTCTTTTTAATAGTCCCATACACTACAACACTTGCATCATTTTATATTCATGTTTTTTTTTTGTTTTTTTTGTTGTTTTTTTTATCAAAATATTAAAACTTTGAAATTACTATTTCTACATTCGAGTAGAAAAATAAATTAAAAAGTTCTATTATTTATATAAATTTGTATGACCAGCATATTATACTATTACTACTACAATATCAAAATAAACTTACCTACATCTAATGAGAAAGAACAGAAATTTTTTCTGGTTGAAAAGACAGAAATGTCAAAAATTACTATTTTTTCATAAAAAATTAAGATTTTTAACATTTTCGTTTAAAAATTATGAAAATAACCACCCAAAATGGGACCGAATGTCAAAAATGAAGATTCTAGACCTTAAGACCAAACTCAACAAACATCAGTAAGTTCTGGCTGCCACAACCTCAAGGTATATATTTATTTTATTTAAGCAGAGGACAACCTTAAGAAGTATTATATAGGCATATATTCTTTCTCAAGTGTTCACTATTAATAATTTTGTTATTAATGCAGCCACGTAGTCGCTTTTCTAGCCAAAGTAGAGGAATTTTTTAAGGCATTTACAATGTTGTATAGAAAAATTAATTGGAAATCGAATTTTTATTAAACTATATTTTCAATAGAATATTATTAAAATTTTGCTACTTAACTATTTTTTCACATAATATCTCAATAAATTCATTCTTTTTTTTCTTTTAAGTTCAGAATCGAATTGTTTATCAAAGTGTAGTAAAATTTAAAGCTGTTCCATTAAAAAATATGATATAATTAGAGAAATAGCCTAACCAAGGGGTGTCCAACCTTTTAGTTTCACTGGGGCATATTGGAAGAATACGAGTTGTTTTGGGCCACACATAAAATACACTAATTCTAATGATAGATGATGAGCAAAAAAACGTTGAATGTATAGTTAACATATTTAAGTAATTTATGCTTGATTACTTTATGAATTTTTTATTATACAAGTCAGCAACATCAAATTAGTGAGGCATTTGTCATGGTTTTTGAGACATTAATCCGTCGATATTTGGACCAAAGGAATTCTCAGTTAGTTCTTATGTGCTGCTCATTAAATATTTTGGATCTAGGTTTATTCTTTCTTCGTTTCATACTAGAAAATAGTTGCTTGAAAAAATAAATTTATTTAAGGATAATTTTATGAATACTTGGCTGCTAAGTAACGTGTTAAATTCAAAAATTAATTAGTCATAAATTAATACCAAGTTAAAATTATTGTATTTTTTATTCGCAACCTCATGAAGTTTGTATGTTTTTGATTTTTTATTTGGTCATATTGATAGCCGTCTTGGGCCGCATTCGGCCCGGGGGCCGCGGTTTGGACAACCCTGGCCTAACCAATCCATAGAAAGAAAAAAAAGCCAAGCAGTCTACTAATTGGTTTAGCACACTTTCTTGAATAAGAGTGGTCGCGCCGAGAAATGTTTACCAGAAATGCCGATTTGGTTGCATAGTTGAAAGGGGTTTCTGAAATAAAATGAATTTTTTGATGTTCTGATTTTAAAAATGATAAAAAAAGAACATTATGATGAGACTACTTTGATTAAGGCTTATCGGTTCTTAGTTATTAAAAATTGAAATTTGAAATTTAGTTGTAGATAGAATTTATGATCGTCAAAGATGAAAAAATCTTTTAAGACTCCTCCGCAAACATGCATATAAATCCTAATAAAAATTGGGTTATCAACAAATATTCTAAAATTGTATTAAACATGTATTATTGTAATCTTTTGAACCCCCCAAAGTATATGTCTTTTATTTAACTTGGATTTAAAATTTTGTGAATATTCATAAAAATAGCTTACAGTGAGTACCTACTCGAATATTTAACGAAAAATATTATGGTTGCTTTAAAATAATTATTTGGGATGATAAATAAAAATAATGATGTTCATATTTTAAAAATATTCTTATTTTTCATAAATATCAGATATTTTGCATTCTTGAAGGTAATTGAAACGTCCTATTAATCGATTAATTAATAGATATACCGGCCAAGTGCGAGTCAGATCGCATACCTAAGATTCCGTCCCTCATAACTTCCAAAATACTCAAGCTATCATGTTCATTTTTATTTGTTCTTGTTAAGGAGAGAATAAGGGAATTCGTGGAATTTTTTCATTATTGTAAGTTAAACCATTTCTAAATCCCAACAGGTACAATAATAAACTAAAAATTGCCAATTTGCCGCTCTCTCATAGCGTCATTTTAAATAAAAATAAATTAAAAAAATTACACTAAAGAACCTTACAGAGTACCTCAGACCACATTATAAAAAAAATAATATATTTTTTTTGACGTCACACAATATTCGACCATACTCAATATAATCATTTGATTAATATTTTAATAAGATTTTTGATTTAGGACAAAATGAATACAAATCTTATCTTATCTTATAATATTAAACAAGCAATTCTTTTATATATATATATACAAATCTTTTATAAAAAAACAATCCAAAACACGTTTATTCAAAGTCAAACGTTTCGGGAGAATTTCTCCCTTTTTCAAAGACAAAATTTTTTTCAAAAAAAAAGTAGCTTTCTCTAGAATTTAGAAAGCAAAACTAAGATATTAAATATTTTTATAAATAGACAATTGTACAGATTGTCCTGGTGACCAGATTACCTTTAAATAAAAATAAAAATATTTACGAAAATTTATTTTTCTCTAAAATTTTTTTATAAACATTCGAAAAACAATCCATATCTGACCTTTTATTAATCGAATTTTTGTTATTTACAATTTCGATCATTTCCAAAATGAATCTTTTTTCCAAGTTATATTCTTTATCTAAAATTTTGGGATTAGAAAAGTCAAAATTGTGTTTAATGCTAGTAGAATGGTAAGCCAGCATTGTACATTCAGAATTTATCATTCTAATTGAATATTCATGCTTATAAATTCGAGATTTTAAGTATTGTTTAGTCTGTCCTATGTATGTTCCGTCACAATTTAAGTAATCAATTTTATAAACTAAATTATTTTGATTCAAAAGAGGATCTCTGTCTTTTCATTTTGAAAATAGAAATGATAATGAATTAGTAGGTTTGAAGGTGGCATGAATATTATGAACAAATAATATTTTTTAATGTATTCGGATAATACTTTTATATATGGAAAAGAGATATGTATCTTAAATTTTAGATAAAGAATATAACTTGGAAAAAAGATTCATTTTGGAAATGATCGAAATTTTAAATAACAAAAATTCGATTAATAAAAGGTCAGATATGGATTGTTTTCGAATGTTTATAAAAAATTTTAGAGAAAAATAAATTTTCGTAAATATTTTTATTTTTATTTAAAGGTAATCTGGTCACCAGGACAATCTGTACAATTGCCTATTTATAAAAATATTTAATATGAGTGGTGCTTTCAAAATTCTAGAGAAAGCAACTTTTTTTTTTTTTGAAAAAAATTTTATCTTTGAAAAAGGGAGAAATTCTCCCGAAACGTTTGACTTTGAATGGACGTGTTTTGAATTGTTTATTTATAAAAGTATTTTTTTTGTATTTTTTTAATTTATAAAATCAATCAATAATTTTTTTTCTTTTCTATGTATACATATATAGAATCGGTTTCTCGAAAACGGCTCAAACGATTTCGCTAAAAATTGGTGAACTTATCAAGTCTCATGAGCTATTAGTCGTGTATAAATTTTAATCCGATAGATATAGATATAGAAATAGAGATTTCGTAGTGTGAGTGCTACAGTCACGGTAAAAAAACATAACCTAAAATTTTAGTTCAGTTCATATTTATAGAGTGGTTACGAGGATCCTATTGAAACAAATGAAGGGGGTGTAAATTAGTCATGTCGTAAAATAAATATTTTAATCGTTTATATCTCGTCTTCGGTAAGTCGCAGAGCTTTGAAATTTGAAACTTAAGCTATCTAGAGACTAAAAGTTACCGAGCATCGCTCGGTGCTCCAGGCACTGACTTCTAAATTACAAATTTTACCTTATTTATTTTAGGACATACAATGTTCTGACAGACGTACACACATTGTAGCGATATTAATAGGGCCCTATTTTTACTTTTTTAACGGAATCGTAAAAAGGAACAAAAATATTGATTAATTAATTTTTCATTTTTCCAATTTTGAAAGAAGAAAATATTTTAAAATATTCATGTTAAATTGTAATTTTGATTTTTATGAGCCCTGGACGGATGTATCAAGCTCGCACTTGGGCTTTTTTCACAAAATGTTTATTGATCGAGGGCAGAGAGAGAGAGATTGATATAGAGTCCGAGAGAAAATTACAGAAATGACACAAATTAAATTGTCTTTGCTATTTTTATTCTGATGGTTTAACAAATTTAAAAGCATCGCTCTGGATTAACATCTTGTTTTTATTTCAAAAAAATTGAATCAAATGTTTCAAGAAAAGATCTCCCTAAGAGATATGGCTGAGAAATGAAAATGAATTTCTTCTTCCGAAAAATTATATGGATAAATTATAATATTTAAATAAGCATTCCTCACACCCGCCATCTTTCTTTCACTCCCGCCCATTCGCTTTCTTTAGTTTAGTAAAGAAAAATATATAAAAATAGCGAATTATGCAAATTACCCTGGATCGACCGAACAGCCGGTTAGAAAAAAAGAAGTTGCATCGTTTAAAGTATACTTCAAGTTTAAATAATAAAAAAAAAATGATTTATGGAGTTGGATTAGTTGTTTGTTTTACTAAGCATCGTAGCCACGGATTTTGTGTTGGTTTTCGATTAGCTAATATAAATTGACTCAGCGTTCTTTAAGCCGAAATTGTAGTATAAAGAGAAACAAAGAGGTTGTCTTCTGCTTGATTCAAATAAACATACACACATATATATCAAATATATATGTTGCAGTAAAAACCCGTGACGAAAAGGTTCTTACTAGTTAAAACGCGTTTCACTGAATACCTATATGACAACTAGAATTTACTGATGTTGGACAACCAGAGAAAAATAACGGGCTTGTTAAATTTAATTATTTTAAATATATCTCTTATTTGGTAGATACAGCTAAGCAATATATTTTTTTTCAACCTAAAAGTTAGAATTTATTTCTAAACATCGCTGTTAAAAGTAGTTTTCAAAATAGGCCTGGTTTTAAGTGAGGGATTCAAGGAACAGTTTTTGAAAATGTCAAGTCAACACAATCTTTCTATTTTGATGTCATTGAAGGGAGTTCCATTTTCAATTTTCAATTACTGAATTAATGTTAATTTATTGATTAAAGATGCAAAGAGTTTTAACTGCAAAACTTTTGCTCATTTAGTATAAATGAACATTTATGGGCAGAGAGATTTGCATTCCAATTCTTTGCGCCTAGATTTTCTATTTCTAAGTTCTGTAAACATAAATCGTCTGTAAGAAACACATTGTTTTCAGAATTAAGTGAAATCATTGGGTAGTTTAAAGTAGTCTTTCTCTAGATCAGGGGTGTCCAACCTTTTGGTCTACACGGGGCACATTTGAAGAAATAAAATTGTCTCTTGGCGCAGATATATATACTAATTCTATTGATATTTGTTAATCAAAGAAGAAAATTAATAATGTGGGATAATGATATTCACCATGACAAACAGGAAAAATGGCATAGCATAACAATGTTTGAGTTCTTTTCCTTCAGGATTTTGTTTTTAAATCAATTAGCACTTAAAAAATTTTAATTACTGAACTAATAAATACGAGTATTTTAGTAAATGGAAATATGAGATGAAGAATCATTTTTAAATATTCGAAACTTCATTATTTTTTTACCTGATGGTTGAGCTTATAATTTTGCTTTTAGTGAATTTAATTCTTGAAAATAGCTTCACGTACGTACCTAAGTATTGTAAATACATATTTCTAAAAGTGGAATAAATATTGTGAAGCCAGGAGAATTTGTTTCTGGGTAGATAATTTTTGTATAATTCTAATAAAGAGACATTTTTAAATTTTTCTTTCAGTTCAATGTCTGATTGCAGTTCCATAAGTAAGTCTGCAGGTAAAATATTTATATCTAATAAAAATGTATTCAAAATATGCCAAAATTGTGATTATTTTTTCGAAAATCTTGATATATTTTTTCACATTCAAAATTGAAATTCTGCCTTTATTCTTAAAAAACTTTTGGGGAGATTTTCCATTTCTTCTTATTTTAGAAAGAGCCCTGGTATACTGATTAGATTTTGGAATATCTGGTTCAAAAGGCAGAAAATATTTTTTGAATTATTCTATTGAGATTTCAAGGAGGATGTTATAGTATAGCCATAAATGAACAATTTTTTTTAAGATTATTAATAATTATTAGGACAGCTCTAGTGTACCGAGTCTTGAAATAGTTTTTACTTTTTTATTATTTAATGTGAGGGTGAGCGATTCTTTCATTAGAATCTGATCGATAAAAATAAATAAAAAGAGCGCGGAAAGAAACATCTCTCATTCTTTAGAGCTAAGGTATATTGTAAGGATGCCTGAAACAGAACTGGAATTGTAAGTGGATGCCGCTTACAAGATAGACCTGTTTCAGACTATTAGAGATTAATTTCTTAATTTCTATTATTCTAGAAATGGCCTTTTGCACTCGGACCAAAACGATACTCGTTGATAGAAGAGGAGAGAATATTCAATTGGACTTCATTAAAATTCAGACAAAAATCTACAAAAGAAATTACTTGTTGCGGCTTTAACTAGAAAGCGTACCGAGTCTTGAAAAAGTTTTTATTTTTTCTTCTATTTTTTTGTATTTTTAATCGCGTTTCCATTTCTTTTTATTTTAGAAAGAAAAAAAAATTATAAGGTCAAATTGTATCAGATATGTTTTCCAGTAAGTACATAAAAATCTTTAAGGAAGTTTATAATTTTATTTCGGGCCGCATTCATTGCAGTGCTGGGCCGCGTGTTGGACAGCCCTGCTCTAGTTACTTATATATAGTATACTGGGTGATTCACAGCGAGTGTAAAGAACCTGGTCATGTTAATTTGTAATTAAAAGCCGAATATATTATCACCTTTAGAGACACCTAATGGACCTTATTCACTATGTTAAAATAAATACTCGCCAGAAGTTATCATAAAGACGAATGAATGTTGCCACTCAAATTTGCAATAACAATATGATGGTACTGGATTAGGACTCATTGAGTCATTGGTTTGACGCTCACATACGATCTCAAGGAGTTCATTTTGCGGGGAAGTCATTTTGTTATCAAAATACAATTAATTTTAATTCTGTGTTTTTTAATGTTAAATAAATTTTTAATGTATGCACAGATACGAGTACTTCTAAATAAAATTTTGACCATCCGTAGTTCTGTGAGAAATTAAAAAAAGATCTATGTTCCTATAAATTATTTTCTTAACATGGTAATAATATTAAAGAGAAAATAACGTGGTTGTTGTTAAATTATGTAATACGGACAACTAGAATAAAGAAAAATATCTCTGAACTCAACGTTTTTTAATTCTTCTTCAGGAACTGAAATGGTTGTTCTATGATTAATATTCCTGTTAATTAATTAATTTAATTGGTTATTTTTTAAACTATTGATGTATTAATTTCCTTGTTGATGCTTTGATGTTCAGGTTGATCAATTGGGAGATTTTACCTCTTGGACCACCCTTGCTAAACGATGCCTTTTTAAACTTGGGGCGCACTATTTTAGTATCTATACGTTTTTTCGGTGCAAACTAAGGTATATACTTAAGACCAGATAAATATTATATATAGATGTCTTCGCGCATTAATGAACAAACGCTCGGGTATTCAATAGAATTACAAATCAATTCATTATGATCATAAAGTCAGGAAAGCAAATTCACTCAACTTAGAAATAGAACCACAAACCTAAAATGGCTTTGAAATAACGTGCTAAACACGATATAATAAGATATAAATATAATATAGGATTAATAATAGCTATTAATTATATTAATATGAATCGTTATGCCAATAAAGCTGGGACATATAGTGGAATTGTTGCTTATCAGAGAAAAACAGACCACAGTTTTAATTATCTGATAAAAAATGGTATAAAAATAAATTACAGTTCACAGATACAAATCCACTCACACATAATCAATATACATACATACCATATACATTGGTAATACCCTCAGTTTTAATTCTAGTAGAGATAAAGAGTTCCAACATTTTGTATTATTCATTTTTTCTTTAGAGCGAATGAATGAATCAATCCAGTGAGATGCTAGGAATATTGAAAAGTCACCTGTTACAAAAAAATGTAAGAATGTGTAGCATCTATAAATCAAGAAAGTCTCTTACATCATTGAAAACAATAAAAAAAAATAATAAAAAATAAAATGACCATTTGGATAAAATAAGAATTTCCAAATGATTAAAAAAAACTTATAATATCTTCCATTAAAATCCAGCCTTTCATATTCAGGGTCTAGCTTTTTTCATGAACAGAAACAAAGAGGCCAGTCCTCTGCTTGATGCAAATAAACATACACACATATACTAGTATATCAAATATATATATTATTTATTTGTTTGAGAATATAGTTTCGAAGACTTGGCCATCATCATCAGTCTTTTTTAATTCTCAATATTATTTTTCATGGGCTCAGTATCTAGTGGATATTGAAAAATTACTGCTTGAAAATGGCAATTAATATGTACAAACTTCCAAAATGAGGTTTTTGAAGCCCAAGAGAGACAGATGTGAAACTCTCGATTTTCTAATGCTTGAATTCAATATCTGAGGTATAAACATTTTCATTTATATATTATTCTATTGAATGATTTTATTGTTTTGTTTGTGTCAGTATGTTAATGTTTTTCTTTTGAAACATTTTGGATGATGTAAACTGAAGATAGCTGAGAGTATTAGCCGAAACATGTTTCGTTGATTTTGATTACCTAACCTTTTGGCTTACGCGGGCCACATTTGAAGAAAAGAAATTGTCTCGGACCGCGGATAAAATATTATAATTCTATTGACATTTGTTATTCAAAAAAGATAATTAATAATGTAGAAATAAGAAATTTATTATTTTTTTTAGCTCATAGTGAGCTTCTATTTTTATTTGAAAATAGCTTCTCGTATATGTAAATACTGGGATTAAAGAAGGATATGAGAAATGATAATTTATTTTTTAAAAGGGTCACGGGTATAATAATCCCTGACTATCCATTATCTATTGACACGTAAGAACGTGCAAAGATCTAAAAGACAAGTCCTGACAAGTTTTAGTCAAGAGAAATTATCACTTAATTGTGATTGTTCTAGAAAACATCAATTCCTTGCCTCCTTGTATATACTAGAATGAAAGCTATTAGACTTGGTTAGTGTCGTAGCATATCCTATACTACTAAAGCGCATTTGTGCCTGCCTCTCTATATATCTATGAATCTATGCCCGTCCCCCAACAAAAACAGTCGTATGGTTACCAATTTAAATGTATATATATATATATATATAATTAAGGTTTTGTCTGTACATTGGGGTGCTGGGTGGGTTTCAGGGGCGGAGTGGGGTTCGAGGGGGTGAGCCCCCTGGCTAGCAAGAGGGCCGCCGAATTCGGGCCTTGCAGCTAGTAAATTACTGAAATAATAAATATTTTAGAAAATGAAAATATGAGAAGAAGAAGAATTTTTAAATATTCGAAACTTCATTATTTTCTTTATCTTATATAGTTGAGAATATAATTTTGCTTTTAGTGAATTTTATTCTTGAAAAAAGCTTCACATATTGTACAAATGTACATTCATATTTCCAAAAAGGGAATAAATATATCTCTACATATAAATCTCAATGTTTTAAGGAAGTTTATTATTTTATGTTGGGGCACATTCATTGCAGTGCTGGGCCGCATGTGGCCCACGGGCCACGGGTTGGACAGCCCTGATCTAAGTAATCTCTTGGGCTTCAAATAACTGATTTCGGAAGTTTATACATAGTAAGTAGGTATTTGAAATGTTTATACATGTTTCCTAAATATTGGATCAACTCTTTTACAGTGTCGGAACTGCATGGCCCATAAGTTAGCAACTCTTATTTTAGATAATTGATAATGAATGTTTCAATGAAATCATTTTATTTGAACATTACAGACATCTCTATATCACTATGTTTACCGAAACTTAATTACCCTCTAAAAATACTTACAATCGTAGAACATCGATGACCAATTACAATAATTAATAACATCAACAGTGAGGCGGATATTGAATTAACCTCTGCTATTATTAAATTTTAGCTGAAACTACTTTACTTTGATATATTTCATTTTTTGTTGTTGTTTAATTTCATAGTCAACTGGAGCTGTTGCTATTAAAGTATGATAAATGAAAAGAATGGCGATTTTTCATATTTATTCTAGGTTATTTGCCTCCAACTAAATGCATGCATTTATTATATCTGTTTTGCCATCAAGGAGGAAATATATGATGCCTATTTAGATTAATTATTCTCTCAACTGAATCGATAACAATTTTTTTTTTGCATGTTTTCTTAGCGAGGCTTCCACATTCATCATCTAATTGTTGAAACATTGAACATAATAATATCTTATAATGTAATGGAAACGAATGTTATGTATGTGTGAGTTTTGGTAAGTTTCTCATCTAAATAACATGGGAGTTTTTGCCATTGAAAAGATCAATTTTTTCCGGCCAAAGTAATGGTTCAAAAAATTTGTAACTCTGTGAGACTTTATCCTTACTAGTAGTAGCATTCCCTCAGAAGTTTTACGGATTTTAGCTATTATAATTTTGGAATCTATAACTTAGTAACACTAAGATATAGCAGTATTTTATTAGCTCTAACTCCAAAATTATAATAGCTAAAAATGTGTAGTAATTCTGATTGATAGCTAGTATTATAAGGATAAAGTCTGAAAGTTTCAAATTTTTTGAAATTATTTTTATCTGAATAAAAAAATTATTCATCTTAAAGCCCATGTTATTTAGATGAAAACATCGCTGGGGGCACAAGTTATAATTGATATAGAGACTTGAAACTTGAGGATATTTTTTATTTATTCGAACCATATGAGCCTTGTCAGCATAAAATTCGTTACCCAAAATAAGGACCATCCTAATATATATGTACTATAAATGTTTATTTGCATCAAACAGATGACAACCTTATTGATTTTTCTTTAAAAGTAGCAGAGTTGATTATTCATAAGAAATCAATGAGGTAGCATGCTGTATGGATGTGCAACTTAGACTATGGAAGTTACAAGAGATTAGAGAATTCAATAATATGATTTTCGATAAATGTTATTTTTTTCAGACAATGAAATATGTGAGACTGTTCAACGAGTGAAAAAGAATTGGCATAGGATAGAATCGATTGGAGGAGAGTAGTTGCATCAAACCTTTCTTAGGACTAATTACCTTAAGATGACTAAGATAATGAAATGGATTTGGAATATAAAGGAACATTAGAGGGGTAAAATAATTCTCTTGGTTTAGAATTAGATAGAAGTGAACAGTTGCGTCAAATCAGTTTTCTGAGGCATCAGCAAGGGTACATAAAGTCGACCTTGCCTGCATGGCTGCCTAATGTCAGATAATTTGAGAAAAAGCGTTTCATTTTTATGGTTTTAATTTTCAAGTTGGGGGAACGTAAAACGTTTCTAGGTGAAGCATATCCTAAAATCAATACTTAGATTGTGACACTATAGTCTATCTTCTAACCCTTTTTGAGTTTAACTTTAATATCATTATTATTTTCCAAGAAAATTGGAAGAAAAATTGGATGAAGAAGTGAAAGCTTTTCCAAGACGATAAAGGGAATAGGTAAATCCTCCCGCCCAAAGTGAGCCAAATATTCTTTGAAAAAAAATATTCTGATGGGAATGTTGTTTTCCATTTCTTCCATCAGAGCCGACCGTGTTTTTAAGCCTTAGACCAGGGGCTGTCCAAACCGCGGCCCAGCACTGCAATGAAAGCGCTCGGACATAAAATTAAAAATTTCTTTAAAACATTAATATTTCTATATACCTATTTACTGGGAAACATATCTGATACAATTTGACCTAATTTTGTTTTTAAAATAAGAAGAAATTGGACAATTTTCGCCAAAAATTTCGAAAATTAATAGGGCAGATTTTTTATTTTTGAATGTGAAAAAATATAAATCAACATTTCCGAAAAAATAATTACAATTTTGTCATATTTTGACTCTTTTTTTATTAGATATAAATATTTTTAAGATAATGTTACATCTTTCTGTTGCTCAGAATATTGTTATTATGATTATACTTACTAAGCATCCAAGATTTGCCACGCTGGCGTTTATATGATGAGTTTAGGGTACTGAGTTTAAAACAATTGTTCCTATTGAGTGCTTGTATTCATTTATATAGAATAAATTGTACTGATTACAGTTTGCATTATTACTTCCCGCACGTATATCTAGCAGAACAAATATAACTTTGCCCGGGATTAAAGCTGAATTATACTCGAGACATGCTCAAATTGTTGGCACTGAGACTGGCAATAAAGGTATCGAATATAATTATGATCAATTTAGAAATGTTAGACATATAAAGAGTTTTTTCAATTAATTCTGGCTTTTCTAAGAATGTGATTTATGCATGGCTTGATTTTATTTTATTTTGATTTTACTGCACTTTATGTTGTTTTACTTTTTATTTTGTCTTTGTTCTTTTATATCTTTCCGTTTAAAGTAATTTATTCAATTTATGCTTTTGAATTTCTCTGTTAATTTATCTTAAAATTTAACCCTCGACTCAAGATTAATCTTACAGAGGGTTAAATTTTATTATATATGTATTTTTAAAAATTTTATCTTAAAAAATAAATAAATAAATCATTCGTACTCATCCATAGTAAGTTTATAACAGGAATCATAGGGAATTGGATAAAATTAAAAAGATACGATATGGTTTTTTTAAATGGGCCAGACGTTTCGTCGATTTTGTATCCACTGAGGAAGTCAAAATAAATTGACGAAACGGCTGGTCCATTAAAAAAACCTCTATGTTTTTAATTTTATCCAATTCCCTACTATTCCTGTTATATATTTTTAAGATATTTTGCCTCTTCTTCATGGTGGATATCATTATTGTACATTATTATCTTTTTTTTTTTTAATTAAAAAATATCAATAGAATTTGGATATTTTATCTGCGGCCCGAGGTATTTGTTTTTACTTCAAATGCGGCCCATGTAAGCCAAAAGGTTGGACACACCTGGATTAGACCATGTCACAGCGACCTTTGATAGATAAACGATTATATCTTCCAAAATAATTAAAATATCAAATTCCTTTTATTTGTCATAAGGAATAAATGAGTGAGTTTGCGGCATTTTTTTCATAATCTTAATTTAAATATTTGATTAAGGAGGTCCTTTCGCTCCAGTTGAGTCAAAAGAAGTGTAGTATCTAATATTTAATAAAATAAGTTAAAATAAATTAAATAAATAGTGAAAGCGTAAATGTTTCAAAATAAAAACAATTATAAAAAAATAATTAAATACAAAAGTTGGTTTGATTTATTCAAATCAATGATAATATATAACTTGTATGATTTAGCAATGCGTTGTATTAATATATTTTATGTTACATCCAAACATAGCATTTATGTGATTTTTTAAAGTAAATATCTCCAGTAAATTCGTACGGTCAATGATATATTTTATTGCAAAAGAAGAAACCTGCCATGTTTCAAAAAAGCTAAGTATTTAGTTTTTTTAACTTCATCTATTCAACTAATAGTAGTATAATGCGAAGAGAAAGTGTCAAGCTCTTAATTTTTTCTGTAAGTCTCTTGAGAAAATGTTTACATTTTTAAAAATTTCATTTTCAAAAAATTTTTTGCACCCTAATGTGTAGTTGAAACTTCACCAAAGCATAGATAGAGACTTAAACTATTATAAAAAAATTAAGTTTTAATTATATATTTAACGTTGAGGCCGAGACCTTAAAATGAAGCTGGTGCGAAAATCACTTGAAACAGGTAATTTGGAGCTCTCTCACACCGTCATTTAAAATCGCAAAAAATTAAAAACAAAACAAAAGTAATTCTACTGGAAATCATTTTTCCAGGGATACTTCAGTCTCTAAGAGAAAAGATTTTTATTTTTGACCCCACATAAAATTTGACCCTTCCCAAAATATGCATTCGACTAATATGAATTTTGATTTGAGGGCAAATGAAAACGTATCTTATCTTATCTTATTATATTAAACGACTAATTCTTATATATATTTATATAGAATGGGTTTCTCGAAAACGGCTCTAACGATTTGGATGAAATTCACGGGTTAGGGGGTTTTTGTGTTGACAATTCGATCTGTCACGGTCTCATCTTCGGCTAAGTTGTTTTTGATGGGTTTTTTTGTTAATTGAAATAATTATTCACAGGTGGTTGTTTGAATAAAAATTTATAATTACATTTTTTTCAATTTTCTTTTAATAAAATTAATTGTTTTTTTTTATTTTAAATTCCACTAATAGATCATTACAAATATTATTATATATTAGAATTTGCCAATTTAATTAATTAAAGGTATTTTTCTATAAAATCATTTATTAGAATATCAATTTCATTCTCTTAAAAAATCCGACAATTCGAAGGATCGTCCCACCTTCCTCAGGATTTAAAAAGGTCAACGAAAGAACCTCCGTGTATATTAATATTACAAAACTTTGTGCCCAGTGATACGTCTTGATGATGGCCATAGCGGGTGTTAACGTTGGTAAAAATATAAATTAAGTTTTATTTCAATTTTATTTTATTTTGGCCGCGAATAAAAATCGACCTTTTTACATGAATTTAAAATTAAAAATAATATTAATATAGGTATCGCTTTTTACTGAATTAAAAAATTACCGAGCATCGCTCTGTGTTCCTGGTACTAACTTCTAAATGTCAAGTTTTTATCCTATTTAGTTTACGACCTACAATGAATACAATCCTCTGGCAGATGGATAAAGAGACATTGTGGCGACACTAATAGTGTTCCGTACGTTCTTTGTACGGAACCCTAAAAGAGAAATCTTAGTTTCTGACCAGGCGCCACTTCTCCTTACTTTCGCTTTTGATCTCGAATTATTTCCCCTTATTTTTCTCTCTCTCTCTCTTTCCTTTTGATCACTCCCTTATTTGTTTCATCAGTTCAGATATAGATTACATGAGAAGTTGACCAAATAAAAGAACAGCTAATACCTCTCGGTTAAGGGGTGGAAAGTGAATAATTAGAGTATTTTCTTGGTCAGTAGCACCCCTCTGGTTTTCAGCTGTCTAATCAAAAACAAACCATCCTTCTTAATTAGCATAACTCATTCGTGCTGTTGATACCCTGATAGCCCTCAGCTCACAAACCAACGCTACCCCTTGGTTCTATTTTCAGTCACGGAAGGAATTAACGCAGGAAAATCCATCTATTTATTTTTTTTACTAAGTTAAGCTTAATTGTTCATCGGATATACTAAATTTTTATATTGTTAGCGAACTTCCGGAAGACACCAAGCCGTAACATCATAAAGTCGAATTGCATCGACTCCAACATATTTGTATTATTTTACTTATTAAACAAACAATTTGCTCTTTATTTTTAATAATTTGATATATGTACTTGGCGGCCTCTAAAAAATAAATAAATAAATAAATAATTCTCACTACTCTCGAGCTAGCAATAATATTTAGAAATATTTTAAAATATGGGGTGCTTCCCTGGAGTAGCAAATTTTTTAAATTAAAAAAAAAAATAATTGAATTAATAGAAATATATTTATCTTCTGATTAATATAAATAAATAAATACATTATTTACAAACAAAAAAAAATAAAAAAAAAATCATAATCAATCGATTAAAAGAACATTTGTTCGTCATATATTTGTCCTCAAAAATTAAATTCTAATTTTTTTGTAATTTATAATTGTGGGGTTTACTGTCCATTGGTTGCTTTTTGGACCATTACTCAATGTGAATTTTTCATAATTTTATTTATTAAAAACTTGAAATTAATGGGACCCCGTTTCTGAAAGTTATTGAAAAGAAATTGTGTGACCGGGCCTGAGAGGGCGGGGGTTCTTGGGTTAATAATAAATACGAATTTAAAAATAAAAATTATAATTCTAATTTTTCTTTTTTGCAATAAATAAAATAGATGTGTTATAATTAATACTGTTGATCAAATTACACCAATTCAAATAATTTAGTATAGGTAGTCATTAATTAATAACAATAAACTTTTTTTTCATATTTTTATATTAAATAATGGGTAGAATTGCAAAAAAGATTAGTATTTAAATCAACAAGAGTAGTATATCCTATATCAATTTAAAATTATTTACTTATCAATTTTTAGTGTTTTGTGCTTTTTTTACTACCGATTTTTATTGTTTTAAGCTGAGTTGTCAAATGTCCTACTGGAATTGGTTATAAAACTTCAAATGTCCTACTTTGACTAGTATCTGGTCACCCTAGTCCGTACTGATTCTATTTCAGACTGAGTGGTCCACAGACTTCTACGGGTTGGGAACCACTACTCTATAGTGAAGTCAAAATTTTTAAAAACACTATCTTTTTTAAAAATTCAAAAACTTACTTGCTTTTATTCCAAAATTAAGTTTCCAAACAAAAAAAATATTCTTTCGATTAAAATTTTAATAAGATTTTTTCGATTTGAGGGAAAAATAATATAAATAACTCAAATTTCAAGTTATTATTCTATTTAAGTTAGTTGTTTCGTGACAATAGTACCAAAAAGTTAATGCTAGAGAATATAAAACAGACAATAAGGATTCATAATTCATAAGCCTAAAACTTTTTGCGGTTTATGTACCATTGCTAGCCAATCCCGTGCTCGTTTGACAAATCTGGGAACACTGTCCGATCTTGTATATATTTACCATAGAAATGTCAGATAAAGTACATTATACAAGAAGATTTATAAAACAAAAAGTTCTTAATAATCGATTGAATGCTGGCTTAAGCGAAAAAACGTCCAAAAAGTACTAAAGTTAACCCACTTTTAGGTTAAATAAATGTTTTGTTGCCAGCTTGTTTTTAGTGTAAATTTTTCATTACACATTTTTATTAATTAATATCTCAGAAACTGTGATTTAAAATTTTCTTAAAAAATGTATTAGTTATTGTTTAATGTTGGTTTAGTTTTTTATAACAATGGTAAGAAGAGTTTCTTAATTATAATTAAATATGTATGTAAACTTTCCGATATCCCGTATAGTGCAATGTATAAGAGTCTGAAAAACTCTATCTTTGGAATGTAATATCTCCGGAACTATATTGTTCATAAATTTCATTTTGCCACCAATCGATGCAGAAGTATGTAAATAATAATCTGTCTAATTTTCAAAAAAATCATAAGAAAACCCATATGGTGAAGCAACTAGCTTAATATTTAAGCTACAATGCTCTGACAGACTCTAGTTTTACTTTTTAAACGGAACCCTGAAAACGAATTTTCAAAGTCGGTGCGAGGGCAGGGGGGAAATACTAATTAATTATTTTAAACTAATTTTAGGGGTAGTACACACTTTGGTCATTATTTGAAATACAAATTTCAATAAAAAAATTCTTATAGTAGTGAAGGGAAGGTCCCTTCTGTCGGTTTGCCTTTCTACTCGATGAACATCCTTCTGTAATTTTGTCTAGTTTGTAATGATTTAACCTACTTATGTTAAATCTGGGTGAGGCCCAATTTAGGATTTAATTGTGTAATGGTATTTTTAGCACTCTGGAATTAAAAGATTGAAGTTTTTGATAGAAAAGATTTTAATTTATGTAAAAAGAATAAGCATTTGGTACAATGTGTGTTAAGAGAATAATTATATATCAGTAAAGAAAGACAATGAAAAGACAATTCGATCTATCAAGGTCTCATCCTCGGATAAGTTGTTTTTGATGGGGTTTTTGTTAATTGAAATAATTATTCACAGGTGGTTGTTAGAATAAAAATTTATAATTACATTTTTTTCAATTTATTTTTAATAAAATTAATTGGTTTTTTTATTTTAAATTGCACTAATAGATTATTACAAATGTTATTATATATTAGAATTTTAATTTAATTTTATTGCTGGATGGATTGATTGATTGAGATACCAATCGATTTGATTGGGGAATAATGGAATTTAAATAATTATCGGAAAAGAGGTTTTTTTATCTAATTAGATTTTTCCTCTTATTAAAAACAAGGACTCAAGATGAATAAGGACACTCGATGGTGGAGAAGCAATCTCCGAAATCGAAGCTAAAATACAAGGTATACATTAATTAATGTAAAATAATTGGTTTAATAAAATTTATAAAAAAAAAAAAATTTATTGCTTAAATAAAGGCATTTTTCTATAAAATAATTTAATAGAATATCAATTTTATTCTCTTAAAAATCCGACAATTCGAAGGATCATACCTCCTTCTTCATGATTTAAAAGGGTCAAAATAAGGGAAGGGGTGTAAATTAGTCATATCGGAAAATAAATATTTTAATCGTTCATATCTCGTCTTCGGAAAGTCGCAGAGCCTTGAAATTTGAAACTTAAGCTATTTAGAAGCAAAAAGTTACCAAGCATCGCTCGGTGCTCCAGGAACTTATTTATTATTTATTGAATTAATTGGAATTTACATGAAAACTCTCTGTAAGTAAATAAAAATTGTAAACATTAACATAATTCAAACGCTTTTACGTTTTAGAAAAATGATGTTGTTTCATTTTCGCTAAAATAACTTCAAAATTAGGGACTTTTTGACATGAGCGCAATTTGAATACAATCCTCGGCATTCAACCGATTTCTTGCCGGGTTTAACTAACTGCTTTGTAAAAAAGAAAAAAATACACCAACACTCATCATGACAAAAAATGCATAACTTTTATGAATTTTAAGATTTTGAATTCCTGGAAAAGCTATCAAACTAACAATACTATAATAGTTTATAAAATAAAAAAAATTTTAAAATGTCCTTTTTACCCCCGATAGTTTCATTTTTACCCCATTTGGGGTAATTTACCCCGGTTCCCCGACCCCTGGTCTAAAAGAACCCCTAAAGAGTGAACATAGTATTTTGCAAGATATTAATTACCTTTTCAAAATGTCTGTTAATTTGTACCTTACCAATTTTTGTGTACGTCTTAGCTCAAAAACTACTGTGAATATCAAAACGAAATTTCACATTTAGATTCTTTATATTGAGATTAAGAGCTGATTTGATTTTGGTTGAAATCGAATAAAAAATTAAGGGTGGGGGTTCTTAAAAAGTCAAATTTTCAAACTAAGAAAAATGGAATTAACTATAAAAGGATCTATAATAAAAAAGTCATTGTTTTCGGGGCCAAAATTATGGATTCAAAAAAAGAGAACTATCAATATAATTCCTAGACCATTTCATCGATTTATTCGAAATTTCGCATATGATCTTATGAAAATAATAGTGACCAGAAAGATTCATAAATAATTTAAAATAAACAATTTTCAAACAAAAATAGGAGAAAACTGATATTTACAATAGATGTCTCATATTTAATAAGAGATATGATAGATTGCTAATGAGCTCAAAATTCAGTTGGGGGGGAGGGGGGGGGATTTTTTATATAGATTATAAATTATTTTATTAAATATAAGAGGGAAGGGAGCAGGTGTATGGTAAAGTCATCTGGATGACCACATCAGTTTATTTGTTTATGGATATAGAGTAGATAAGAGAAATAAAAAATAATTAGAAATTTTTTATTAAATCAATTAAAATGGATGGTATATAAATGCATAATAATTAATTTAGTATCCTTATATAATATTTACATTTACTTATATTCTGGATTTGAAAATAAGTGACTAGGAAATCGTTCCCTAAGAAAAAATTATAGTTAATTTTAATAGTCCATTGGATAATTGTTTAAAAAAAAATTTTTTTCCTAAAAAATGTCTTTCCTATAGATTTATTTCAGAAAGAGAATTTGGAATTTTTCAAAATTCATAAAATTATAAAGTTTTGTTTGTTGAATTGTTATTCAGATGAAAACCATATAATGTATTATTTTAAATATATTACTTTTCTTTTCACTAGCATGGGTGCACCACATAGTTAGATTCTTGCATCCATATCCATATACAAGACGTTTCGATTAGGTACTTCATATGTGATCGTTTTCTAGTATGAGGTACGAAATAGCAGTGAGTTAGATTCTTGCATCCATATCCATATACAATAATATACATGACGTTTCGATTAGGTACTTCATATGTGATCGTTTTCTAGTATGAGGTACGAAATAGCAGTGAGTTAGATTCTTGCATCCATATCCATATACAATAATATACATGACGTTTCGATTAGGTACTTCATATGTGATCGTTTTCTAGTATGAGGTACCAGTGAGAGTTAGATTCTTGCATCCATATCCATAGACATACAATAATATACATGACGTTTCGATTAGGTACTTCATATGTGATCGTTTTCTAATATGAGATACTAGATACCAGTGAGTTAGATTCTTGCATCCATATCCATAGACATATTCAATAATATACATGTTTCGATAAGGTACTTCATATATGTGATCGTTTTCTAGTATGAGGTATGAGATACCAGTGTTAACATTAAGTTTTTATCATAAAAAGTTATAATAATACGTAAAATTGTTTTATAATCTAATAAAACATCAATATCAAAAAAAATCCAAAACTAAAATAAAAATTATTCAGATATGTTGAATTTTAATTCATCATTATATTTTGCATATGATTCTCGTATTAAACCCATATCATTACTTTCTAAATTCCACAATGTATGTTCAATATTTTTTTTAAGTTCATGAATAGTTTTTGGCTTTTCTTTATAAACTTGGGATTTTAAAAAGTGCCAAAAAATTGCCTTAATTGGTGTTAGATTACAATAAGGGTAGTCTAAATTTAACACTCTTTTGAAATAACTCATTAATACAGAATCTACATCAGCACAAGTGTTGACTGGATTATTAAATTGTTGAAAGGTATAAGTCCGTATGGGAACGCACAAGTTATTAATTATATCCATTAGCATATGTTTATATTCCTGTTTGGTTATTGCGTCATGAAAAAAATAATATTTAAATATTCGATTTCGATTTAATGCAACCCAGATGCCTATTTTAGTAGTGTGTTTGAAATTTTTAAAAAATCTCAACTCACTTGAATAGGTAGCCCATAAATTACTATCATCTAAATTGCCATTTAAATCGAACCAAATACAATCCGTGAAAATGTACCGCATTTTGGCTTGTCTCAAATGCATTGCTTTGCGAAATAATCTTTGAAATGTAATACACTTCTGTAATTGTTGATTTGTTAAAGGTGAGGTTTGAAATTCAAGAGGAGCAATCAATTCTCTCGAACCAGAATTTGTAGAATCGCTAATATTATCTTTACCCACCAAACGAGTGAGTGTCGAATATGATATTTTCGCGTTAAATTCTTTTTCAAATAAAATTTGAATGTAATTAAAAGAGTTTGATTTATTATACAATTTAAGTATAAAATCTCGCTGTTTCTTCTTTAAATTCTTTTTACGTGCTTTCTCTTCCTCTGAATGAGACTCAATTGAATACGAAGTGCCTGAAAAATACAATTTTAATAATAAATAAATCCTTTACCGACTACTTACATATTTTATTTAAAGTAACTTAGAGTAACTATCGTTTGCCTGCAACTTAACTTGCGTGTACTTTAATGTTTACGTAATTTCTAATTCAACCAAAACATTTTGTGAAAAACAGGCTAAGTTCGAAAAAGTACTGAAATCTAGTAAGTGTAGCCAAGTTAAATTGGCGAATTTAACTTGGCTACACACTAGATTTCACCACTTTTTCGAACTTGGCCTGTTTTTTCCCAAAATGTTTTGGTTAAGATTTATCTTCTTTTTGTAAGCTATGAAGAAGCCCATTGGTCCAAAGGGCTAGAAATTTTATTTTTGACCCCCTCCCCCTCCCCCCATTTTGGGTGGTTAGTTTTTGCATTTCAAGCCTACTGGGGGTCCACAGAATATGTATACAAAATTTGGTTGAGTTTGGTCCAACGGGCTAGAATTTTCATTTTTGACCCTCCACCCCATTTTGAAGAAGTTGAAAGATAGAAATTTTGGAATTTTCCCTTTGTTTGTGTCCCAAACTCTACTAGAAGACGAAATTTCATGATGCTGAGTTTGGAACTATAAGTTTTGATGACCTGTCAGTGAGTGAGTGCCAAAATTAGCTATTTTCTCAGGTCCATATCTCAGAATCTATTTAAGCTATATTATTGAAATTTGGCACTCTCCTCAAAATGGTTTACATAATTATATGTGTATAATTTCAGCTCTGTATCTCCAATGGATTCCGAGCTGCAGGGGGGTCGAAATGGTTCGTGTAAATAGCGTACAGCGTGTACGGCCAAGCTAATGCTTGAACTTGGCCTGTGCGCTCTGATTCTCTAAGTAAAGAATGGTGTTTACTGTTTAGATTCTGCCTTTTTATGCGTGAGGTTTGAGCAAAAACAAGTTTATCTTTGTACATTTTTGAACTCTTGGATCCCCTATAAGAAAGCTATAGCTACGCCCTTTATTTATTATATTAATTTTCCGATTGTCGTAATCTAAATAATTAAACATTAATTAATACAAGAGCTAGCTGTTAGGCACAAGAAACATTTGGAGGGCGCACGTTCCCCACCTCTGTTCTCTATACCAGAGATGGTCAATGTACGAAGCTATTGGATAAAAAATACTTGGTAGGTTTCACATTAAGATATAAAAATAAAACGAATTTATTTTTGGATTGATATTTTTTAATCTCGATATATATCTTTCGGGTGGCTAACCCATCTTCAGGAGCAACAGAAAGTAGATTAAAAAAAGATTAAAGTCTCTCCAAAAATAAATTCGTTTTATTTTTATATCCTAATGTGAAACCTACCAAGTATTTTTTATCCAATAATTTTAAAAAATATTTCACCAAGTACCAACACCAAATTCCTTAAAAACTATCAAAAAAAAAAATGTACGAAGCGTTAGCCGATTTCTGGGCTACTGACTTAGTGAATATCTTTATTATATTATAAAAAACGCTGATATACACACAAGTTATCTTAAAATGTAACATGATAGAAATTACTATTTAGTTATTTAACGGGACAGTTCCATATTTAGATTCTATGTCCAGTATATTTTGAAACAAAATTGTCCCCTTTTTAAATTAGTGTCCCGTAAAAGTCCCATTTTCCACTAATACTTATAATCTAAATTTCTTTCTGTCTTTAGGCCACAGCAAAACACGATGGCTAGCTTTACTGCCTGCTGTGGGAAGAATTTTAAAATGTTTATTCCATTTAAATCATATTTTGAATCTCAAGATAAGTGTCCAAATATTAATAAACAATTCTTTGAAAGTTCCTCTTCTGAAACATTGCTTTTTTTTGTTCATTCTTTGAGATTGTTTAATAAATGTATTCTTAAAATTGAGGCTCAAAATGTGTCAAATGACTGAAGTATCGTTTATTTTGCGAAATCTTAAAATAAAATTGACTGAAAGAAGAAATTACTCTTTTTTACCGGTAATAGTTAAAAACATGATATCAAAGTTGGAGAAGGAAGAGCCTGGAATCACCAGTAATTTTATAAAATCTGTGATATCTTTCTATAGCACGAATATAAAATATTTGGAACAATGCACAGGGCAGTTTGAAGATATTAAAGTTTGCCGTAAATATTTGCACATTTTACAACTGCAAACATTCCCCATGGAAACATTAGTAAAATAAGCTGACGTGTTCTGATGTGGCCATCCACTTGACTTTACCATACAAACCTGGCCCCTCACTGATATTTAATAAAATTATTTATAATCATGTATGGGAGGGGGGGGGTTAGTTTTTGTATTTTTAGATTAGGATTCCGCGACATTTCAGCCCCCGACAAAATATCCTTCAGACAAAATATCTCATGATAAAATAACCCTTCCCCTCGTGAATCTTATGAGTAATGCAAATCGACTCGGGTTCGGTTAATATATATTCAGTTCGGCTCGGTTGGGTTCGTATAGCTCCTTTTCGGGCGTCAGCCAACCGCACCGTCTAAATGCCAGCCCGAAAAGGAGCTATACGAACCCAACCGAGCCGAACTGAATATATATTAACCGAACCTCCGAAAGTTTAGTCCGGGCGGGGTGTGTTTCGGGCTCCCATTTTTTTTCTAATCAAACACACATTGAAAACCGAACCAGCCAATCGTCGGACGGGGTGTGTTTGGGGCTCCCATTTTTTCCTAATCAAACACGACAGACAGCAGCACTTTCAAACGGCTAATTAGCCGCCAAAATATGAAAGTCTGAGTGAATCAAACTCAAAAAAACATACATTTGTTTTAATATTTCCTTTTGTGAAACCTAACCTAGAAAATTCTCCTCATAAGTTAATATGAAAGTCTGTTTATATTATTCAAAACTATGATTATAAGCTTCTCACTTAATCTCTTTTGTATTCTCAGTTATACTGGGGAATATTTTGTCAGAAGATATTATGTCGGGTGATATTTTGTCTGAAGGATATTTGTCGACTTGTGCTATTAATAAGTTGTTGTAGGAAAATAAGGACAATAGCTTATGCAAATAATTTTTATTTTTTGCCAACGTTTCATCAACTTTGTTGACTTCCTCAGGGCTCAAACAAATTAAATTCTTTGCATATTTGTCATTTTATGAATATTCATTCTTAGCAAACACATATAGGCCATTGAAAAGTTTTTGTTTTGCCGAGAGTAGCAGAGTTGTTGATTCACAAAGAGAAACAAAGGTTGTCCTCTGCTTGATGCAAATAAACATCAAACAAATAAATAAATAATATATATATATACAGATATATCATCTCGATATATATGTGTGTATGTTTATTTGCATCAAGCAGAGGACAACCTTTTGTTTCTCTTTGTGACATATAGGTCAGCCATCACACAGATTTAAATAGGAAAATATTTTCAATCTGTGTGATGACTGACCTGATGTGTTTGCTAAGAATAAATATTGATAAAATGACAAATATGCAAAGAAGTTAATTTGTTTGAGCTCCTGAGGAATTCAACAAAGTTGACGAAACGTTGGAAAAAATAAAAATTATTTGCATAAGGTATTGTCCCTATTTCCCTAAAACAACTTATTAATTTAATCGATGGACATAAATAATCAAAATAGTTATTGACTATTATAACTTGCCAAGTTATAAATTTAATATGAAAGAACGTAATAAATTTTCTTTTAAATCAATTGAAGAAGTTGTACATTCCTATGGCTATGATTTAAGCAACTGCTATGGCACTTGGTACCCGTTTAGATCTCAACTCGTTTGTCGGTGAAGCTGTTTGTACCAAACTTGGCCCCTTTTTCACATTTATGTTTTTGGACAGATCTATTTGCCCCGTATTTTGCTTAAAGATAAATGGTGACCTTAATTTAGGATTTTAAGAAAATATAGAAGATTTGATGTTTTATATCTTAAAATCGGTATATTCAATCTTGTTGAAATTTAAATATATTTTTCATGACCAAAATGGATATCCTAAATATTTTCTAGTAATCTTAAATAGTTGTTTCTATCATGCTACATCTTAAGATTCTTAAGACAACTTGTGTGTGCTGGGTGTATGGTATATCACCCTAGTTTATAATAAAGATCTTCAGTAATTAATAAGTTGTTGTAGGGAAATAAGGACGAAAGCTTATGCAAACATTTTTTATTTTATGCCAACGTTGTTGACTTCCTCATGGCTCATCCAAATTAACTTCTTTGCATATTTGTCATTTTATAAATATTCTTTCTTAGCAAACTCATAGAGGCACAGATTGAAAATATTTCCTATTTAAATAGGACAGATTGAAAATATTCTTTCTTAGCAAACTCATAGAGGCACAGAGTGAAAATATTTCCTATTTAAATAGGAAATATTTTCAATCTGTGCCTCTATGAGTTTGCTAAGAAAGAATATTTATAAAATGACAAATATGCAAAGAAATTAATTTGTTTGAGCCTTGAGGAAGTCAACAAAGTTGAAGAAACGTTTCCTATTTAAATAGGAAATATTTTCAATCTGTGCCTATATGTTTGCTAAGAAAGAATGGTACTTACGTATTAACGCCACCGCAGTGTAGCTGCTACAGATTTGGCAGTTTTTAAATTTTGCCAATCTACACCTAAAATTTTTGAGATAAATCATAAAATAGAATAAATCAGTTCCCTCTCTCAAAAAACAACTTGAATAGGTTCGGTTTATGATCTCGGTTTGATTAGATAAAAAATGCGTTCCTGAACAACTTGAATAGGTTCGGTTTTGATCTCGGTTCGATTAGATAAAAAATGCTGGTACATTAATGCCACCGTTTGGGAACGCATTTTTTATCTAATCGAACAGAGATCATAAACCGAACTTATTCAAGTTGTTTGCAAGGTTTGTTTGGGAACGCATTTTTTATCTAATCAAAACGAGATCATAAACCGAACCTATTCAGGTTGTTTTTTGACAGAGGGGAACTGATTTATCTCAAAAATTTTAGGTGTAGATTGGCGAAATTTAAAAACCGCCAAATCTTTAGCTGCGGTGGCGTTAATAAGTAAGTACCGAAAGAATATTTATAAAATGACAAATATGCAAAGTAGTTAATTTGTTTGAGCCCTGAGGAAGTCAACAAAGTTGACGAAACGTTTCCATATTTAAATAGGAAATATTTTCAATCTGTGCCAATATGTTTGCTAAGAATATTTATAAAATGACAAATATGCAAAGAAGTTAATTTGTTTGAGCCCTGAGGAAGTCAACAAAGTTGACGAAACGTTTCCTAATTAAATAAGAAATATTTTCAATCTGTGCCTATATGTGTTTGCTAAGAAAGAATATTTATAAAATGACAAATATGCAAAGTTAATTTGTTTGAGCCCTGAGGAAGTCAACAAAGTTGACGAAACGTTGGCATAAAATAAAAAATATTTGCATAAGCTTTTGTCCTTATTTCCCTACAACTTATTAATTTAATCGATGGTCATAAATAATCAAAATAATATTCAGTAATTTGTGTTAAATATAATTTTTTGTTTTAAGAAAATAATATAATTACTTGGATGAGAATTGTCATCAATTATTTGAATACAAGGATCCATCTCCAAATGAAAAATAATCTTCTTTTTCTTATTATGTAGGCTAAAAAGCCTGTTTATTCCAACGTTTTTTGGAAGGTCAATTCAAATCAAATCTGAAAAATAAAATTAATATTATTAAAAGTTTCTGAGATTATTTAATATTTGCTGTCAAGATGAGGTGTCTTGAACCTTAAACAAATTATAATATTAACATAAGTTAATTATACAAACAATAGAATTATCTACTTGAAGAATTTTAAAATTATAATCATTTGTTACTAAAGAGATTTAAAGTAATTATTTTTTACATAAGATAAGAAATAAGAAAATAAACTAACTGACATATTAAGGAATAAGGATTTATATTTGTGTATTTTAAAATCTTGCAAGTTTTTAGTTCTCTCAACTCCCGATCAGTGTTGCCAGCGATTGAAATTATAAATCCACTAGTTCGGTCTTCCAAACAGTGTTGCCAGCGATTGAAATTATAAATCCGTATTTCGGTCTTCCAAATAAGCTAGAATCCGCCAGATTGCCAATCCTAGCGCCATCTAGCAGTAGACTCAAATTGTGAACAATTGCTCCCACAAGAAATGCATTGAGAGTAATTTCTCTTTGTGATTTAAATTAACTTATCACAATTTTTTTTGCTAAATAAACTATTTTAGCTTTAATAATAATAATAATACTCGACGATGAATATAAATAATATGGTATTTTAATAAAATTTTTATTAATAAATTAGAAAACTACAATACAAAATATTTTTAATTACAAAAACAAATTTACATTGTGCATAGGGTAGCGGCTACAGTCGTTGGCCCCGAGGCAGTCATTGGCCCCTATCACTAAACACAAATAATAAGAGATTGAATCAGTGAATCAACCAAAAAAATATTATAAAAATTGCGCCATTAATTATTGTCATGTTGGCAATTCTGGAATCACTATGGAATACCTGGGCCAATAACTATTACAGGGGGCCAATAACTGCATTTTTTAGAAATTTTCAAATTAAAAGTACTTTTTGAAAATGTCATGAGAAAATGAACATTTTTGTTTTATTTATCAAAATGCTCATAGTATCTATGTCTCTGTATTCCTAATTTGACCCAGATTGTTCCACAATTTGCCCGGATATGCATTGAAAAACACACTCAGCACAGGTATATGTGGAGAGGCGCCGACACCCGTTTCGGGTATGGCACTCGAAGAAGAATGCATTGAAAGCTGCTAGGAGTTGCTTAAGGGGGCCAATTTTAATTATATTTTAAAAAATAGAAATCTTTTAAAAAACAATTTTAAAAATATTTACAATAATATAACTCGCTCCCAGCCACCGTATTCTCCGCGACTTATAACCTTCAGCTGTTTAAGATCCGTATCCACAGATGCCTATCGACCCCTTCCCAGCCCATAAAATTCCCTCTTGTTCTTTTCGCGATAGAGAGGCTAACCCAGGCCTTTGGGGATGCACCTTTTGGTGTAACTCATTCTCTCATAATTTTCATTTAAAAAATATATATATACAAGAAATAAACAGGATATCTACTAAAAAAACTTAAGTTAATATACAAAAATAATAACTGGCTTGATTTTTAATCATAGACGAAACCACGGACTTATCAAAATTCAAAATTAAAAAAAATTTTCCTTACAAAGAAAATGACAGCTGTCATCTGTCGTTAAAAGTAATTGACGTCATTGAAATATTTTCATTTAGCGTTGCTCGTCAACAAATGACGTGTTCTTATCCAAAAGCGTGGCTATTTTCACGTGTGTACAATTCTATAATGTCTCACACTCAGTGTGTAAAGCATAGAGTACATATATATACTCATGTATACTCTATGGTGTAAAGGTTCAAGATTCTTGAGCAATTGGGGGAGTGTGAGACATTTAAGAAATTTAACACGTGAAAATAGCAACGCTTTTGAATAAGAACACGTCATTTCTTGACGAGCAACGCTAAATGAAAATATTTCAATGACGTCATTTGCTTTTGACAGATGACAGCTGTCATTTTCTCATTGAAATATTATTTTTTTAACCGACTTCAAAAAAGGTGGAGGTTAACATTACTTTATCCAATGCTAATTATTGAATTATTCTTTTATATAAAGAACAAAATTACATACTTACAGATTTCTGCTTACAATAATTTTTTTTATCTATTAATTTTATTTTAATAAAATTTCGAAGTAATTCAGCATTTTAGTCGAATTGAAGTAGTTATGCTAATTTATTAAACACCCCTCAAATTTGCAAGTTCAATCGTGCAAGACATTATTATATTTTTATTTTATCTAGGTAATTGTTTTTTCTTGTTCATTTTTTACTCATAAAAGCATATAAAGTTTTTTGGTCCTATATAAAAGTTTTTCTTACAACTTGTGCGGCCAGTATTGAACCTATAAAATAATAATAATTAACGAATAATAAAATTTAGCAAATATTAAGACAATTGTAGAAAGGTATTTTATTAAGTTTTTTTTATATTTATGGCTGAAAATATAAAGGTACAAATTACCTACGAAGCTAAATAATTTAAATTATTTTGTATGTATATATAAGTTAGAGCTATTATTAATTAAAGAAAATATTTGAAATGTAGTACACCAAGACAATAGTATGGATTAAGTCAGGACGCTGATTGGATTACTCGTGTAAGACAATCAATTATGACATGACCCGGAAAAAGACAAACCTCTAAAAGATTATCATCAAAAAAAGCACCCCAGTAATCACTTCAGTTTAATGAGATGACTGAAATTACCTATTTATTTCGAAATCTAACTGACCTTGGCGAGGATAGTTGGACACGGGTGAATAGTTTTACAAGGAGCTAGGGCAATCATGTGCTCACAGCACTTGAAACATGACCAGAAGCAGATTTAACAAACTATAAATAGAAAAAGAGTCTTGTCCATATCACTACTTACAGAAACTCTGTACCTCATATTAAAGAAAATCTAATTTCAGTAAAAAGTTATTTCACAAAGTGTTTGAAGTTGAGTTTAATCGAACAAATGGATGTTAATTAAATCGATAGCTATCTGTAATGCTTCTTCAAATTTGTTTAAATTTTGTCAAATTAATGAAGTGAATTCAAAGAAAATTGTATTCTTTAATGGAAGAGAGTCTTAGACATCTAGATATAGAGTCAATTAAAGAGTCAAGACTATCGTTTTCCCTCTATGCCTCCGAGACATGGACCTTAAAGAAGAAGAACTGCGATCGGATACTCCTTCGAGATGTGGTGTAGGAGGAGAATGTTAAGAGTCCTTTGGACAGTCCACTAATAAGTCAATTATAGAGGAAGTTCACGCGGATCGGAGTCTTTCTGGGATGGTACTCGAGAGAGTGATCAAGTACTTCGGCCACCTCACCCGCTCAAATATCGGCTTGGAGGGGATTTCCTGCAGGGCAAGGTGGAGGGCAAAAGAAGAAAAGGCAGGTATTTTCATAAGGATATTTTATATTTTTTTCCTAATCAAATACACATTGAAAAACCCTCACTAACTCACAAGAAGGAAATTTTACAGGGCATAGAAAAAACAAACAAAATTGTTGTTATGTAAAGAAACTATTTTTACACGCTTTATATTAGCTTCATCTGTATGTATGTATCTATGTATTTATCTATGAATGTATCAATGTGACTTTTGTTCTGTTAAATTCCGAAAACATTTTCTATAAAAATAATTGTTTACCTACTCAATTTAAATGAAATTATATAAAAATAATATAAAAATAATTTTTATAAAAAAAATAAATCCGACTTCAAAAAAATTAAATGCAACAAATAAAATAATAAAACTCAAAAATAAAATAAAATATACTAGAAGGTATAAAATAATAATCTAATTTAGTTACAACTAAACGACGAAATATTTACATAAAATCGCTTTTTGAAGTCGGTGCCAAACATATACATTTCATGAATCAAACTCGACGTATATCATATTTTTTCGCATTGGATAAAGTAAAAAAACTGATCAATCGAAAACTAGACTGAACCCAATGCAAAAAAATCATCAAAATCGGTTCACAATTGGCGAAGATATCAGGTAATCTAGAAACAAAAAACAAAAAAAAAACAGTCGAATTGAGAACCTCCTCCTTTTTTGAAGCCGGTTAAAAAATAAATACATTTCATTCTGTTAAATTCCGCATACTTTTCTCTATAAAAATAATTAAGACTAAAAAGTAAAAAAATAAATTATTTTAAAAAAACTAAAAAACACGCTTCTAAAAAGTACAAAATAATGTAATACTTAATCAAAAAGCGTGGGGCACTTTGTCGAAATTAATTAAAAGTACATGTTTCTGCGCCCCACACTTTTTGATTAAGTATTACATTATTTTGTACTTTTTAGAAGCGTGTTAGTTTTTTTAAAATATAATTCACATTTTTTTTCTACAACTTTGCGATCGTAATTTTAATTAGCAGTTTTCCTTGGACGATCCTGCATCTCTTTTTCTTTCGAACCGTATATTAATATGTCACTTATGATAAAAAATGGATTTAGCTAGTTTACACTCTAAGGCGACGATATATCATATATCTTGGAAAATTGACCCCATGAGAAATAACATATAAAATATTTCTAATTAAAAAGCTGATGAGTGATGACGAAGGTCAAGCCTTCGAGCGTATAGACTGAAACAAATCAATTTTATAAATATATTAAAGGTATTATACGAAGAGTGAACCGCGAGATAAAATCGTGTACACCTTCTTCCACTTACACTTTCATTTCCAAATAGAAGACAATAGATTATCTAATGAATTCCAAAGTAATTCCAAATAATTCCAAAGATGGTGTACACCTAATTCCAATCACGGTTCACCCCTCGGTATTATATATACAGAGCCGTAGCGTGATATTACGGCGCCTGGTTCGAAAGAATAAATACCACCCCCCTCACCCCGTCATATATTTTTTATTACAATAAAAAAAATGTTTTTTGTGAAAAAACGTTTATTTAAAATTATTACCTATTAGATGTTCATAATGTAAACTTGTGGATTTAGCCTTCGATATAGCGGTTTATTGTCGCCTGATTTAGATATCGATATTAAAGATTTATTTGATGATGAAAATTTTATATTTCTCAGCAAACGGAAAAGGTTTAAAAAATGAAGAATATTTTTATAAATTGAAATCGAAAACTGTCCGGGAAGTACTGGCGCAGGGGTTACCATGATCAGACCTGTCCATTGCACTTCGAACGGGTTGACCCGTGTGAATGCCCAAAACGCGTAATTTTTGATATATATATAAATAATTACTATATTTATTGAAAACAAATAATAAAATAATTTTTTTTTTTTTTTATTGTCACAAAGCCCATTTAGACAGCACGTCAGTAAAGTGTTAGTAGTGTTAGTGAGGGAGCCGAGTTTTAGCCGGAAAAAGTTTTATTTGATAGGCAGGCTCGAACCCGGACCTCCCGCTTGAAAATCGTCATCAACGATGCTGAAGACAGCCCACGCCTTAGCCAGCTCGGCCAACCCGACTCCCTACAATATAATTACTTGGTAATAATTAATTAATTTTGTATATTTCTGTTTTGTCTAATTGATTGGCTTTGCTAATTACATTTCTAATTACATATTTTATATCTGATTTGTATATTTTATTTCAGTTTTGCTAATTATATCAATCACTAACAGAGCTATTCAGGATAAAATATGGAAATTTATAGTCTGAGCATATCAATATTAAGTAGGTAATGATTTTCATGATTTTCAAAAAAAATGCCTATAATACGAAAACTATGGGAAATTTTGCTATTGGGCTATCTTCTGATCACGGTTTATCATTGAATTTTAGGAAATGTACGACCCTTTATTGAGGATGTATGCTATTAATGAATGGGATCAACTAACATAAAGTATTGTATTCATTCAGTCGCTAAATGCAAATTAAAGAGAGAAAAAAATTGTTCATAGTAAAGTAATAAATTTAATTTCAAAAACTGAACCATGTACCAATATTAATGACAATTTATAAAAGTTTTTACGTCCAAATTGTCATTATCACTAGTACTATGGAGTCTTTTATAGGGTGAGGTTCTTAACCTCACGCCCAACCCTCCTCCTTTTTCAGCCGGGCTTGGGACCGTCCATGGCGGAGTTTGAAGAATACTCTTGAACCCTCTAACGAGATTTATAATCAGACGAATAGATTATTAATTGAACAACAATAGAAAGATGCAACAAAATAATTTGAACAAGTAAACTGCAAAAAGATAGACATCCTGATTGGAATACATAAAACATTGAATCAAGTACTCGTAATGGCGGATTGGATAAATGCGGTGATGCATTTATTTGAAAAAATGACGTCACAACTATAAAAGAATTATTTTAAAAACACCTGCGATATGATTTTTAGGAATATATTTCTTGAAAGTATCCAAAAAAAAAAATGTGGGTCAAGAGTAATAGATTCAGGATCTATCAAATTTTGGAAAAATTGATAAATTATCGAGAATCAGTAGGATGTTAACGAGAATATTAAGTTTGAAAAAACCTAGCTTTCTATAATTAAGATGTAAATAGAGGATGAGAAGAAAAAAAATTAATATGAAATAAAAAAGATTAAATTTAAAATAAAAGCTTATAATCTAGAACAAATTAATAAAGTTGAAACAAAAAACAATTTTAAACTATAAAAAAAATCTAAAAGAAAAATCGATCAATTAAAGATTTGAAAACAAAGTGATCAACCCTTGATCATATTTCGATAAAACCTACCAAATATCCCAAATTTTTTATGGAATTAACTAAGAATGTAAAATTTGTTAAAATATTATCGAAAATTGTAATTATTATTTGATGAATTTTATAGAGACATGCTATATAGATTAAAAACATTTGTCTACATCTTTCGAAAAGGAAGAGCAAAATAATTGAATGATACTGATTAGTCAGAGCTTCAACATTACTGCCGTATACTAATTGAAAAAACTAGAGAAGAAAATTAGTGAGATTTCTTGAGATTGGATTTAAAGCATTCAAAAGAGACACCGGGGTGGCAAAATCCTAGTCGTTAAGTATTTTGTCGATCTCTAACAGAGTGCATCATTTATATTATTTTTTGAAAATCTGGAAGAATTTCGAAAAAAATAGTCAATGGGACAGTCTGTTAAGGGATCGAAAAAAACTGAGCGACAGAGATTTAGTTCCGGGCATTGAAGCGACCCCAGCCTCTATTGACTGCCATAGATCATAATTCCAATTCCTCTCAATTTTCGAATCTATTCTTTCCAATTAGCTAAGCACTAATGAGGAATACACTGAAAATAAAAATCATTCAACTCTAATACAGCGACCAATTAGAAATTTGAAAACAAAGTGATCAACCCTTGATCATATTTCGATAAAACCTACCAAATATCCCCAATTTTTTATGGAATTAACTAAGAATGGAAAATTTGTTAAAATATTACCGAAAATTATAATTATTATTTGATGAATTTTATAGAGACATGATATATGGATTAAAAACTTTTGTCTACCATCTTTCGAAAAGGAAGAGCAAAATAATTGAATGATACTGATTAATCAGAGCTTCAACATTACTGCCGTATACTATTTGAAAAAATTAGAGAAGAAAATTAGTGAGATTTCTTGAGATTGGATTTAAAGCATTCAAAAGAGACACCGGGGTGGCAAAATCATAGTCGTTAAGTATTTTGTCGATCTCTAACAGAGTGCATCATTTATATTATTTTTTGAAAATCTGGAAGAATTTCGAAAAAAATAGTCAATGGGACAGTCTGTTAAGGGATCGAAAAAAACTGAGCGACAGAGATTTAGTTCCGGGCATTGAAGCGACCCCAGCCTCTATTGACTGCCATAGATCATAATTCCAATTCCTCTCAATTTTCGAATCTATTCTTTCCAATAAGCTAAGCACTAATGAGGAATACACTGAAAATAAAAATCATTCAACTCTAATACAGCGACCAATTAGAAATTTGAAAACAAAGTGATCAACCCTTGATCATATTTCGATAAAACCTACCAAATATCCCCAATTTTTTATGGAATTAACTAAGAATGGAAAATTTGTTAAAATATTACCGAAAATTATAATTATTATTTGATGAATTTTATAGAGACATGATATATGGATTAAAAACTTTTGTCTACATCTTTCGAAAAGGAAGAGCAAAATAATTGAATGATACTGATTAGTCAGAGCTTCAACATTACTGCCATATACTATTTGAAAAAACTAGAGAAGAAAATTAGTGAGATTTCTTGAGATTGGATTTAAAGCATTCAAAAGAGACACCGGGATGGCAAAATCATAGTCGTTAAGTATTTTGTCGATCTCTAACAGAGTGCATCATTTATATTATTTTTTGAAAATCTGGAAGAATTTCGAAAAAAATAGTCAATGGGACAGTCTGTTAAGGGATCGAAAAAAACTGAGCGACAGAGATTTAGTTCCGGGCATTGAAGCGACCCCAGCCTCTATTGACTGCCATAGATCATAATTCCAATTCCTCTCAATTTTCGAATCTATTCTTTCCAATAAGCTAAGCACTAATGAGGAATACACTGAAAATAAAAATCATTCAACTCTAATACAGCGACCAATTAGAAATTTGAAAACAAAGTGATCAACCCTTGATCATATTTCGATAAAACCTACCAAATATCCCCAATTTTTTATGGAATTATCTAAGAATGGAAAATTTGTTAAAATATTACCGAAAATTATAATTATTATTTGATGAATTTTATAGAGAGATGATATATGGATTAAAAACTTTTGTCTACCATCTTTCGAAAAGGAAGAGCAAAGTCAATTGAATGATACTGATTAGTCAGAGCTTCAACATTACTGCCATATACTATTTGAAAAAACTAGAGAAGAAAATTAGTGAGATTTCTTGAGATTGGATTTAAAGCATTCAAAAGAGACACCGGGATGGCAAAATCATAGTCGTTAAGTATTTTGTCGATCTCTAACAGAGTGCATCATTTATATTATTTTTTGAAAAATCTGGAAGAATTTTCGAAAAAAATAGTCAATGGGACAGTCTGTTAAGGGATCGAAAAAAACTGAGCGACAGAGATTTAGTTCCGGGCATTGAAGCGACCCCAGCTCTATTGACTGCCATAGATCATAACTCCATCCTCTCAATTTTCTGATCTATTCTTTTCCAATAAGCTAAGCACTAATGAGGAATACACTGAAAATAAAAAATCATTCAACTCTAATACAGCGACCAATTAGAAATTTGAAAACAAAGTGATCAACCCTTGATCATATTTCGATAAAACCTACCAAATATCCCCAATTTTTTATGGAATTAACTAAGAATGGAAAATTTGTTAAAATATTACCGAAATTTATAATTATTATTTGATGAATTTTATAGAGAGATGATATATGGATTAAAAACTTTTGTCTACATCTTTCGAAAAGGAAGAGCAAAATAATTGAATGATACTGATTAGTCAGAGCTTCAACATTACTGCCATATACTATTTGAAAAAACTAGAGAAGAAAATTAGTGAGATTTCTTGAGATTGGATTTAAAGCATTCAAAAGAGACACCGGGATGGCAAAATCATAGTCGTTAAGTATTTTGTCGTAAAGTAATAAATTTATTTTCAGAAACTGAACCATGTACCAATTTTGACGACAATTTATGAAAGATTGTTGACGTCCAAATTGTCATGATCACTAGTACAATGGGGTCTTTTATAGGTGAGGTTCTTAAGCTCACGCCCAACCCTCCTCCTTTTTCAGCCGGGCTTGGGACCGTCCATGGCGGAGTTCTGAAGAATACTCTTGAACCCTATAACGAGATTTATAATCTAGAAAAATAGATTATTAATTGAAAAACAATGGAAAGTTGAAACAAAAAATTTGAACAAGTAAACTGACAAAAAGATAGACATCCTGAGTGGAATTCAAGTAAAACATTAAATCAAGTACTCGTAAAGTATGAGCGAATTGGATAGATGCGGTAATGCATTTAGTTGAAAAAATGACGTCACAACTATGAAAGAATTATTTTAAAACAGCAGCTGTATGATTTTTTTGAATATATTTATTTCTTCAAAGTAATCCAAAAAAGAAAAAAGAAATGTGGGTTCAAGAGTAATAGATTCAGGATCTATCAATATTTTGAAAAAATTGATAAATTATCGTGAATCGGTGGGATGTTAACGAGAAGATTAGAGAAATTTGAAGAGACCTAGCTTTCTATAATTAAAAGGTAAATAGAAAGAGAATAAAAAGATAAAATAATTTATATGAAATAAAGAAGATTAAGTTGGAGATAAGAGCTTATACCTAATCTAAAACAAATTAATATAGTTGAAACAAAAAACAATTTTAGGCTATAAAAAAGAATGTAAAAGAAAAAACGACCAAATTAAAGATTTGAAAAAGAGTGATAAACACTTAAACATAATTCGATAAAACCTAGCAAATATCCACAAACATTTTATTGAATTA